>MCJB01003514.1:108678-214645 GCA_002018475.1 Nicotiana obtusifolia | reverse complement strand
CCCGGGGGGGGGGGGAGATGGTAGATAAGGTATCGAGGCAGAATAATGTGGTTCACTTAGTGATAGAGCAGTAAGAAGGATTACAACAAGAAGGTTGAAATGACTCTATAGATGTGTAACGACTCTAGAATAATGCGTAAGTACAAATAATAGAGAAGAGACGATAATGACTTCCTGGCTAGAGGTGCCAACTGGCAGTAAACATAACCGGACATTGGATACTCAGGAAGCTATAATGAGGGGTAAATTAAGGCAAAGACATAGCCTCAAGAGGAGTTACTTAGAATTGAGATATGAAGATAAATCGATTGAGAAATTAGTAATTGGCTTATGGAGGGGCTAGTTATGGCTAGATGAGAGAACTCAGACGAGTCATTAGATTATACAAAATTACACATAGGGTCTAAATTTACAAAGTTTCAGTCCCGCAAGTGCACAGTCGCGACTCCCAAAGAGAATTTCAGATAGAAGCAATGGTAGGTTAAATAAAATATAAGTTAACTAAAAGTCGAAAGGAGACCATTGAGCCTAGAATACGAGGGAGATGATTAAAAATTATGTTCATAAGTAATATTATTATAGAAAAGGTGAGGTGAAAAGCAATTTGGGATGATTATAGACAGTTCAAAATCACCTAAAATTCTACGTGAGTATATGATGTGATGAGCTTGCAATTTTATATGAACTATAGAATCATTTCTAAGTGCAACCGATGAAAGACTTTAGCCAAGAGATAAGGAGGAATAATTTGGTCTGAGCATAGTGATCTAAATTCGATATTTTATAAAGGTTGTCTTGTAATGTCAAGATCTATAGAATTGGTACTTATCCAATAAGGGAGTAAGTTAGTAACTCATCACCTATCATGTCCATTGAACAGAGGATAAGAATCAAGAGTAATGTTTAAATTAGGTATATAGGAAGCTCCAGGATATATGTGAACTAAGATAAGTTAGTGTATCCATGTTGCAAGTGTCAAGATGAGCAAGGGAAGGCAATTTCTTATGATTAATGGCAGTGGGGAGGTATGAGGGGAGCTATTTGACCCATAATTTAGAGTTAACCACAGTTTGGTGGTATTAATTATACAACATTCACATTGGCATCTTTACGGATCGTATGAGCCTCCAATATATGTTCGAGAAAAAGGAGTTAAACTCAAGACAGAGGCGATGGCTGGTGTTACTAAAAGATTGTGACGCTGATGCTTTATATCACCCAGAAAAGGCTAATGTTGTAGCCGCGACCATAGCCGCGGATCCATAGACAGTTTGGCTTACTTGGGGGTCGAGAGAAGAAAGTTGATTGAAAGTTACATCAACTAGCTAGTTTTGGAAAGTTCAATTTTTAGACCCAAACAATGACAAAATCGTGATTCAAAATACAGTAGTCTCATCTCTAGCAGCAGAGGTGGAACAATGATAGTATAAAGGTTCTATAATTTGGCAGTTCAAGGAGATGGTCCAGCAGAATAAAATTATGGTCTTTGAGGAAACATAAGATGGGGTCTTAAGGTATCAAAGCCGATTATGTGTTCCAGATGTTGTGGGATTTTAACACCAGTTTATGGAAGAGGCACATTATTTATTCTATTCATCCAAAATCGACTCAGATGTATCATGCTATTACAGAAATCTAGTGGTGGAATGATATGAAAAAGAATATTGTCGAGTTCATAATTGTCAGCGAGAAAAGATAGAGCACCAGAAGCACGGTGGGCTAGTTCAAAACATAAGAATTCCGACGTGGAAGTAAGAGATGATTAATATGGATTTCATTACAAGTTACCCTTGTTCATATCGTAAGTTCGACTCAATATGGGTGATTGTTGATAGACTCACGGAGTCAACCCACTTCTTGCCAGTTAGAACTACTTACATAGTTGAGAATTATGCAAGTTATGCATTAAAGAAATAGTACAACTGCATGGTTTTCCAGAGGCTATTACACCTGATAGAGGGGCCCAGTCTACAGCTAACATCTGGAGGTCCTTCCGGAAGGTTTTGGGGACGCAAGTAAATCTTAGTACCACTTTTCATCCATAGACATACGGCCAAGTAGAGCGCACAATTAAGACACTCGAGGATATGTTACGAGTGTGCATGCTAGACTTCAGAGAGCTATCATTCCAACATTAGTATGGCTCCTTATGAGGCCAAAGAAAGATCCCCTATTGGGTGGTTCGAGATAGGCTAATCAGAGTTACTTAGACCCAAGTAGGTTCATCAAGCTATAGAGAAAGTTAAGCTCATTTAGGAACGATTATTAACAACAAGGAGCTGTCAAAAGTCATATTCAGATGTGTGACGACAAGACTTAGCATTCCGCATTGATGATTGGGTATTCTTGAAAGTTTCACCTGTGAAAAGCATTACGAGATTTGGCAAGAAAAGCAAGCTTAGACAAGGCTTATTGGGCCATACAGAATAAGTAGCCTATGAGTTAAAGTTACCATCAGGGTTAGAGTCTGCCACCCAATTTTTTAGAAATCTATACTACAGAAGCACATGATGTCCAGAGTACAGAGAACCCGTCTTACAAAGAGATTCTAGTTGTTATTCTAGATTATAAGGTCAGCATGTTGGGGACCAAGAAAGATAGCATGGAGGAATAAGAACGTCGAAGAAAAGATGTGGGAAGCCGAGGAAGAATGAATTCTAAGTACCCTTAGTTGTTTCAGACAGAAGATTCTTAACAATTGTAAATCGAACATATTTTTCCTTAACCTAGGTTATGTCATTTTTTATTAACCCCCATTTTATGATTAAGTGATATTTAGAGTTCATGGATACATCATTTCCAGGAGCAGAGTATTTATACGGTAAGTTATAGTTTGTGATATGAATATTGACGTTAATGGTCGTGTGAGGCCTAATGAGATACTATTACTTGGGTCCCTGTGAGGCATATGGTATGTTTCTGGATGTTCGACAGGTATGTGATAGTCCTGTTTACATAGGAGACTTTGTCAAATTTTTTGTAAAATTTGTAAGAGCCAGTTTCTCCTCTAAGACGCCTTTACATTCGAGGACGAATATTTTAACGAGGGAAGGATGTTACACCCATATGTTCTTGTTAGAATGCGCTGTAACTGAATCAATATGATCCCATGAGGTTAAGGACCTTTACAAAGATAATGATGGGTTAAAACAAGTGTCAAAGAAGTATCGTGAGGGTTGGAGGTTAAACGAATCGAAGATGTTATAACCCATACTTTCCGGGTAAAACTGTCACAACCTAAAATCCCACCAAAAGGGGTCGTGATGGCACCTAATCTCTAAGACTAGGTAAGCCTATCACATAACAACATTAGATCAATGAAATATAATATAATAAGGCAGAGTTTAATATAAATGCGGAAATAGAGTTAAGATGAGCCGAAATGGCTATACTCAATACATCTCCCCAAAACTAGGTAGTACAGAGTCATGAGGTCTAAGGGAATACATGTAGAATATTCAAAATAAAATATTGTTCGAATGTAATATAGCAATGTCAATATAAAGGATGAGTCTCCAAGGGACTGCGATAACATGCAGCTCTACCTTGAATCATCATGACCAATGCAAGCTCTCAATCTCAAGATCCACTGCCTCCAACACCTGGATCTGCACAAAAATGTATAAAAGTCTAGTATGAGTACACCATGATCAATACCCAATAAGTATGAAGACTAAACTTAGTGAAGTAGTGACGAGGTTCAATTCATATGATACTCACTATAGTCAATAACCTATGCAATATATTAATAACTGGCAACAAAATATGTAAGGGAAACCAATATCGACCATCTCGTAGAAAATGTGATAACAACTCAATGCAGAAAAATCCAACTTTGTCAACAAATCATCATATAGAAGTGGGGGCCATGTGATAGCATGTCAAATTTAACTAACAACTCGTTAAAATACAAGACGAAGTTTTAAGAAATATTTATGTGATTAAAATATCAACCCCGTTGCAATACATGAATAACATCAAGAAAGACACCCCTAAATAATCACATAACATCATCAACAATGCCACCCTTATTGTGCCACATGTGCACATAACAATAAAATGCTCTCCTTAATTCACTACATGCGCATATCACCACTCTTATTTCTCCATGTGGGTAACCCGAGAAAACGTTACCATTTTTCGGCCCACGCGCGCAACAACGAACACAATCGCACGAAAAAGACCTTATGATGACAACAGTGACACAACAATCGATCCGCTCAACATGTCCGCATGTGCCACAATTATCACAAAACTATAATACCAAAGTTTCATCAAAGATATAAGCTCATAACTTATCAACAAAAGGGCATAAGGACATGACAATAACATTACATCAAATAATACTAAAGGAATGAATTCCAAATTATAAAGTCCCAACCTTTACCCAATTCCCAAAAATCCAACAAAAGTCAACCTCAGGCCCACACGGTCAAAACTAGAGTCGAGGGGTAGATCTCACTTACCCATAACCCCACGAGTCCAAATATGCGATTAGTTTTCAAATCCGAGTCTAGACTCTCAAATCCTAAATTTTTATTTTTCAAAACGTAGTAAAAAATCTCCAAAAATTCCTTTCAAATTCCATGATTTTGGTGTAAAAATCCATAAGAAATCAAGATAAAATATCAAAATCAAGTGAAAATCGCTTGAGCAATAAATTTTTGTGAAAATATTCTTCAAGAATTACCCCCACCAAGTCTAGCGCTCAGAATATGATAAAATGAGTCTAAGTCCCGAAATACTCAGCTATTAAGCAGCTGTAGATGTCGCATTTGCGACCAGAGGTTCGCAAACGCGACCACAACAAATGCGACCTAGGGCTCGAAAATGCGAACCAGGGCTACCCAAGAAAATGTCACAAATGCGACCACAGGCATCGCAAATGCAATGTCCCTGCTTCCTTCCAATCTCGCAAAAGCAATCAACACTTCACAGTTGCGTAGTACCAGCAGCCAGACCAATGTCGCAAATGCGACCAAAATCTTTGCAAATTCGAGGTCCCCCCTTGAAGCCTACCATCGCAAATGCAAGAAGGCCTCCATAAATGCGGGCAGACCCTCACAATTGTGAGGTCTGCAAAACCAGCAAAATCTGAAGCTTCACCAAAAGAATCCGAAATCAATTCAAAACTCGCCCGAGCCCCTCGTGTCCCCCACCAATCATACGTACTAGTACATAATCCTCATACCAAATTGCTCGCAAGATTTGAACATTAAAATAACATACAAAACCCCGAAACGAATACCATAACGCATCATGCAAGCTTTGAAACTCAAGAACTTCAATATTCTCAAACAAGCGTCTGATTCCTACCAAACCAACTCAGAATGATACTAAACTTTGCAAACAAGTTCTGAATGACATAATGAACCTATTATAACTTCCTTTACACCAATACGACCCCGATATCCACATAGTCAACCCACAGTCAAGCTTAGAAAATTTCTAAACTTTCAAATTGTCAACTTTCAGCAAAAAGAGCCAAATCATTTAGGAACCTCGGAAACCAATTTGGGGCACAATCACCATACGAATCTATTGGAACCTTAGAAATACTATTCCGGAGTCGTTTACACAAAATTCAAACCCCGGTCAATTCTTATAACTTAAGCTTTCAATCTTGCAACTAAGTGTTCTAATTAACTCCAAACCTTCTCGAACTCAAAACGACTATCCTTGCAAGTCAGACAGCAAAAACTACACATACATGGAGCATCAAATAGGGGAACAGGGCTCTAATACACAAAACGATCGGCCGGGTCATTACATTCTCCCTCTCTGAATGACATAATGAACCTATTATAACCTGTTTGCGAGCCGCAGAAGTAACCGCAAACTAAACATGAAGTCTACTGAAGGAAGAAAATGCGATGCAAGAAGCGGTCGCATTTCTGTAATGCGGACCGCAAACCATGAATGCAGTGAAGGCGAAACTAGGGTTACAATCTGCGATGGCCATGTCAAAAATGCGGACCGCATGTCTGTTATGCGACAGAAATGCGGTCGCATATCAACCTGAAAGGGCAGTTTTGTCCAATTTTTATCCCGATTTTTGGCCCTCTATAAATAGATTTATTGGGATTTTGTGGGCTCTATCTTGTCTGACTTTAAAGCTACAATACAAGGCATTAATATTCCTCTCTTTTGGAAGCTTTTGGATCAAGAATCTTTCACTTTGTAAGCTTTATGGCATTTCATATTCTCTTGCTTTTGTATTTTAGTATGAGTAGCTAACTTTAAATACTAAGGTTGTGGACCCTAAATGGGTGTTATGTTAATGAGTGTTTAACATTGAATATATATATAATGGTTAGTTGATATTTATTTACTTCTCATTCTTCATTTATTGTTGGTGGTTGCAAACATTAACAAGTGCCATTAAATTCTTGCTTTGCTTGGGAAAGTGGGGTAGAATTTGGTAGAAGTAAATACTAAAGACTCAAGGCTTTAAACCTTGTTTAATAAAATCGCTTAGGAATAAATGTGTTTTATTTGGCATAAATTGATTATTCTTAATTGCAACTTTTTTATATTTGAAAAAAATCATAAAGAGGAAATACTACCTAACTTTTGGAAAATATTGGGTAGTCATTTAGACATCATTTGCATATTGAAAGGACCTTCCATTAGAAATATATCATATTAACACCGGTAGCATTACACTTCATTAATGGGGACATAAACTTGGTTTCTTTAATCAAATTATCTACATTCTCAATATTTCAATTAGCCATCACCTAAAACCAAACTCAATTCATACTCTTTTTACCATTAAGACATAGTCTTGTTACGGTTAACTGGATAGAATTACGACTTTAGTCGAGTAACACACTAGTCAAGTAACCTTTTCACACCTATTCCCTGTGGGATTCGACCCCAACCTTGTTGGGTTATTATATTTGACATCGACCACCTTACACTATTTAAAGTGTAATTTGAGCGTATTAAATTTTGGCGCCGTTGCCGGGGAATATGATTTTGAAATTACTAATTAGTGTGTGCTTTACTGTACGTCTTATTCTATTCCATCACACTTTGATTGTTTTTCTTGCTGTTGATAGGAAAACATGTCCGGATATGGTGAAGACGTGGAGGCAGAAATGGAAGAAAATCCTTTTGCAGATATCGAGGAGTACCTTGAGGATACAAATGCTGTCCGGCTGTTGGCGCTGCAACTTTCAAGGTGGAACACGATTTAATCCTTATGCTCAAAGCGGAGGGGTTTTTCAGGAATTCCACTGATGATAATCCAACACAACATCTTAGAAACTTCTTGGGTGTGTGTGCAATGCATAAGCAGAACAATGTCTCTGATGATGCCCTAGGGTTGAGATGCTTCAAGTACTCTCTAGCTGGCGACGCAAGGAAATGGCTTCAAAATCTTCCCCCAAACTCCATTCATTCCTGGCCCGAACTTGTCCGAGCCTTCTTGTCTAAATGGTTGCAGCAAAGTAAGAAGTCTGAGCTCCGGGATAAAATACTTCTTTTTCAAGCAAGTACCGGGAGAACATCTACATGAGGCATGGGATCGTTTCAAATTATATTTGGTGAGGTCTCCCAACCACGGTTTCCCCGATTCTATGTTGTTGGAGAAATTCTACATGGGCTTGGATCCGATGAACCAATCTATAGCCAAGAATGCAGCTGACAGATCTTTCATGGACAAATCATTCGCAAGGGTGACACAAATACTTGAAAAAATGGCAAAGCATAATCAAGCATGGCATTCCGAGGACACCACAGGTGGAATTACATATGGCTCTCCTTCCTTGAGCAACATGATCAAGGAAAATTAAGAGAGTGATCAAGTGATTGCAAGCTCGCTACAAATGTTAATGTGTTGACAAAGATGTTCACCGAAAGCCAAACGAAGAAGGTAAATGTGGTTGAAGATGTGCAACCCGTATCAAATGAGGATTTTGAGGAAGCAAATTATGTCAACAACTCTCAAGGAGGGTATCAAAGGCAATAATACCAAGGTCAAGGACCACAAAATCAATGGAGGCCAAACCACAAGGGCAAGGCCACCAACCATGGCGAAATGACCAAGGTGGCTCAAACCAAGGAAATTGGAACAACAACAACAACTTCTCAAACCGGAGTTCAAATCCCTATGTTCCCCCAAAGGGTCAATATTCAAATCAAGGTTCCTCAAGTGAGTCTAAGTTGGAAAGTATGCTTGAACGGGTATTGCAAAATCAAGAAAAATCCGACACTTCTATGAGGAACATGACCGAGCTTCTTGGCTCTCATACCGCATCCATTCAAAAATTGGAGATGCAAATGAGTGACCTCTCTAGGGAGCAAAATCCAAAGCAAAACGGAACACTCCCTAGTGACACAATTGCGAACCCAAAGGGTAGTGGGAGTGGCCCAACTTCTCATGTCATGGCAATTATTACTAGGAGTGGGAAGGTTCTACAAGGAGAGGGTGAACAAGTGGTTGAGGTAGAAGAGTTCAAGAAAGCGGTTGAGGTTGAAGAGCCAAGTGTTGTCGAAATTGAGAAAATTCCGGAAGATGTGCAAGTGCAAGAAGAAAACTGGGAAGTGGTAAAGGAAAAGGCAAAAGAGACACCAAAAATTCTTCCGCCTATTCCTAGACCTCCTCATCCTTTTCCTCAATGACTTGTAAGAAGGGTTGATGATAGCAAACTCGAGAAGTTCTATGACATTCTAAAGCAATTATCGGTAAACATCCCATTCTTGGAAGCTTTTCAAGAGATGCCAGGTTTTGCCAAATATTTGAAAGATTTGATCACCAAGAAGAGGACCACCAAGAATGAGGTGGTGAACATGACTCCCCGGGTTAGTTCCAATATTGCCACAACCACCGTTCAAAAGAAAGAAGACCCGGGAGCCTTTACTATTCCATGCACTATCGGGGCGCGTGATTTTGCAAGGGCCCTTTGTGATAATGGGGCTAGCATTAACTTAATGCCGCTTGCCATTTACAAAAAAGCGGGATTAGGAATGCCAAGGCCAACAAGTATGAGATTGCAAATGGCCGATCGTTCCATCAAGAGACCGGTAGGAATTGTTGATGACGTGATTGTAAAAGTGGGAGAGTTTCATTTACCCGCCGGTTTTGTAATCCTTGATTGTGCGGTTGACAAAGAGATCCCTATCATCTTGGGGAGACCATTCCTAGCCACGGGAAGAGCACTCATGGATTCGGAACGGAATGAAATCAAATTCCGTGTGAATGATGAAGAGGTCACATTCCAAGCAAGCAAGGGTATGAAACTACCACATGAGAATGAAAGCATTTCGGTGATTGATATTGTTGATGAGGTGGAAGATGCGGTTGAAATGAACATGGAAGAACAATGCCTTGGTGAAGCATTGGTGGCTATTTTGGTGAACTTTGATGGTGAGGATATGGAGGGATATATGGAATCGGTAAATGCACTGGAGGGGCTTGGTTCATACACTTATGCTTCGGCAAAGCTCTCTCTCGACTTGGAGAATAGAGCTGCACCTCCCGCAAAGCTATCTATTATTGAGCCACCACAACTAGAGCTCAAACCACTTCCTCCGCACTTGAGGTATAAATTTCTTGGCTCAAATGATACTTTAGCGGTAATCGTTTCTTCTTTGTTGAATGATGTGCAGGTGGAATGATTGTTGAAAGTCTTGAACGAGCACAGGCAAGCCATTGGATGGACAATTGCGGACATTCGTGGGATTCTCGTGGGAATTTGCGAGCATAAAATCCAATTGGAAAGTGAGACCAAACCGAGTGTGGAACAACAACGACGGTTGAACCCATCAATGCAAGAGGTAGTAAAGAAATAAATCATCAAATGGTTGGATGCCGGGGTAGTCTACCCTATTGCCGATAGTTCTTGGGTGAGCCCGGTGCAATGTGTGCCGAAAAAGGGAGGCATGACCGTAATTGAAAATGAGAAAAAGGAGCTCATCCCAACAAGAACGGTGGCCGGCTGGAGGGTGTGTATGGATTATCGGAAACTCAATAGTGCCACATGCAAGGACCATTTCCCTATGCCTTTTATTGATCAAATGCTTGATTGGCTAGTGGGAAGGTCATTCTATTGTTTCCTTGATGGATATTCCGGCTACAACCAAATCAACATAGCATTGGAGGATCAAGAGAAGACGACATTCACTTGCCCCTATGGAACGTTTGCTTTTAGCGGGATGCCATTTGGTTTATGCAACGCTCCGGCTACTTTTCAAAGATGCATGATGTCCATTTTCTCCGATATGGTAGAGGATTTTCTAGAAGTCTTCATGGACGACTTCTCGGTGGTAGGTGAGTCTTTTGACCATTGTCTTAACAATCTTAGACAAGTGCTCAAGAGATGTGAAGAGACCAACCTTGTGCTCAATTGGTAGAAATTTCACTTCATGGTGGATGAAGGCATCGTGTTGGAGCATAAAATTTCAAAGCATGGCATAGAGGTTGATCGGGGAAAGATAGAGATTATTTCTAAGCTTCCTCCACCTACTTCCGTTAAGGGTGTTCGAAGTTTCTTAGGGCATGCCGGGTTCTATAGGCGCTTCATCAAGGACATATCCAAGATTGCAAACCCTATGTGCAAAATCCTTGAGAAGGATGCCAAAGTTGTGTTTGATGAGAAATGCCTCAAAGCCTTTGAGGAGTTGAAGCAAAGGCTCACCACGGCACCTATTAGTGTCACACCCGATTGGTCTCTTCCTTTCGAGCTCATGTGTGACGCCAGTGGTGTAGCCATTGGGGAAATGCTTGGCCAACGTCACAACAAGGTTCTTCACCTGGTCTACTATGCAAGCAAAACACTCAATGGGGCACAAATGAATTACACGGTGACTGAGCAAGAACTTCTTGCCATTGTCTATGCCTTTGAGAAGTTTCGGGCTTATTTGTTGGGATCCAAGGTGATAGTGTACACAGATCATGCGGCTCTTTGCTATCTCATGGCTAAGAAGGATGCAAAGCCTCGATTGATTCGATGGGTCTTGTTATTGCAAGAGTTTGACTTCGAAGTCAAGGATCGCAAGGGAACTCAAAATCAAGTGGCGGATCATTTTTCAAGGGTTGAAGAAGCAGGGAGACCAAAGGGAGATCCCGGATGAACACATATTGGAACTATCTAGCACTTTTGCTCCTTGGTATGCCGATATTGCTAACTATTTAGTTAGTGACCTTATCCCGGATGGATTGGAATCCTATCAAAAGAAGAAGTTTTTGAGAGACTGCCGGCAATACTATTGGGGGGAGCCATTCTTGTTCCGTGTTTGTGTTGACAATATTATCAGAAGGTGTGTTCTAGAAGAAGAGATTATGAAAATTCTAAAGGCATGCCACGACTCACCGGTTGGGGGTCATCATGGAGGAAATCGAACGGCGGCTAAGGTTCTTGAATGTGGTTACTATTGGCCTTCAATCTATCGTGATGCCAATCAAATGGTCAAGGCTTATGACCAATGTCAAAAACAAGGTTCAATCTCCAAGAGGCATGAAATGTCAATGCACTTTGTGATGGAGATAAAGATCTTCGACGTGTGGGGAATTGATTTCATTGTTCCATTTGTAAGCTCTTGTTGGATGAAATATATTTTGGTGGCTGTGGACTATGTGTCCAAATGGGTTGAAGCGATCGCCTTACCAAACAATGAGGCAAGGAGTGTGACCACATTCTTGAAGAAAAACATCTTCACTCAATTTGGCACTCCTAGAGCCATTCTTAGTGATGGTGGGTCTCATTTCTGTAACAAGGCTTTCAAGGTTCTACTTGAGAAATATGGCGTCAAGCACAAGGTAGCCACACCTTATCATCCGCAATCAAGTGGTCAAGTAGAGGTTTTCAACCGGGAGGTCAAGAGAATTCTAGCAAAGACTGTTAATGCAAACAGGACCGACTGGTCAAGTAAGCTAGATGACGCATTGTGGGTGTACCGCACGGCGTACAAGACTCCTATTGGTACTTCTCCTTATCGGTTAGTCTTCGGAAAAGCTTGTCATCTGCCCTTGGAATTGGAGCACAAGGCTATGTGGGCGTTAAAACGGTTGAACTTGGACTGGGCTGAAGCTGCAAATTTGAGGTTAACACAACTCAATGAAATGGAGGAATTCCGTTTCCACGCTTATGAAAGTGCAGCTGTGTACAAAGAAAGGATGAAGTTCGTCCATGACAAGAAGATCCTGTAAAGAGAGTTCAAGTCGGGTGACTTGGTATTGCTCTTTAACTCAAGGCTCAAATTGTTTCCAGGCAAGCTCAAATCAAAATGGTCCGGTCCATTCAAAGTGGTCGATATCTCTCCTTTTGGAGCTGTGGAACTAGCATCGGAAGATGGGCTCCGGACTCTCAAAGTAAATGGCCAACGAATCAAACACTACTTGGGCACAGATGGCGAAAAACATTTGGTGGAGCAACTGGCTCTCAAAGATGGTCCGTGCCCGACCATTGAGTGACTCCAAAGGAACACCAACTTCGTTATGCTGCAACGTTAAATCAAGCGCTTCATGGGAGGCAATTCATGTGTGGTAACACCTTTTTTGTTCTTTAAATTTTTAATTTTTGATAGATAGATTTACTTGAGCAATTTAAATTGTGTGTTAGAGTGCAGGGGATTCAAAAGATCATAACACTGGGAACGTATGCATAAAAAAAAAGGGAAGAAAAACCACTGCGTGAAGTTTGCTGCAAAGATGCGGGTCGCATTTTCACTATGCGGACGACATTTTGGTTGCAAACTAAAACAGTAAGTTTGGCTAAAATCGTTGATCAGAATCCGACAAGGTGATGCACTTTGCGGACCGCATTTCAATTATGCGATAGCATTGTGCTTCGCATTGTTACCCCTTCAGCAAGTCAAATGAACCCACCGCCTAACACTTATGCGGTCGCATAGTGTGTTATGTGGTGACTTTCCCATCGCAAAGTCAGGTATGTCGTCACATTCTCTCATATCTCACTCATTCAAAACAAAACAAAAAAAAAACAAAAAAACAAAAATAAAGAAAAGAGCGAAAAGAAAAGAGAGGCAAATAGAGAGTGGCAAAAACGGCTAGTGATCGAATCTTACAAAGGACGAATACCCATTCATAATCTCCATAGTGCTCGTACTCCTCTTCACTTGTATGTGTCCCTGCCCTAATTTTCCATTTCCAAGTTCACTTCTATCTTTTCTGTGGTCTTCTTTATTTTCGTTCTGCATTTTTGATTGTGTTGTTTGTCATAGTTTTTTGTACATATCGTGGTCGTTTCTGGGTAGAAAACATATCTGGGGTGCTGGGTAGAGAGAAATAGGACCGCCATCGTTGATGGATGAATTGAATCGTGAGAACGAAGGTATTTGCGGCCCGCAAAATCAGAATGCGGTCCGCATTTTGGCCGCATAATTAAACCCTAGTCTTCTGAGGACGATGATGAAATGCGGTGACATTTTCGATCACATAATTAATATGCGGACCACAAAGTCACCACAAACTGAAACAGACCACCCAGTTAAAACCTAGCTATCTGCGGTTGTTTTGCGATCGCATTTCCTACTTTGTGGTGGAGTTTGCGATCGCATTTTGTTATTTTGTTTTGTGTTGTGCGCAAATCAGTTCTGTGATGGTTATGCGGTCCGAATAGTGGTTATGCGATCGCATAACCCATCGCAGACTGAGATCCAGTAGTGCACAATCAAGATTGCGACAAGTTTGTGGTTCGCATAGTGGTTATGCGACCGCAAAACATGTCGCATTTTTTTTGACTTTTTCTTTGAATTCTTCTGTTTTCTTTTCACTGTTACTTACAATGTCGCTCACATTTCTCCTTTGTACAGATATGGCTCCCCAAAAGTATGCAGCCTCTGCCTAGAAAAGGGCATCTTCCAGTCGTCACACATCGCAGGCAAAATGATCATGGACAGAATCCAATGTGCCACACCCCTCCCAGTCTGATGAGGAGGAAATCTTGCCCTCAGTTAATCTTCAGGCCGAGGCAAGAAGGAAACACGGAGAAGACTTTCACCACCAATTTGGGGTTGAGGGATCCAGGGAACTGTACAGAGAAGGACTCACCAAACGAAAAATCCTGGGCGAGAAGCAATTGAGCTTGAACGGGCTACAAGAACAGTACTCCACATCATGGAGAATATAAAAGCAAGAAAATGGGAATGCTTTACTGAGGCCCTTACTGAGTATAATGAGTCCCTTGTTCGTGAATTCTATGCATCATATGGAGCCTCCAGGACTGCGCACCACAAACGCAACAGAATTTTTACTAGCACTGTACTTATTCGGGGGAAGAGTGTGTTCTGCAACAATGATGTCATTAATGAGTTGTATTTCCTTGGCTGGATAACAGGCACAGCTGAGTACGATGCCAAATATGCAAATAGGGAGAATGAGCGTGGTTGGATTGCTTCGGTGATAGCAAAGGGTACCCCTGCTTGGATAAACCCTGGCATAAGATATACAAGGAGGATCTCACAAGAGGGGGTCGATTTTGGCTCAGCTTTGTTACATCCAAATTGATACCGTCCCGGAACGAGACTGACATAGGCATTGAGAAGGCTCTCCTTATTGCATGTATCATGGCGGGCATCAAGATTGATGTGGGAACTCTGAACTTCCAAGAGATCGAGATTCGGGCTAAGCAACATGCTACTTCACTTCCATTTCCTTGCTTGATCACAGCTCTCTGTAAAGCTGTGAAGGTCCCTCTCATGCAACACTCTGACAAGACCGGGAAGGAGGCGAGGGACATTGATATCACATGTATTAGTGATGCTGTTGCCCCACCAGAGATTCAAATTCAGGATCCAATTGATGTAGAGCCTTTCGACTCCCAGACTCTTGTGACTCCTCAGGTTCCAGTGGCATCCACTTCTACTTCAAAGCCTGCCTTTCAGCCCACCACTATTGAGCCTTCTTCTGCACTGCCAGCCATCTCGAGGCTTGGTCTCATTGCCCAGCATGCCAATGCCAAGGTAGACCAGCTCTTGAAGACTTTTCCCAACCTCATCAAACATGCCCTGACTCCTATACAATCTTCAGTGGCAGCTCTCCAACAACAACAAACAATATATGGGGATAGCTTACAGCAGCTTGAGTTAAGGGTTGAGAAGATAGAGCATGATGAGGTTAGTGGTTTGCCTAAGCTACGGGAGGAGGTTGCTTCTATGAAGACCGAGCTCCACAAGATGCAGACTTTGGAGTTCGATCTATCATCCCTCCTGCCCAAGGATGGTGAGGAGGGAGCAGACACAACAGCACCAGACTTGGGTCTCGATTTCACGACTCTGATGGCAGACATTGCACCTCAGACTGCCGGGGTTTCCCAACCTCCATCTCCTCATGTACGTATGATATTCATGACGAGGAGACTTCCGGACATTCTTCAAAGTCCGAGGGCGAGGAGGCAGACGAGGGGGAGGATGAGGAGAATTCATGGTCCTCGGAGGATGATGTCCCTCAGGAGAAGGGCAAGCAGATTGCTGCTCCTACAGTGGAGGATGAGGAGCAAGCAGACATTCAGAGGGTGATAGAACACTCGCTAGCAGATTTGGCCGCCCCTGCTGACCCATCGGCCACTCAGCCATCAGCGGGCGAGGCTAGTAGCTCACAGGCCCCAGTTCCAATTCCGGACCAGCCATAGATCCCTCCTCTATCAGTGGAGGTCACTCCTCAAGCCGAGCTCTCATCGGTCCCAGCTTCAGCATCAGAGCGTGACCTCACCATCACTCAGCTAGCTACCGACTCCTATAGCGCTTAGTGCGCCCCAGGGAGCCTCTTCAACTCTACTCTATGTTCATATGCATTGGGGACAATGCATGCTTTTAGTTGGGGGTGGTAGCCTTATCTATACTTTTGTGACATTAGCAACTGTTGTACATATTCATGCTTTTATGTCTTATGTGTATTTTGTTCGTGATTTTGTATATATTAGTGCTTTGTGATTTCCGTACATAAGTTATGTTTAAAAAAAAACCAACAAAAACTAGTAGATAGTTGTCCATCTTTAGTAATTAGCAATGAGTTCCCCTTGTTTTTTCTTTGCCGGGTTCTTTTCCAAGGGTGTAATAGTAGAACCAGGACAGCAGAATGAAACATGTTGACCGGGTTGGTGTAATTGTCTAGTCTCAAGCAGGTATGTCTGTACATAGCCTATACCCTTCCACCAAAAAAAAAAGAAGAAGAGATCAACTGTGTGAACTTGAGGCTCGCTCTGTGACTCTACATCTACCTAGAGTTATACGTGTATATATGATGAAAGCTTTGAGTTGCCAAATGTTGACTCGAGGGCTTTAAACTATGTGAACCAAACAGTTTGTGTGCCATGTGTGTGAGTTCTTTGTGTAGATAATTCTTGTGTTTCTGCCATCTTGAACTTGCCCGGTTGATTTTTCGATGCTTATAATAATTACAGTTGGTTGGAGGGATGATCTTAGGGATTCTTTGTTTTATTTGCGAAACCTCTTTAGCCTTTCAAGCCTACCATTGCATAAATAATATCACTAGTGCCCTATTCGAGCCTCTAACCTTTTCTAACCTTTCCCTTTTGTAAAATAATTCCCTCTTTTGAACCCGTTCCTCCTTGAACATTGAGAATGAGGCTAAAAGCCTAAGTTGGGGGTGTGGTATCAAAGTGGAAATGGGTAAGGTTGTACATTGAGTGTAGGAGCATATACCTCAAAGTGTTCATATGAAATTATTCAAGCTCCAAAACAAAAATGTGTATATATNAGAGAAATATGTGTGTGTGTGTATATATATATATATATATATATATATATATATATATATATAAGAGGGAGAAATATGTGTATATATATAATTATGGAGCCTTGAAGAAAATTAGAAAGGTATTTAAGGTGGTTCTATATTGGGAACTAGATGCCAATGTGGCTATAGGGTTTCAAAAGAAACAAAGTGCAAAAAGAAAAGAAAATGTGATTAGTGTTCAAGGAGGGTGTAGTCACTTGTATCTAAATGCTTATCCGACCCTTCCCTAAACCTACATTACAAGCCTAAAAAGTCCTTATGGGATCTCCAACCGAGCGTTCTTAGAATTAGCGTCGAATTAAAATAAGGGCAAGCTTATGGTATGGTATGTTGTAACACTTGAAACTCTTTTCTGAGAGTGAGTGTATTTGTGAATTCGTCCCTTTTTTTTGTCATTGTAAATATTGTGATTTTGGGACTTTCTTTTTAGTGAGGGCACATGAACTGTGAGGTTGAACAAAAGTTGAGTTTTTGAGTCAAACGCAAGTGCACTCAGCTGAGGGTAGCATTTTGTCATGTTGTCTGAGGCTCAAAGTTCACAAGTTGATTAGTTTTCCTTGTATATATCGATGGTTCAGGAAGGGTAAAACACTCGAAGATGCATGCTAGAAATACTAACAACAAACACCGTCCATGGTCACTATTGTTTCATGTCTTGTAGATGGAGTGTAGAATAGGATAGTGTCATCTTAGTTGCTTGAGGACAAGCAAGAGTTTAAGTTGGGGGTGTTGATGTGCCGGAGAATTTCGGCACATTTGATACTAATATCTTAGATTTTAGCCTGTTTTAAATGCAATTTCCCTTCGTACTTATGTAATTTTAGTATTTTTGCAGTGTATGAGGCGTAAGGACCTAAGAGCATGGAAAAGAGTTCAAAAAGCCACAAAAATACAAGAAAAGAGCAAAAAGGCATCGCAAATGTGGATATGCTATCGCAAAACCCACATGCGAGCCGCATATTTCACGTTGAGATCGCAGATCAAAACAGATTTCTGGGCAAAGTTCAACGTCAAAAATACAGACTCATCTGCGATCGCATAACCTGTTTGCGAGCTGCAGAAGTAACCGCAAACTAAACATGAAGTCTACTGAAGGAAGAAAATGCGATGGAAGATGCGGTCGCATTTCTACAATGCAGACCGCAAACCATGATTGCGGTGAAGGCGAAACTAGGGTTACAATCTGCGATGGCCATGTCAAAAATACGGACCGCATGTCTATTATGCGACAGAAATGCGGTCGCATATTCAACCTAAAAGGGCAGTTTTGTCCGATTTTTGTCACGATTTTTGGCCCTCTATAAATAGATTTATTGGGGTTTTGTGGGCTGAATCTTTTCTGACTTTAAAGCTACAATACAAGGCATTAATATTCCTCTCTTTTGGAAGCTTTTGGGTCATAAATCTTTCACTTTGTAAGCTTTATGGCATTTAATATTCTCTTGCTTTTGTATTTTAGTATGAATAGCTAGCTGTAAATACTAAGGTTGTGGACCCTAAATGGGTGTTATGTTAATGGGTGTTTAACATTGAATATATATATAATGGTTGGTTGATATTTATTTACTTCTTATTCTTCATTTACTGTTGGTGGTTGCAAACATTAACAAGTGCCATTAAATTCTTGCTTTGCTTGAGAAAGTGGAGTAGAATTTGGTAGAAGTAAATACCAAAGACTCAAGGCTTTAAACCTTGTTTAATAAAATCGCTTAGGAATAAGTGGATTTTATTTGGCATAAATTGATTGTTCTTAATTGCAACTCTTTTATATTTGGAAAAATCATAAAGAGGAAATACTACCTAACTATTGGAAAATATTGGGTAGTCATTTAGACATCATTTGCATATCAAAAGGACCTTCCATTAGAAATATATCATATTAACACCGGTAGCATTACACTTTATTAATGGGGACACAATCTTGGTTTCTTTAATCAAATTATCCACATTCTCAATAGTTCAATTAGCCATCACCTAAAATCAAACTCAATTCATACTCTTGTTACCATTGATACATGCTCTTGTTATGGTTAACTGGATAGAATTAGGACTTTAGTCGAGTAACACACTAGTCAAGTAACCTTTTCACACCTATTCCCTGTGGGATTCGACCCCAACCTTGTTGGGTTATTATATTTGACATCGACCACCTTACACTATTTATTAAAGTGTAATTTGAGTGTATCAGTATTGATGCAACGTGGGAAGGTGATTGCTTATGCATCAAGACAATTGAAGAAGCATGAAAATAATTACCCGACTCACGATTTGGAATTGGCTGCAGTAATATATGCTTTGAAGATATGGCGGCACTACTTATACGGTGTCCATATTGACATCTACACATATCACAAGAGTTTACAATACATTTTCAAGTAGAAGGAGTTGAATTTGAGGCAGTGGTGTTGGCTTGAATTACTGAAAGATTACGATGTCGAGATATTGTACCATCCCGGTAAAGCCAATGTTGTGGCAGATGCTCTGTTTCGTAAGTCAATGGGAAGCCTGGTACACATTGAGGTAGGTAGACAGGGGTTGACTAAAGAGCTTCATCAGCTAGCCAATATGAGAATCAGATTGTTAGACTTTGATGATGGAGGTGTTACTGTGCAGAATACATCAAAATCATCTTTGGTAACCGAGTTAAAAGCACGGCAATATGAAGATCCTACCTTAGTACGATTGAGATAGAGCATTCAGCAGTGTAAAATTTCGGCTTTCGAAATCGGAGGAGATGGGACACTAAGATACTAGGGCCGATTATGTGTACCTAATGTGGCAGGGTTGCGAGAAAAGATTATGATCGAGATTCATCAGTCCCGATATTCCATCCATCCCGGCTCGACAAAGATGTATCATGACGTTAAGGAGTAGTATTGCTGGGATAACATGAAGAAGTCTATTGCAGATAGTGTAGCCCAGTGCCTAATTGTCAACAAGTAAAGATTGAGCATCAGAAACCCGGTGGATAGATTCAGAATATAGATATTCCGACTTGGAAATGGGATGTGATTAATATGGATTTTGTTCTTGGGTTACCTCGCTCTTATCATAAGTTTGACTCCATCTGGGTGATAGTTAATCGACTTACAAAATGTGCCCATTTTCTGGCAGTTAAGACAACTAACACAGCTGAGAGTTATGAAAAGTTTTATATCAAGGAGATTGTTAAGATTCATAGTGTGCTGGTATCTATTATATCAGACCGAGGAGCTCAATTTACGGCTAACTTTTGGAGGTCCTTTCAGAATGGTTTAGGCACACAAGTGAATCTCAGCATGACATTCCATCCGCAGACTGATGGACAGGCTGAACGAGCCTCCAAAGATACTTTACTCTTAGAAGCTAGTAGTACTTATATTGTTTCCCCTCTTATGGGAGGATTGATATTGATGTTACTTCTTTGACCTTACGTCACTCTGAAAGGTTCAAAATGTGATTCCAATGTGTCCAGCATGCATTATCTATTTTACTTTACCGAGCCGCGCTATAGTCGGCCGGGTATGGCACCTATTGTGCAATTATATATATATGTATCTGTTTTACTCTACTGAGCCGCACTATAGTCGGCATCTATTTTACTCTACCGAGTTCTCGCTATTGTCGGCCGTGTATGGCACCTACTATGCAACCACTGATCAGTTGGGTACGATGTTACCAAGCCTTATGATGGCCGGGGTATGATATGACGATGACGAGGCCCACAGAGGCATAGGTATATGATGATTTTAAAAGGATATATACATACATCAGGCATTTCATGATTAGTCTCCTTCTGAGGTACTCAGATGTTACAGGTTGTATATTCGCGTCGCCCTCAAAGCACTCAGATGTTACAGGGTGTATATTTTCTATCCCTATGCACATTACTATTCTTATATTATGCTTTCCTATCTTACATACTCAGTTCTTTATTCGTACTGACATCTTTTTATTTGTGGACACTGCATGTCATTTTGCAGGTCCTGATAGACAGTTAGAGGAAGCTCCCCCACCATATTAGGCTGCCAGTTCAGCATTTATTGGCGAGATCCCTTCTTTGGACTTGCCGTGGTCTTGGTATGCATTGCAACACTTATGTTCTTTTAGAGGCTCACGGACAGGTGTCGACTCATGTATAGTTGGGATTGTCATGTCGGCAAATTTATTTTTGTTGTATAGTTTTTCATGACAGCCTTGTCGGCCATGTTATATATGTTTATGTCATTATCTGACATTTTTAGTTGATTAGGATTATTGTCTGCCATTTATACTGATGTCGTCGGGCCTTATATGTAATAAGAAAGTTAGATAAAATGTACATTGGTACTCGGCAAGTGAGGCCTGGGTGCCCGTCATGGCCCTCTAGTTTGGGTTGTGACAGATACTATGTGTGTAGATTCACTAATCATATCTATGGAGACATAAGAGACTTAAGAAGCAACGATTCTCAAGTATACAAGGAAGGAAAGAAAATCAATCAAGTACATCAAAGAGTCTACAACTATGATATTCAAATTTGTCCATCAAAGGAATATAATGAAGGAAAGGGAATCAATCATATGAGCAAGAGACTCTCAATCATACATGTAAAGAAAGGAAATCAATCAAGTACGAGAAATCTGCAGAAGACTCAAGAGCAAATGATTGGGAAGATAAAGGAGGCAATCTTCTCACTGAGAATGAATCTGGCCGTACTTCACACGCTGGATTCATGAGGCTACCCTTGGGTCCTACTCTTAGAGAGTACTACCTCAAAAGGAAAGTCGCGCTATCAATGATTTTCCGCAATCTCAGAAAAATGAATCATGGACTTCATTGAGGACTATTAAAGAAGAGGAGGAGGACATGGAAGTTCACGCAGCTTTCATCCATGTTTTCAATCTTTCTACTTCTTACTAAATACTGTATTCCAAAGCTTACTAGTGTATCAAAAGATAGAGAGATAAAGAAAGTTATTGAAAGATTGTGTCACGAAAGCAGTTGTAACTCGTTGGTGGTAAACGTGAGAAACCACTCTCATTGTAATTGCCATTGAAGATCTAAGAGAACCCTTGTGACCCAACAAAACTAGATTTAGGTACAACACCGTTACACGAACCAGTATACACATCTCTATCTCTCCTGTTCAATTTTCTTTAATTGTCTTTACATTTATTTGATATACTATCTACTTTCTGCAGAATCACTATAGTCAACTACGAGCCAAAGTTAGTCGACTAAAAGAATTTTTACAATTCACCCCCCTCTTGTACTTTCAAATACACTATCAAGAATGAAAGAAACATGTAGAACTCATAATCACTCATCAGATCAACAAGTCATGGAGCTCTGTCGCCCGCTAAGAACCATAGCTAAATTCTAAGCTGGCTAGTGACATTACTCTCCCAAACATACCCTAACCAAATCTAATGGCTCAAGTTCTAGGTCCAAAAATTTCATTTTACCTAGTACAAGATACTCGACTAACATGCCACATCAAAGAAATCTAGAGCTACATACGATGCAATCCATGCACCAAACAAGCAATAACTCGAATTTAACCAAAGATGGAAGGAGACCCAAATGAGAGAACCATCCCGCAAGATCAATAGATACCATCACAAAGCGCAACACTATGAACCCATCTCATAGAGGAGAAACAATACACTAGAAATGCACACAAAGAATCATATCCCAACATAACTCTGCTGCAGTGCGTAACTCAATCCAAATATACTAGTCCATATGGGTTACCTATTGCCCAAATTCTCAGACTCACCAAACTTGTGTATCAACAGTAAGCATGAAAAGCACATGACCATAACCAATGGGGGAAACATATAGCACCATATACCATAAACAAGAAAAACACGACCAAGTGCAATAAACAACTCGACATCCCAAGAGCCATCTCACTCAATCTTTGCCACAAGGCCCAACCAGTACCACATCATGTGTGCAAAAAGTTAAAAGTCGCACAATCTATGGTAGCCTAAGAAAGTAACACATGGAACATATCAGGTGATGAATAAGATCAACTCTAGCCGATGGCACACCCTTCAACACTAGCTGTGTAGAGTAAACAAACTTGTTCTGATGTAGAATATATATTCCATTAGATCTCCCAATGGGACCCTAAATCAATTCTGATCCTCCCGAAATAGGTAAATAGCCTTACAAAAATTCATAGTAACATATCCGTAACACATACAATCAACCGTCTAACTCTTAGCACTCCTTCACAATCTAACTAACAGTCTGCCTCTAAGAATGTCCGGTCTCTAAACCTCAAGAATACAGAAATCTCCACATCTGATCCCAACTCTACCACTCAAATGACTCACACATCCTCCATGCACAATTATCTCATGGGAAGCACTCCGATAAATCTTCTATGCCACGTATCAAAATTTGAACATCAATAGTCAATAGCCAGGTGGTTACAGTAATACTAGTCAAGCATCCGCAAGTCAAATCATAACACGCCTTCAAAAATACACACTTTTTTCAGGTGATACCAGATAGTTCCAGCATTCTTCTAAACATCTGACACCATCCACGCTATTTAGAATTCATGACCTTTCATTAAAAATGGAACCACAACCTTGTACATGCGAACCTCAATCCCACACGTCGCACCGCATCTATGATTCAATCATATGAAAACACGAGAATCCCATTATCAACTCTGAATCATATGCAGGATACACACTCTATTAGCCAGAAACCTTACACTTGACTCCATCTTGGAGAAACATCAAAAAATGCAACATACTCCTTATACCTATAGAGGATATCCGTCTCAAGCTGTGGTCAACACTATTGAGAACTCTTCGAAACCCATTTGCACATAACCAATCCATCATAGCTAAATCTGTCTAACTCAACCAAGTCATGCAGATCACCCAACCTAAGAGTATTGCCACAAAACACCTGTAAAGCTTTACCACATTAAAGCAACCGATAACTTATATTACTATGCTGATCCAAACCATTAACAAGCTGACCCATTTCTTCGAGTTCCTCTTGACTTGCCATCAAGATAACACTTCTCCTTGCCAGTGCACTATAGTCCTTAATCAAAGCTCACCCAATGAGATCCTAGAATGAAACCACGTCATTTTAAGGCCCATAAGTCCTTGTATTCCCTCTTAAACACCCAATAGTACCGCAACCGAAATGCCCCCTCTAAAGAGACCTTCCGTGAATTTGAAACTATTTATTTAAGCTCTCTGACACTTAAATGTAGAATCAATAGTGATACAGAAATACCGCATGGCTCGACACCACCCAATGAAAATCTGAGATCTTAGCCATATGAAAATCCGGGGAACTCTCAAATACCATAAATGAATCTTGAACTCATTAGAATCTTCTCGAGAGTCATCTACCCTACTCTAATCTCCAATGCACCGCCAATGCAATCCGAATGACTTGCACTCCAATGGCACACAAATACCTTCAGGTGCAACCCTATCTTAAGCGACCGAGTGAATCCCTTCTCCCTGCACATTATATACACAATAAATAACAACCCTGAATCATTTCCAGATTTCCATTTTCCCATAAAGTATAGTACATCATGCATCCTGCAATTCCCTTACTCGAGTCATCCTCAAAGTTAGACCCCTTCAAGTCATAACTAATCCACAAGTATGCCTCAGTCCAAACTAATATAAACAATGACCATGTTATCTGATCGCGCTAATATACTCATCCTTGAGAAATTCGTACTCTAATTGTAGCATATACATCCCACTTGATAAAAAGTAAACTCTTCATAGAAATATCATAAGGATCACACAACTGCAGACCATCCCATAGGAGATAACCCACCTGTTTAGCGTCAAACTTGCTTCTCTCTATGACCCTATCATGGTCACAACTATTATGCAATCACTTAATCTTCCCGAGTCTAAACTTGTCAACAAGATATAAGAATATACTTTATCCCAAAAATGAGCAACTGAAAGATCCCTAAACACACTTAGAACTCGAGACCGTGCAACACATCAAGGTAGAAATCAAGCATCCATACTCCTTGTGCATCCCAAGCAAATTCTTCTCGTCACATCCAAACCATCTTAACAAATTCCTCAGTCACACAATACTCATCATATAGCTATCTCGCAACTCACTGAGCCATCAATCTCACTCATAGAGACTCTACCGGACATATAAGTCCAAATGCAAATACTCACACAACTAAATTACCAAGCCTAAGTTGTTGTCCGAACCCGGCCTCAAGTTCTCCAGATTGGCTTATCTCTACGAATAGAAAACACATCTCGCACCTCATCGATGATGTCGCAAACCATCGAGTCACAACTGTTACTGAGTGTTCAACATCACATACATTTGAACAGAAAGAAACTGAATATGTAAGCTTCAAGCTGAAATGAAGTCGCGCGATAAAGTAGGAAAGATGGGAAGTTTCCTAGATGCTCTGTAGCCCCTCCAAGATAAGTATGGACATACCGATCCTCTACTAGACACTTGCTCATGACTCAAAGAACTTATGAACCTAGAGATCTAATACCAACTTGTCGCGATCCAAATTCTACCTAGTCGTGATGGCACCTAACCCAACCCGCTAGGTAAGCTAATCAATAGTTACACAATTCTAGAATCAATAAATAAAATAAATAAACTTTTCATATAATATCCTAAGAATTGGTAGTACAAGTCATGAGCCACTAATATTTAGATTTATAGAGCTGGTACGAAAATAAATACAATATCTGTTTGGAATATACATATACATAGTACGAATCCAAAGCTACCAAGGAAAGTTGTAGTTATATCCGAAAAACAGGTACATCTTCAGTGCCAACTTCTGCCATCCATAGCAGCTCAGCTGCATGATCTGCACCCAAGGTGCACAAGTGTAGCATGAGTACAACCGGCCCCATATACTCAGCAAGTATCATAACTAACTTTAGCAAGGTAATACTGGCAAGAGTTATTGATGATACTCGCTAATAAACTGTTCAATTCCTAAATTTCACAAGTACAAAATAATGATGCCATCTAATTATATGACATAGATAAAACCACATCGGTGCACAAAGAGATAATGTGATAAGTACTAAATAAGTTAACAATCTAGCCTATAGAGAAGATATACATCTAATATCATAAAATCATCAAACTCGCATATAGAGAAGATATGTGTGAATTATCAAATAATCTTTACTGTTTCATATAGAGAAAATATACGTGAAATAACAATTAATCATCGTGCATATAAAGAAGACATGCAGAAAATAGTGTATACATCTAAGGAGTTTGAAAATAGAGAAGAGATGCAAAGTCCAACCAATGATGAACTTTACTAAAATCCACATCAACCAGAAACCTGTCGGTTTCTCACAACCTGCGCATACACCATCAAGAGAGAAACATGAGAGGGTGAACCTGGGGGGATGGATCCTTATCCACACGCTGCGCGGAAAACTTACGTGCTACACGGACAACTCATTCGCCAACAATAACAATCTCATGGACAAATCACCTTCCAATAATAACAATCGCACAGACAACTCATGTGCCAATAATAACCACCGCACAGCCAACTCACATGATATCAGTCCAGTCCATATCACATAGAAAGCATATATACATGAATACATGTACATGTACAATGGATATCAAATTACATACCCATGGGCTGATAAAAGTGACATGCTAAGGTGTATGCTTTTGCGCAATGTATTACCATATCTCAAATTAGTAATTTCATCAGAAAAATAGTAGTTATCATGTTCAATCAAGGGATTAACCTATATACATAACCTCTAACACAATCCAATTAGCTCATAAAGGGGTACAAATATAAGAAACATAATATCTTGAGGATTTGCAATCAATTCTAGGGATATCGTAGTCTAAACACTACCCCGAGCATCGATAATTCGCCCACGCACGCACATGGGCTCAACTCTTCACATGTTAGCCACCCATAGTACGTAGCTATCACTAATAACTCAGGAAACTAGTGCCTCAACTAAGTTTAGGTAATATACTTACCTCAAACAAGCCAAATCAATACCCTAAAAATGCTTTCCTGTGAGAGTCAACCTCTGAATCGCTCGAATCTAGCAAAAAACAACTCAATAAAATCAAATAATTCCATAGGAATCAAACCCAAACAATTGAAGTCAAATCTTAAATCAAATGCTCAAATTCAACAAAAAAAGTCAATCCGAACCGCACTCCGGAACCCAAGAAAACTCACAAACTCCGACAATCCATTTGAATATGAGTCCAATGGAGTAAGTGAGCGAGTTGTAAATAGTGCGCGGTACTTTGAATCGATTCTTGAGGTGAAGATGTTACACTATTGTGCTTAGTCTATTTTAAATATTCTTAGTATGATGAGTTATGAGAATTGTTTTAAAAAGTCGTGTCATTATGAAGTGTAGTTTGGTTGCTCGAGGACGAGTAATGGTTTAAGTGTGGGGTGTTGATGGTAGGCTATAATCTTGTGTTGTTGTTTATCGTACTCTAATTTACTGCACTTTTATTGAGTTGGAGGTTTAATCACTAGTGTTTTGCACTAATTGTGTGTTTTATGCCTTGCAGGGGTGATTCTGATCTATGTAGATGTCATGTAATGAATTCATGCTATTTTGGAGCTATAAAGTCCAAGTAAAAGCCCAAGGATTAAGTTGGGATCATGTTCAGGGATCAACGGATGATAGTGCACTTTAAGAATGAAACGAAGAATCGAGCAGGCATACTGCGTATTGTCCAGTAAAATGCACATAGCTTTTCGCTCAGAAATCTGTTTGGGCTCTACAATATATCGTTGGAAAGTTATTTAAAAGGGCTACAACTTTCATGTTTTACAGTTGCAAAATACGCAACAGAATGCCACCTACATGTGCGTCTGCGCACTGGAGGCAGAACAAGGTGAAAAATGTGCGACCAAGTGTGCGAGCACACTTCCAGGTGCGCGGCCGCGCACGCCCTGTCCGGGAAAAGTATCCTATTTCGTGTAGAAGAAGGTGTATTTGTTTGGGCCCGAACCTACTTGGTATATATACATGGAAAAACGGGTATTTTGAGGACTTTTGACATAATTTAGACCTAAGGAAGCTAAGAAGAAGAGGGAGAAGCAAGAGCAGAAGGATTTCACCATTCATCCTCACTCAAGACAAGGGTTTGGATGTTTTGTGCTTTGCTTTGACTTAAACATAATATAACAAATTTATCCATATCCATGGAGTAATTCTTCTTTAGGGATTGATGGATTTGGTGTTCTGAGAATTGTTTGTGGATATTAACTCTAGTTTTATGTATTGATTCGTTTTGGGTATTTTTATTGTTGCACACACATTCATATGTTTATATAATCGAAAGAGGCATAAGTTTTTATGTTTTGCATTATCATGTTGGTTGAATTCGTTGATTCTTCTTAGTAATTGAAAGTGGCTAGTTGAATTATTGTTTAGACCCATTTAGGAGGATAATCAAAAGAGGTTCTCCAAAAAACTAATCCACCACGAGTTCTTGCATAATTTCACTGAGCTTAACTTAGTTCATATTATGAGGTTGAGACTTAATCTAGAGAGGAGTTTCTACTAAACGTTGAACTAATAATTGAGTGAATTCGAGAGACTCACTTAAACCTTAGAAGTGAATCGACTAGAGTTAATTCCGAATAAGTATCTTACACCTGTCCGATCAACCCCTATTTTCTCACCTTGATATCTTCTTGCTTACTCTTGTTGCAATTGTCACAACCCAATAGTTAGACTTTTAGTTAATGTCAGTTTTAATTAACACAAATCTAAATTGTTGATCATCATGAATAGCAATAATGCTATAAACTACGAAAACGCTATTTAATTCCAATCCCCATGGATACGATATTTTCTATACTATATTCGACTAGCGAGCATAATTTTGTGTTGTATTTTAGCTCGTCACCCACCAAGGTCAACCTCTCATACATCCTCACTGGAGCATCTCTGCTCCTCCTCTTCACATGCCTAAACTATCTAAGTCTCGATTCCCGCATCTTATCCTCAACCTAGGCCACTCCCATCATGGCCCAAATATCTTCATTGTTAATTTTATCGATCCTGGTATGCCTGCACATCCATTTCAACATCCTCATCTCTGCTACTCTCATCTTCTGGGCATGAGAGTGTTTGACTAGCCAACACTCTGCCGCATACAACATAGCTAGTTTGAAAGCCACTCTTTAGTATTTACCTTTAAGTTTAGGTGGAATATTCTTATCATACAAAACACCCAGTGCGAGCCTTCATTTCTCCCACCTCGAGTACGTAACATCCTCGTCAATCTCCCTATTTCCATTGATAATAGATCCAAAGTACTTGAAATGATCTCTCTTAGGTATGATTTATATATCAAACCTCACGTTCACATCCTGTCACTGAACTTGCACTCCAAGTACTCTGTCTTGGTCTTACTCTACTTGAAACCTTTAGACTCCAGGGTCTATCTTCAAACCTCCAGTCTCGCGTTAATACCGCCTTGTGTCTCGTCAATAAGCACAATATCATCCAGAAATAACATACACCATAGAACCTCCCCTTGAATGTGGTACGCAGTGTATCCATTGCCAAGGCAAATAAAAACGGGCTAAGAGCTGACCTTTGGTGTAACCCCATCACAACTGAAAGGTCTGAGTCCCCCCACTGTCCTCACTGGAGTTTTAGCTCTCTCATATATGGTAATCTCTCTAATGTAAAGAACAAGTACACCTCTAGCCTCCAAACATCTCCATAACACCTCCCTCCGGACTTTATCATATGCTTTCTCTAGGTCGATGAACATCATATTCATGTCCCTCTTTCTCTCCCTATATTTCTCCACCAACCTCCTTTATAAGATGAATGGCTTCCATAGTTGGATGTTCTGGCATAAATCCGAATTGATTTTCGAAAATAGACACACTCCTTCTTACCCTTGTTTCCACCATCCTCTCTCAAACTTTCATAATATGGCTCAGCAGCTTGATACCCTTATAGTTCTTGCAATTTTGAATATTCGCATTGTCTTATCCCTCTGGAGGGACTGAAGAAAGGTGTACAAGTACAACTTATTAAAATAGAAATGGATGTAATTGTAACGCAGGACAAGATCAATTTATTAGGTGAAGGGTAGTTAAAGACATGAAAGAGCTTGTCGGACAAAAGACTATTCAATTCGGTCAATGCTTTCTCAAGATCAAGCTTAAGGAGCATTATCCGGTCTTTCCATCATTGCGCCTAAGGTGAGAGATAATCTCTTGAACGATAGTGGCATTATTTGTTGTGCGACGATATTGTCGAAAGCTAAATTGTATGGGGCTGATAATTTTTGCAAGCTAAGGTTTAAACAGTGACCAATAGGGTGATATTGAGTGATCATGAATGCACGCCAAACTTTAGGAATAAGACAAAGGCTCACACTAATCTATTTTTTTTTTGTGTTGCTTAGCTTACTTTTCTTTATTGTAATAACTATTGCTATGTCATAATCTATCCTCATATAATATATAGCTTGCTCATGGCATTTGTTTTGTCAAAAAACTAGAAAAAGAAAACAATGGGATATGATGGATGAAAACTACTCGAGACTAATGCAACTTTAAACAGAAAGAAATGTAAGTCTAGAATTGCAAACTCCATAAATAGTTTAGCTGTACTTCTACTTGGCATGTATCAAGCAACCTAGGGGTGTCTGAATCTTTAAAAACTGATTAAATCAACCGAATTGAACTGTACCAAATCAATAATTAGGTTTCATTTAATAAAACTGTAAGTTTTTATATAAATTTATTGTACCGAATAATAGAGTAGATTTTTAATTTTATAAAAATAAATCAAAAAAATACCCAATTATACCAAATAAATTTATATATGAAAAATATATTTTATATACTGAGTTTAAAACTAATAGAGTATTAAGTTTTTTTTTTCGTGGGTCTTGGGATTATGGAAATGGCTATAAGTGACCAAATAATTAATATCCAAAGTCCCAATTGCCATACTTATTCTACTACTCATATCGAAACTAAATTAGTTCCATCATCTTGAGTAGCAAGCCACTAGCTTTTCCAATGATCTTCAGTAGCAAGTCACAAGGTATTGGATATCTTTCCTCTCATATGATTTAGATTTCTTTTATTGGATATTAATCTTCTAATAAGCTCTATTCTTGAGTCCCAACTTGATTAGTGTCTTTTCACTCGTATGATTTATATTTCTCTTGTGTTTGCTTAATTTGTTTTACCCCTACCATAGAATAATGGGATGAATTTCTATTATGGACATATTTCATGTTCCTTTGATCATCATTTTTAAGATAGTAAAAATATCTAGAGAGTTTTTCAAAGCCATATGCAAGTACACATTTATCACATTCTAACTTCGAATAGCGGTTCTTGCATGACATTTAAAAATGATACCGAAAAATTAACCGAGTTGTACCGCTACCGAAGAGAAACCGAGATGGTTGGGACGGTTTTCAAAAGTCTAATTTAGTTATAAAAAAATGGATATATACGGTCGAAGTCGGGCCCAACTGTATTTGGTCGATATCGGGCTCAACTATATATGATTGAAATCGGGATCGACTATTGCACGATAGGTCGAGTTCAGAATGCAAACGGTTGAAGATCGACCCCGAGTTCATCGCAGCAGAACACGAGGCCAGAATGTCCGACCTCGAGAACACCGAGCCCATGGTCCGAAATCGATCCCGACACCGAAAATGCTCGAGGGAAGATCACCGAAACTAAAGCCAGAATATCCGTAATGAGTCAAGCATCGCGGTGGGAATCTCGGCACAAATCAATGGAACCGAGGTTTTTTTACCTTAAAAAGAGTTATGCCAAATGCAGGATTCCCCTACTATATAAAGGGGGATCTAATTATTTGTAAAGGGACTTTTTCTAATCATCGATAAAGACTGCTATAGATTGTTCTCTTGAATCATTATTTCATTATCTTGTTCAAATTTCTATTGTAATCAATCCCTGCCCAAGAAGGATCAACCAACAATCAATAGTGTCTAGCTTGGGTGGTTTGCATTCTTTTTATTTGTTACTTAATTTTAATTTTAATTATATTACTCGTCATTAATTAGGTCACGTATCCTTAAAACCACGTATAAATTCAATTGTTATCCGATTTTTAAGGTAAAAAGTTTAGCGCCCACCGTGGGGCTAAGGATAATAGTGGATATTTGATTCAAATTTATATAACACACATTGCTTCACATTTGCTCCTTGAAGTGTCTTTGATTCCAAGCTATAATAAAGAAATGTCAAGCTCTCAATCGGGCACCTCTGCACGTTGGCAACAAGTTCGATCACCAAGGCAAAAATAATAACGTAGCGCCTGGTAACGAAATTTTTATTGATGCTAATTCACATGTGGCGATCGATGCAGATCAGCTTACTGACCCCTCAAATAGCATTCTTAGGGGAGTCCGATCAGTAACTCAAAATCCCCAAAACGTGTAATGGGATGGGATCAGCCTCCGGATGATCTTCGAAATGTTATAAGCCCAACAAGCGGCGATAGCTCAGTTACAAAATCGAAGCCAAATCTCGAACAGGGTTGAGCCTCCTGGGAAATTACCTGCAAGGATGGATCGATCGTAGGAGGTTGAACGAATGTGAATCGGGGGCAAACCCCGAAATTATTAAGATGCTCGAAGAACTGACAAAACGAATAGAATCAGGGGAGAATAAGTCGAGGCAAATGACAAGAAGGTGGAAACCTACAACTCCAGGGTAAATCAAATCCCAGGGGCACCCCCTGTGTTAAAATGCCTAGATTCCAAGAAGTTCGTGCAAAAACCTTTTCCACCGAGCGCGGCCCCAAATCGATCCCAAAAAAATTTCGTATGCCCAAAATCACCAAGTACAATGGAACGACCGACCCGAATGAGCATGTAACTGCATATACATGTGCTATCAAAGGGAACGACCTGGAGGATGCTGAGATCGTATTCGTTTTGTTGAAAAAATTCGGGGAGACCCTATCAAAGGGAGCCATGACATGGTATCACAACTTACCTCCTAATCCTATTGACTCATTTGCTATGCTTGCAGATTCTTTTGTGAAGGCACACGCAGGTTCCATCAAGGTCGAGACGCGGAAATCGGACCTTTTCAAAGTCAGGCAAAAGGATAACGAGATGCTCAGAGAGTTCGTGTCCCGGTTCCAAATGGAACGAATGGATCTGCCACCAGTCACTGACGATTGAGATGTTCAAGCTTTCACTCAGGGACTCAATGTTCGAAGCTCAGTGGCTTCGCAGCAATTAAAGCAGAACTTAATAGAGTACCCGGCTGTCACATGGGCTGACATACATAACTGGTACCAGTTGAAAATCAGAGTTGAAGAGGATATGCTTGGAGCCCCTTCGGATCCATTTACCCCGTTAGAGCTTATGACATAATCAGAAGGGATATTTATCGCGAACCAAGATCGAATAGAGATTGACATCAGCTATATCACGGGGACAAAAAAATCGGCGTATCCGGGCAAAACTCCTTAAGACATGAAAGGAGAAGTGACCGAGGTCAGAGCAGCCGGGGGCTCATGACCAAAAGGAGCTTCTAAAGGCCTATCGGGCATAAAGAAGCACCACAGTTATCGGAGTACAACATTAATATCGATGCTACCACCATTATATCGGCTATCAGTTGCATCAAAGATACTAAATGGCCTCGACCATTGCAATCCGATCCGACCCAAAGGGATCCTAATCAAATATGCAAATATCACGGCACTCACGGTCATGGAATGGAAGATTGTCGACAACTTAGAGAGGAAGTAGCCCGGCTACTCAGTAACATACATCTTCGAAAATTCCTAAGCAGCCAAGCGAAAACTCATTTCGGGAATAGGAAATATGACAAAATGACAGGCCCGGAAGAACCACAACACGTGATCAACATGATTATCGGTGGAGTTGATACCCCTCAAGGACCAATGCTGAAGCGCACCAAAATATCCATTACTAGGGAGAAGCACAATCGGGATTACACGCTAGAGGGAACTTTATCTTTTAACGAAGGGGATGCGGAAGGAATTATACAACCCCACAGTGACGTACTGGTAATATCTGTACTCATACATAAAGTTAGAGTAAAATGTGTGTTAATCGATCAAGGTAGCTCGGCCAATATAATTCGATCATGGGTCATGGAGCAACTCGGCCTGTTAGACCGGATCGTTCCTACAGTCCGAGTAGTTAACGGGTTCAACATGGCATGTGAGACCAGCAAGGGTGAGATAACGTTGCCAATAAATACCGCTGGAAGCATTCGAGAAACAATGTTCTATGTGATCGGAGGAGACATGACATACAATGATTTGTTCGGGAGGCCATGGATCCATGACATGAGGGCGGTGCCTTCGACACTTCACCAGGCGTTGAAATTTACGATGCCCGATGGAGTTAAAACAGTTTACGGGGAGCAACCAGCCACGAAAGAAATGTTCGCGGTGGAATAGGTGATGCCAACACCAACGGTTCCAAACCAAGAGATCAAAAGCAGGACAAAATAACAATCACAGATACCATCTTCGGCAAATGTGGACAAATAATTATATAACGAGGATGATGATTATGGGATTCCTAGATCTTTTATCACCCTCGATAATTCCGATGCCACTAAATCGACTGTCGAGGAACTGGAACAAGTTACGCTGCGAGAAGACTTGCCCGAACGAAAGATATACCTGGGCTCGGGGTTGAGCTCCAAGCTTAGGAAAAAACTTATTCAATTTCTTACAACTAACGAAGATTTCTTCGCTTGGTCCCACCTTGATATAACAGGTATCCCATCAGAGATAATCACTCACAAGCTGATCCTGGACCTGAAGTTCCATCCGGTGAAACAAAAAAGGAGGCCTCAGTCCGAAATCAAACATGCATTCATCAGCGATGAGGTAACTAAACTTCTAAAGATAGGGTCTATTCGGGAGATTAAATACCCGGATTGGTTGGCTAACATAGTGGAAGTCCCTAAGAAAGGGAATAAATTAAGAATGTGTTTTGATTATAAAGATTTGAATAATGCATGTCCAAAGACTCTTTTCCTTTACCCAACATCGACCGCATGATCGATGCTACTGCTGGCCACGAGACCCTTAGTTTTCTAGACGCATACTCCGGCTACAACCAATACGGATGGACCTAGGTGATTAGGAAAAAAACTTCCTTCATCACTAAATATGGAACATACTGTTATAATGTAATTCCATTTGGGTTACAAAATGCTGGCGCCACATACCAACACCTAGTAAACCGAATATTCGAGAAACAACTAGGGAAGACAATCGAGGTTTATATTGACGACATGTTAGTTAAGTCTCTGCGAGCAAAGGACCATTTAAGACATTTGCAGGAAATATTTACTATACTAAAGCAGTACAACATGAAGCTGAACCCAAAAAAGTGCGCGTTTGGAATGGGTTCCAGTAAATTCCTCGGATTCATTGTGTTGAATCGGGGAATCGAGATCAACCTTGAAAAGATCAAGGCTATCGAGGATATCACGGTCATAGACAATGTGAAAGCCGTGCAAAAGTTGACCGGACGGATTGCCGCTCTAGGGCAATTTATTTCGAGGTCGTTCGATATAAGCTACCGGTTCTTCACTTTATTGAAAAAGAAGAACAACTTTTCATGGACCCCGGAATGCCAGCAGGCTTTGGAAGAACTCAAAAGGTATTTATCGAGTCCGCCGTTGCTTCATACACCGAAGGCAGACGAACAACTGTACCTTAACCTGGCAGTCTCATAGATAGCGGTTAGCGGAGTCCTAGTTCGGGAAGAACAGGGTACGGAAATTTCAATTTACTATGTCAGCAGAACCTTAGGCGAAGCCGAGACTAAGTACCCTCACCTAGAAAAACTGGCACTCACTTCGTTAAGCGCTTGTAGGAAACTGAAAACATACTTCTAATGTCATCCCATATGCATCGTAACAACTTACCATTAAGAAATGGGATGCATAAGCCCGAGATCTCGGGCTAATTGGCCAAATGGGCCGTAGAAATAAGTGGGTACGACATTGAATATCAACCTCGGACCGCTATTAAATCCCAGGTGTTGGCAGACTTTGTGGTTGATTTCACACCAACCCTAATACCCAAGGTCGAAAGAGAAGTTATTAGTTGACTCAGGAACTTCTTCGGAAATATGGACCCTCTTCACAGACGGTGCCTCGAACGCAAGGGGATCCGGACTTGGCATCATATTAAAGCCACCAACAGGTAATATAAGTAGACAATCTATTAAGACTGTGAAACTGACCAACAACGAGGAAGAATATGAAGCCATGATTGCAGGCCTAGAACTAGCCAGGAGCTTGGGAGCGAAGGTGATTGAAGCCAAGTGCGACTCCCTTTTTGTGGTAAATCAAGTCAATGGAATGTTCGAGGTAAGAGAGGAACGGATGCAGAGGTACTTATATAAACTACAAGTGACATTGCATCGGTTCAAAGAGTGGACCTTACAAAATATACCTCGTGATCAAAACAGCGAGGCCGACGCCCTCGCCAGCTTGGAGTCGTCAATTGAAGATGACGAGTTCGACTCGGGAAAAGTCGTACAGCTTATGAGAACAGTAGTGGAAGAAGGCCACGCTGAGATTAACTCGACGAGCCTAACTTGGGATTGGAGGAACAAATACGTAGAATATCTCAGCTCCGGTAAACTACCCTCGGATCCAAAAGAGTCTAGGGCCCTTCGTACGAAGGCTGCCCGATTCAGCTTGTCAGAAGACGGAACCTTTTTCAGAAGATCATTTTATGGCCCACTCACGATATGTCTGGGACGGGGTGATACTGAGTACATTATATGGGAAATCCACGAAGGTACCTGCGGGAACCATTCAAGTGCCGAGTTATTGATTCGGAATATAATCAGAGCTGATTATTACTAGGTCGATATGGAAAAAGACGCAAAGGAATTCGTCCGAAAGTGTGATGAATGCCAAAGGCACGCCCCGATGATCCATCAACCCGGGGAGATGCTCCACTCACTCTTATCACCATGGCCGTTCATGAAGTGGGGGATGGACATCGTTGGACCTCTTCCGTGTGCACCAGGTAAAGCTCAATTTATACTAATTATGACTGACTATTTTTCTAAATGGGTGGAAGCTCAGGCATACGAGAAGGTTAGGGAAAAGAAGTCATCAATTTCATTTGGGATCACATCAAATGCCGATTTGGAATGCCAGCCGAGATCGTATTCGACAACAGGAAGCAATTCATCGGTAGCAGAGTGACCAAATTCCTCGAAGATCACAAGAACAAACGGATCCTATCGACACCATACCATCCCAGTGGGAATGGACAAGCCGAATCTACCAACAAAATCATACTCCTGAACCTCAAAAAGAGGTTAACCGATGCCAAAGGGAGATGGAAGGAAATATTGCCCGAAGTCCTATAGGCATATCGTACGACCGCAAAATCCAGTACCGGAGCTACCCCATTCTCTCTGGTTTATGACGCCAAAGCTTTGACACCGGTCGAGGTCGGGGAACCAAGTATCAGGTTTCGGTATGCAACAGAGGAATTGAACCATGAAGCCATGAATACGAACTTGGAGCTGTTAGATGAGAGACGTGAAGCCGCCCTTGTTCGATTAGCTGCTCCAAAGCAAAGGATCGAGAGGTATTACAACAGAAGAACCAACCTTCGATACTTCAACGTCGGGGACTTAGTGCTATGAAAGGTCACGCCGAACACACAGAGTCCAAACGAGGGAAAGATGGGACCAAACTAGGAAGGACTTTATTGTATCATCAAAATCGGAAAGGGATCATACAAGCTCGAAACAATGGATGGTAAACAACTACCAAACAACTGGAATATAAGTCACTTGAAGCCGCATTACTGCTAAGGTACGGCGTTGTTCTTTATTTTTATTTGCATTACGAACTAACATTTGCAGGTATCGAACAAGGGCCACACGGGATATTGGGTCTGAAACGCATTGTACTCTTTTTCCCTTGGACCGGTTTGGTTCCAAAATGGGTTTTACAACAAGGTTTTTAATAAGGCAAGAAGTACATCGTGCTAACTTAGATTCGAAGGGCGATAGCAAATCGGTGACAACATCATTCGAGGCCTATCTTCAATCGACCCGGAATACTAGGGGGCCAATTTAGCATGGAAAGATATTTTAGGATTGAAAGGTCGACGATCAATAAGATTCAATGTAAGGGCCAAACAGTCAAATGAACCGTGCTCAAATAGACTGATCGAACCCTAACGCAAGTTGTACACATACATTACTATTGTGTACAAGAATAAATAGAAGTCTCTTGTATACAAACATCCTACTTCCGATAAAAAAGAGCCCAAGGGCCACCTTAACCTGAGTTCGAATAATCACTCTCTCACTCGGGGACTACCGTCCGAAAAACAAACTTACTCGAGGAGATATAAGACCTTTTAGGCAACCCCGAACTTTAAAGGCTAAGGCCGTTTCAAGTTAACAGAACTCGAGGGGATATAATACCTATGAGGCAACCCCCGAACATTAAAGGCTAAGGCCGTTTCGAATTAACAGAACTCGAGGGCATATCACTTATTTGGCTATGACTGAATTAAAAGGCTAAGATCGTTTCGGGTTAATAGTACTCGAGGGCATATCGCTTATTTGGCTATGCCGGAACTAAAGAGGTTAAGGCCGTTCTGAGTTAGTAATATCCGAGAACATATAAATTGATTGACAATACCCAAAGTAAAATGCAAAGGCATTTCGATCCTTGTGAATATAAATGAAAAAGCAAAGAGAAAATTTGGAAGTCGAAGAAAGCAAGCCTTATATATATATATATATATATATATATATATGATTCAAAAATCCTTGTACATTTATCGAGCAACCTCGAAATACTTGAACAGGAGCAACTGGGTCTCGATCTCGCATCAACTTCAAGATCTCCGAGGTCTTCTCATTCTTCATATCTAACTGAATCCTCATAATCATCTTCCTCTAGAAAGGCTAGTTTTTGAGCCTCGGATTCAGCCTCCTTGGCATCCTCGATCTCCGCCAATAAGCCAAAGCCTCGAGCATGGATTTCCTCAAGGGCCTGCCTGCGAGATTGCCACCTCATATGATCAACCATATTCATTGATAAATTCTAAGCAGCTTTGGCATCATCCCTATACTGGGCCACCATTTCTTTGGCGTCGGCTTTGATCAAGGCATCTTCCAATTTGGCCATTTGTAGCTCTTCGGCCAAGCTATCCCGATCTGAGGTAATCGAACCTACTTGAAATTGAAGCCCCTCGGTTTTCTTGATCTGGACCTCGATTTTTTCCTTTGCCGCTCTTAGCTGAGCCTCTACTAAAGCTAGCTGTTCTCGGGCTACCTCTCTCTTCGGTGCCAACTGGTCCATTTTTGTCCTCCACTCATCGGCCTCAACTCTAACCACATCCATCTTCGATTGAAGCTCGATCAGGTCAGCACGATCCTTCTGAGCAAGCTCTAAATCGGCATGAAGTTCCTTAATCTCTCCCTCGAGATGCTCATTGAGTATTTTCAAGGCATCTCTTTCCTCAATAAGCTCCCGAGCTGAGGCCTCGTGGCATTTAAATTCCTCCCGGAACCGGAGAAAAGCTTCATGATGAAGCACCGAAGCCTGCATACATAAAAGAAAATATTATGGTCATTTTCAATAAACACTAGATATGTAAATAACGTCAAGTAGTGAACGTCAAAAAATTACCCGATTCCACGCCTGTTGAGCTTCGTTGAACAGGCAGGGCATTTCCACCTTATTCATTTTTGCCTGATTATCCTTGGTCACCAAGCACCGAAGATAATTGGCTATCACAACAAGGGCAGAAAGGACGCGAGCATCCTCAGGGAGGGTAAAGATGACGGAGAGTTTCTGATCAGGGAAAGCACTCGGTGCAGGAAATCGGTTGACCAACTTTGGGCTAGAAGGGGTCCCGCTTGTTTCGGAAGGTGAGTTCTTCCCCGGTATCTCTAAATCACCGAGCCTAAGAACATCTTGCGTGGTTGTTGAGTCCACAGCATTCAGGAAAACCCCGGAAAGGGTCCTTCGATCCATGATCTCCGTCCAGGGGATGCTCTTTTGCTATTTGGATCTCGTTGAACATCAATTATGAGAAAGAAGGCGAATCGATGATCTCAATCAGACCCAAAGTTCCCTGCGATGCTCCCCTCGTATCTAGGGAAGCCTCGATTTTGATCTCGGGCTTGGGTTCCCTAGCTCGGTAAAGATCCGCTTTATTTATCTCTGGTTAGGAGGCCTTTCGCCCTTCGGACTGTGGTTGCACAGTAGCCATGAGATCGAAGTTTCCTTCTTCCCCCTCGGACTTATCCCTCAATCGGTGCAGCGAATCCAGAGATAGTGCTCGACCGCTAGCACTTTTCTTGGGCTTATGAGCCGACCTTTTCTTTGGCCTTTTCCGCTCGAGGTCCGAAGAATTGGAGTCTTTTGCCCTTTTCTTCCCCTTATCCTGCCTCGAAACAGGGGGCTCGGTGGGAGCATCACCGCCCACAACTGGAGATCTCATTTCGACATCTTTTGATAAACCTGCGGAAGAGAAGGTTCTGGTGGTTGTTCTTTAATGACTACTGGGGGAACGTCCTCTGTTGATTTCGAGGAAGAAGGATTTTCTTTCTGAGGAACAGATTTGGATGTCTTTGCCATTATTCCTCAAGAGAAGAAAAAGGAAGGTATTGATGAGAAGGACTTATAATGATTTCTGAAAGCTTTTAGAAATCCAGAAAACAAAGAGTTTTTTTTAGAAGGAAGTTGAAGTTTCTTTAAAAGCAAAGAAGATGTTTAGTGGCTCTAGTAAAATGGAAGGGAAAGGTATTGTAGCTTCTCGAAAGACAGCGGTTCGCATCTCGAAGCGACAGAACATCCTTTTCTGCTAAGACGTGTTCAATTTCTGTGTCGCGTACGTCATGAGTCTATCGCCACGTGTCAGAGTGATAATCGGAAGACCGTATGGTAAGAATTTGTGGTTCATATTGTTTTTTGTCGTTACTCTTCGAAAAACGACTGTAAGTGGTGAAAATCGGGCTCGACTATTTATGGTTGAAATCGGGATCGACTATTTCACAACAGGTCGGGTTCAGAATGTGAAGGGTTAAAGATCGACCCCGAATTTCATCGAAGCAGAACACGAGGCCAAAATGTCCGACCTCGAGAACACCGAGCGCATGGTCCGAAATCGATCCCGACCACGAAAATGCTCGAGGTAAGATCACCGAAACTAAAGCCAGAATATCTGTAATGAGTCAAGCATCGCCGCGGGAATCTCGGCACAAATCAGTGGAACGGCTTAATTAGCAAATCAGGAGATTTTTTTTTTTACCTTAAATAGAGTTGTACCAAATGTAGGATTCCCCTACTATATAAAGGGGGAATCTAATTATTTGTAAAGGGACTTTTTCTAACCATCGATAAGGACAACTATAGATTGTTCTTGAATCATTATTTTATTATCTCGTTCAAATTTCTATTGTAATCAATCCCTGCCCAAGAAGGGTCAACCAACTATCAACAATGTCTATTTTGGGTGGTTTGTATTCTTTTCATTTATTACTTAATTTTAATTTCAATTATATTATTGGTAATTTGTATCCAATTAGGTCATGTATCATTAAAACCACGTATAAATTCAATTGTTATATGATTTTTAACGTAAACAATGGAATAACCGAAAATTAATATAGTACAAATTTTATGAAACAACTGGTCGAACCAAACCATTGACATCCCTAATGCGAGCTCCCACTTAATGTTTTATTCAAATTACTTGGTCAGTTTACGCTAATATAATTAAGTCTGACGATTAGCGATTCTTTAAAATAAATCCCGTAAACTTGGATTCCTTTTTCCCAACTCCTCTCATAGCATGAAATCTTAATACACGTAGAAGTGAGAGCATGTATTTGTGTCTATTCATGAACTCAGACGAGTTAGAGGTTATTCTATAATTTTAAGAAATAAATTTTATAGTATTATTGCATCAATTATTTTGTTGTAACGAGTATTTTAATCTCATATTCATAAAATTCGAGTTAACTGAGTTAACACTTAGTAGAGTAAACATAAATCTTCTCTAATGGTTGGGAAAATGAATATAATTAACTTATATACACTGAGGTATAATTAATTTTTACATCATTAATATTTTTAATTTGTTAGATTACATTATTTTTTTAATGTTATATTATCAAATTAGACTTATTCTAGAGATTTCTTATTACTACTATATATTATAAAAATAACCTCTAACTTGTCTGATTTTGTTATTGGATATACATGACAACTATTAGTGCACAAAACAAATTTTGTAAAAATACAGTACTACAATACTAGCGACGTGGCGTCCGATAAATCTTGATAAGCGTAGCAGTACTCACTATCGAAAATTTGATGTTGTTCTCAAGAAAATACTAGCAAGGAGAGGTCTCTGTACACTGCAGCGGTGGATAAAGACCGGTTTAATTACTAATAAAGATTGTGGCAGAGTGATTTATAATTCTGCATTCTCAATAAGATATTTCAGGTTCGAACTTTAAATATAAAATTATATTTATAAGGGAGCATTTTAAACTCTAATATGAGACTTCCCATATATATTCGATTTTAATCACCTCTAATACAGATACCAAACATTATACTTTAATAGCATCGAAAACAATAAACGCCATTACGCATGGCTCTGGTGAAAGTGACGTACATGGACCCATGACTGACAGTTCTGGTAGGAATTAGTTCTTTGTCCTTATTCTTAACCACCATCATGCCCTATTTTTTCGGCACAACCTGTACGGGGCTGATCCATTGGCTATCGGAGATGAAAAATATTATACCATTATCCAACAGTTTGAATATCTCTTTGTGTACCACTTCCTCTATTGGGACTGCACTATCGGTTTGCTCCCTTCTTCCAACAAGATCTAGTGCATGCAGATTCCTGAGCTAATTCCCTAATCGGCTATGCTACAACCGATTGTTTCTTTATGCTTCCGCAATAATTTCACTAGCATGTGTTCCTGTTCACCTGTCAAGTTAGCAGAAACAATTACATGAAAATTGTTAGTCTCCAAAAAAGCATATTTTAAATATGTTGGGAGTACTTTCAATTCCAACTTTGGCTTGATCCTTTCTTTCTCAAATTCCTCTTCATCTACCACTTGGTTTTCATCTTCCAATGCCTCAGCTTCTTTCTTGATTTTAGGGTCTTCATCCTCTAGTGTACTTTATTGAGTAATACATCTTTCTAATGAATCACCTACCAGCTTGTCCAGCTTGTGTTGTTCAGCCATCTCTCCTACCACATCCAGTTTGAAATATGCATAGGCAGATGCCTCATCACACGAGTATTTTATCATTCTCTTCATTTGAAACATTACTTTTTCGTTTCCTACTAGTAGCATGAGTTGACCCTCATATATGTCAAGAATAGCCCGGGCTGTGCAAATGAATGGTCTCCCGGAGATTAGAGGTACCTCTTTATTCACTTCCATGTCTACTACAATGAAGTCTACCGGGAAGATAAATTTTTCCACCCTAACCAAAATATTCTCAATTATGCCCTCTGGTATAATAGTGTTTTGATAAGCTAGATGCAATGACATTGGCACATATTTTATCACTCCTAGTTCACCTTCCAATTTTTTGAAAGCCGACAATGGCATCAAGTTAATGGATGCACCTGAGTCGCACAAAGCTTTGTCAAAAATTTCACTCCCTAACGAGCAGGGTATAGTGAAGTTGCCAGGGTCCCCACATTTTTGAGGAATTTTAATCTATAGGATGGCACTGCAATGAGCATTGAGTTTGATCACTGGCGTTTCCTCGAGCTTCCTTTTACTCGATAGGATTTCCTTCAAAAATTTGGCATAGACAGGCATCTGGGTGAGCACCTCGGTGAACAGGATGTGCACATACAATTGTTTTAGCATCTCTAAGAATTTCCCAAAGCATCTATCTAATTTCTCCCGCTTCATCTTTCGAGGAAAGGGTAACACTGGCATGTACTTGCTTTCTTCAACTTCACTGTTTGAACGCTGCTTATCATCCTCCTTCTTGCTGATGTTCTCCGTAGCCAAAGACTCACCAATTTTCTACCCTTTTGCTGTCTTGGCTGATTTGATCACCTTTTCAACCTTTGGTTTTGCAGTAGGATATGCTAATGCTTTTCCACTCCTTAGTGACACGGCCTTGATTGTCTATTTTGGATTCTTCTCAGTATCAGAAGGCAGAGTCCCAGGAGCTCTTTCTAGTAATAAGGATGCAATATGTCCCATTTGTCTTTCTAAATTCCGGATGGCCGTGCTTTGTTCCCGGATAGCTGTGCCATGAGTCTCAAGTTTCTTATCTGATTTGTTTATGAACGCATTCATTGGATCTTCTAAACTTAAGTTGTTAGGCTGTGGAGGCTGGTACTGTTGCCTTTACTAATTTTGGAAGTCAGGAGGTCCTTACGCAAGTGCTCTGGGATTTTGCGTCTGCCATGAGTTCAAGCTACCACTTGAAGAACTCCATGAGAATCCCACATGTCTGTGTCCCATAATGTTGAAATTGTTACCTCCTTGGTAGTTACCCCTGTTGAAACTTCCCAATGCCTTAACTTCATCCTTTGTAATGGAGGTTTGATACTCATGAGTAAAGTGTCCCATTCAACAAATGTCATATCCCAACTATGGTTGATTTTGCACCTAGGCTATTGTCAATTGCTTGATGTCCTTAGCCATAGGTACAATCTAGGTCTGCATTGCTACGGAAGATTCTACTTGGTGCACCCCCGCTGACCTTCTTCGATCATCTTGATCAGTAGAATATTGTTCTGCATCTTCAGAGAGTTCAATCAGGAGTGTGGCAATCTCTTTTGGCGTTTTTTTCATCAGATAACATGCAACCGCACTATTCATCAATCTCCTTGATGAAGCAGTTAACCAGTCCCAGAAATCTTGATGTTGTATCCATTGCTCCATTCCGTTATGAGGACACCTCCGCAACAACTCCTTATACCTTTTCCATGCCTCGAACACTATCTCCCCTTCTCCTTGGCTGAAATTGTGAATCTCCTTCCTTATCCTTCCAGTCTTAACAGCAGAGAAATATTTTTCTAGGAACTTGGTAGTCATCTCCTACCACGTATGGATAGACCCTATGGTTAAACTCCTTAGCTACTACTTTGGATCATCCTTAAGTGAGAAAGGGAATGCTCTGAGGTACATGACATCATGTGATGCTCTATTAAAGCGGAGTGTGTTCATGATTTCATCGAAGTCCATCAGATGGTTGTTGGGATCTTTATTGGGTTCGCCTCTGAAAATGAAGTTGTTCTGAATGGTCTGGTTGATTTCCTGATTGAGTTCAAAATTGCTAGCATCAATGGATGGGGGCCTCACACTAGATCGCCACTGGTTGTAGGCCTGTCTGGCATAATCTCCTAGAGACCTCCCAGGCCTGGGAGCCGCATTTTAAAACTCATCTTCAACTAGGGGTCCGTTAAGATTGAATCTTCAACCCACTTCAACTGTTTCCTCAGCAGTTCTACGGGCTACTTCAACTGCTAATCATGTAGCCTGTTGTTGGGCTACCTCTCTTGCGGCTAAGTCTACTTCCTTTTCATTGTTCACCATTGTATTTTGAGTTGAAGTATGACTCTAAAAGGATCAACTCGATTCTTTCTCCTTTTTCAACTGTCGCAGGTGCTTGTCTAATTCTGGATTGTATGGCACCAATTCCTTGGAGGAGGATCGAGTCATACACTTAACCTATCGTCTATACACAGATAAGAAGAGCGTAAAAAGAAAATAAAATAAAATTATTCCTGAATTAGCACCAAAAATTATTTTAAATAGTATTAATCAACAATCCTCGGCAACGACGCCAAAATTTGACGAGAACAAAACCAGGATATAAAAGTTAGACTCGCTAGCCAATGATAGTATAGTTATTAAATCGTCTTCGGATGGATTAGTTTAAATAATGTTCAAATAAATTTTAAGCTTAACACTATTCAAGAGAATAAACCTTTGATTTTGAATTATCAACAAACTAAGAGTAAAAACTAAAATTATCGATTATGAACGAATAGTAGAAATTGGGTATTTAAGTAGCAATGATTGAATATCAATGAGAGAAATAAGGGCGTTAACAAGATATGTGATCAACTATTAATCGGTATAACTCTGTGCTACGTTCACTCTTAAATTCTATTGACTCTTTCGATTTCAATAGATGATTAGGCTATTTTAAGAATTCAAATTATTCTTCTGAATCAATGAGAGTTCCATTAAACAACCTAATTACAAGTGCTATGAACATATGCTAAAATACGTTGAATGAATGATCTTATGAAGAATGTCTCTCGCTATTCCTCTAAATTAGGTCAATTGATAACTCTACAAGCTCTTTCAATTACTATGAGAGTCGTGAAATTAACCCAAACAAGATAACTCAATGATAATTGTAGCAACACTTCTCTTCCGATTAAAGTAAAACCACAAATAACCTTGCAATTCAATTAGAAACTCGTTCAATAAATTCAAGCAACTAAAAAAAATCAAACGCCAGAATAATAATCAAGTCACAACATCTATCAATAACTCTAAGAAAGACTACTCCAAAGCAGAGAAATCGTTCATCACAAGAGTATTAAGAGGAAAAGAAAACATTACAACCCATAAATTCAAACAAATTTTCGTATTGAATGATTCGGATGAAGTATTCAAAGTTTCTGTTGTTTCCTTGACTTCTTCTCTCCAAAGGTTGCTCCAAGATCAAAGATGCCTAGTTTTGGAAAAGCTTAGGCTTCATATAGGTCAAAAGGATTACTCCAAAATTACAAAAATAGGCCTGGCTAAAAATTAATCGAGACGTACGTACGCGGCCGTGCATATGGCCATGCATCTTGTCCAGGCCGCATGTGGTATGTGCGCGCTCAGGTACGCGGTTGGGGCTGCTCGTGCACAGCCGCGCAGGAGCTTTTATCCTCTCTCAGCTTGTTTTCCTCCCACTTCGTGCACTATCTGTCCATTGATCCCCTCTGCACCACCTACACTGAAAGGAAACATATTATACCATAATCAGGATAAATCCTTTCAAATCAACCAAATTAAAGACACAAAGAAGGCCTAAATTTCGAGTAATTCAAAGCTCATCAGCGGGTGGCGTAGCAACTAGAGCAGGAGTCATAGTCTGGGCTCCCTGTAGTACTGGACCTCTATAATGATGGGAGGAATACTTTCTCACATGCCCCAACTCTCCACATTCATAGCAACCTCAAACTGGGAATGACTATGGGGCCAGAATCAAACCCTGAGAACTAAAATTACCACTGGAAGAGCCCGATACTAACGAACCCTGAACTGATGGAGTACGGTCCGAGCTTTGAGCTAATAGTGCACTGAAACCACATACGCCACAGGGCCTCTTGCCCTCCCGCTCCTCACGCTCAAGCCTGCGAACCTGCTCCAAGCGCCTAGCAATCTTGACCACTGGTCAAACCTAGCATCAAGTCTCGGCCTCTCGAGCCAAACTGTAACGTAGACCATAGTTGAGGCCATCAATGAACCTCCTGATCCTCTCTCTCTCTCTCTCTCTCTCTCTCTCTCTCTCTCTCTCTCTCTCTCGCTCTCTCTCTCTCTCTCTCTCTCTCACTTAGTGGGGACCAACATATAGCATAACGGGCCAAATCCATGAAACTCACTCATACTGAGTCACAGTCATAGCTCCCTGGCATAGCTACTCAAAATCTCTATGCAGCTCCTCTCTGCGACTCTTTGGAACAAACTTCTCTAAGAAGAGAACTGAGGACCCATGCCATGTAAGTGGCACTATGCCAACTGGCCTACTCAACTCATAAGCCTGCCACCATCTGTAGACTGGCCCTGTCAGCTGGAAAGTAGTAAAGGCAACTCCACTAGTCTCCAAAATACCCGTTGTGTAAAGAATCCGCTGACACCTGTCTAGAAAATCCTGAGTATTCTCTGACTCCTCTACGCTAACTCTAGAGGCTTAAGCCTCCCAAACCACTCCAACCTCTTTTGCTCTCCATCACTGGTAGGTGGACCAACTCGGCTCGAGCAGCACCAATCGACGGACTAGTAACACCCTCGGTGTCTAATGACCCTGAGCTAGCTTCTCTAAAGTATAGGTGGCGAGATTCTAGGAACCTCCCCTAGCCTCTGAGGTAACCGGTGCAAGTGGAATTGAAACTGCTTGAGCCAGGCTTGTGCACATAGTAAAAATATGGGCTAAGGCCTCCTGAAGGCCAAGAATAATGATAGGCATTGTCGGTCCCTGAGCTGGCTCCACCGGCTCCACAATACTTGGTACCTGCTCCTCAGTTGGAGAAACTGGTGGCTTCACAGGTGCTACTCTGGCTATAGTACGAGCCCCACCTCGGCCTCTACCGCGTCCCTAGCCTCTCGTGGCCCCGGCCTCTCGCGGCCCTAACTGGTGGTACCGGTGGTCGTCTGCTTATTTGGCTGCACGTGTCCTCACCATTTTTGAGAGAATAGAAGAGACAAGGTTCAAACTTCAAAAATAACAAATTTCCACGACAAGAATGCAAGAAAGTGAAGTTTCCTAATAGTCGGGTAGCCTCTTGAAGATAAGTACTAATGTCTTCGTACCGATCTGTAAGATTTTACTAAACTTGCTCATGACTCATGATGCCTAAACAATCTTGGGCTCTGATACCCACTTTTCACGACTTAACTCCCTTCGGAGCTGCGACGACGCCTATGCTTGCTAGGCAAGCCAACAGTCACATGAGAACAAAGAATTTGATAAACACGTTTTAATATGCTCAACAATGGAAATATTATGAAATATCTGATAAAAACAACGATAATACTAATACAACCATCCCAAGGATCTGGTGTCAACGAGTACATAAGTACTACTGGGTATCAAAATACACGGGCAAATTCTTAATACAACTGTCTGAATTAGTAGAAAATTAATAATAGAAATACTTAAAGAGAGCTTCAAGGTATGCGGACGGTATAGTAGCTACCTTGTAGTCTCCCAAAAAGCTGGTAGCAAAAGAACTCTAGGGATCACCTCATCCAGAAGTACATGGATCTACATACGAAGTGTATAGTGTAGTATGCGTACAACCGACCCCATGTACTCAATAAGTAACAAAACTAACCTTTAGCTGAAAGAGCTGACGAGCTCAAAAACAGTAGTGAGAGACAAATATCAAAATCTAATAATAGTTCAGAATGTAAGAAAATCGTAGTTGTGGTTAACTCAATGATATTATGTTCAAGTTGTTCACATTTTAGGAATTTAGGCATGCTTTCCAAGTATAACAGTTTAAGCCCAACACAGATAAAGCACTTCATTTACCAGCTGGCATGAGGAAGGTCCATCTCTATGCTTACATGTCAAGTATACATGTCAAATCAACAATATCACGGTTAAACCATTAGGAATCACCACACATCAACAATTAGGACTGTACGGGTGTCTAGCATAAGTGCCCATCATCAAGCATGTATATAAAACTCTATGCCTGTGCCCAATGCTAATATGTCAGACTCTTGAAGGGCGGATCCTAACCAAGTGCTAATCATAATCATATAGCCCAATAGCCGAATCAACTCTATGGCCCAAGCTCAGTCATCAACTCGTCAAGTCTTAGTTAACCACATCTCACAATATTTAATTCTACAATGTTACACATATGAGGCATCCACCAACATGTGAGGAATCAAATAAGAAAGTACTGAGACAGATATATCAAACACATTTGCAGCATCATGACTGAGAACATGTGTACAAATAAGGCAAATAGCTCATAAACAATAAGAGTATCCCTATCGAGTCTCAAAAAAATAGCACATAGCCTAGACATGCTTTCTAAGACGAATTAGAACTCAAATAAACATAAAGGGTTTAGAAACATGGATATAATAAGGCATGACAACCAACCAATCCCATAATAGTCTAAAGCTACCTCAACTCATGAACACACCAATGCTCACACACACGCCCGTCATCTGGCGTGTACGTCATCCCAATATCTTTCAACTAATGTTGTTCCCAAAGTTAAATACCCTCAAATCCGAGTTTAGATATATTACATACTTCCAAGCGTGCAAATCTATACTCCAGAAAGCCATTGACATGCGACTCAGCTCCGAGCGACTCGAATATGGAAAAAGCAACTTAATATTATCAATAAAAACCATCAGAAATTATTCCAAATGATAAAGCTAAAGTTTTGAATCAAATATGCAAAGTCAACCCCGAGCTCGCACCCCGGAACCGAAAAATTCACAAATTCCGAACACACACTCAGTTATAAGTCCAACCATACTAATTTCATCCAATTCCATCAACAAATCGACCCTCAGATAAAAAAATCTCACTCTCCAATAACATAGCCGAAAATTCCCAAATTCCATTCAAATTCACATAACCTAGGTGTAATAATCAATGAGTAATCAATATCTATCATTTAAAGTGATCAAACTTTACTTACTTCTCCAATCATAGCAAAAAGCCTCCCAAAAATTGCCTCCAACCGAGCTCCAAAATTTCAACTATAAGAAAAATAATCAAACACTTGTTTTAATGTTCTACCTAGCGATTCCTGCATCTACGATCCATTTGGTCACACCTACAATGCTGCTTTTACGGTAAAAATTCCGCTTCTGCGGAAACCACTTAAGTGCCGACCATGCGCACCTGCGGTCCTATTTCCACAGCTGGGGGACTGAACATGTGATCCACTCTCTGCATTTGCAGATTCCCAAGCCTCCACCCATGCTTGCTTCTGCACTCTATCTTCCACATCTGCGGGCTCGGAGGTGCGACAGCCATCTCGCATCTGCGCTCCTCCCCATGTGCAGCCTAGCCCGCATCTGCGGCCACCTTTATGGATCTACGGACTCGCATTTTCTGATACCCGTCTGCATTTGCAGACTCAACCTAGACCAGCCTTATCCGCACCTGTGACCAACAGGCCATTTCTGCGTCATCGCACCTGCGGCTAATCCTTTGCAGGTACGATTACATTAGGACTCCCAAGCTTCAGTAGTCTTTCAAAGTCCAAAAATATCCCCCAACCATCTGAATCATACCGAGGCCCTCGGGACCCCATCTGAACATACCAACAAGTCCTAAAACACAATACGAAATTACTCAAAGCCTCAAATCATATAAAATAACACGAAAAACCATTTGATCGTACATCAATTCAAGCCTAATGAAACTAATGATATTCCAACTTCCAAAACTCATGCCGAGCCATATCAAATCAACTCCGAATAACCTCAAATTTTGCATGCAAGTCTCAAATGATATAACAGACCTATTACAACTGCCAGAACCAAAATCCAAAGCCGATATCAACAAAGTCAACTATGGGTTAAACCTCTTTACCTTCCAAACCTCCAACTTTTTTACTTTCGCCAAAACACAAAAAATCAACCTACGGACCTCCAAATCCACATCTGGACATACACCTAAGTCCAAGATAACCATACAAAGCTATAGGAATCATCAAAATACCATTCCGGAGTCATCTACATAAATGTCAAACCCCAATTAACTATTTCAAGTTAAGCTTTCAACCTTGGGACTAAGTGTGACAATTCACTCCAAGAACTTTCCGAAGCCAATCCAACCACCCCAAAAAAGTCACATGTCCACAAATGAACATAAAAGAATCAATAAATAGGGAAACTAGACTACAATATGCAATATGATCTGCCAGATCAGTACAAATTTTTTGTTGACTTTTCCTGTGGGGTTAGAAATTGTTTTAATTGATATGTTATGGGTTCTTGAGTATACATTGACTAGTTTGGACATTCTTTGGCTAGTTTTGGGTTGATAGGCATTGGTTTGAGGTATATTTTGACTGGTTTGTATGTTCTTTGGCTGATTTTGGATTGTTCTGTGTTGGTTTCAGGTATTAGCGGTGTTGCAGCCAGTTATCAGATTTCGGAGTGAGGTAAGTCTTTTGCCTAACCTTGAAGTGGAAACTTATCCCTGTAGGTGTTCTATCTGCAATATGTTATACAGTATGAGGTATATGTGCATTCGAGGTAACGAGCGTACATGCATATGCTAGATTTTGATATGGTGGGGCAGACTTAGGCTTTTACCATAATTACGATGTACTACTTTAGATAATATTTCCACTTTAAACACTTTAATTCATGATTTAGCCTGAGACAACACATGCATAGTTTACCAATCTTTGTTGTTCTAGAGATTTGGCGCGCTACTTGATTAGCCCTAGAATTATATTTTCTATGACAAATTTACTCCCGTGATTTACTTATGTTTTCAAAAGCTTTAATATTTGTATGAGATCGGGTTGTTTGCCTCAGCAGTACTTTTATAAGAATACCTTAGTGACATTCTTATGGGATTGGGCTGACTACCTCAGCACCATTCTTATGGGGTCAAGCTATTTGCCTCAACAGGGTTATGACAAATATTTCGATTGGGAGTCGGTGAGTACCTGAGCACCTTGACTCGGATTTGATATTTGCACTTGACATTGTTCTCATACACTATAGAGATAGTGATTGATATTGACAATTTTATATTTGTTTCTTTTATTGAAAATCATGTTTACATATTTATCTACTTCATTTATACTTTTCATGCCTTATACCTGTTTAGTTGCTCATGTATATTTGATTATTGGACCATTAGTAAGTATGGATGCCGACCTCTTGCCACTACTTCTTCAAGGTTAGACTAATACTTATTAGGTACGCGTTTATTTGCGTATTCATACTACACTTCTACACTAATTGTGCAGGTACTGAGATAGGTCCATCTGGTGGTTACACATGCACGTAGGCGTAGTTGCTGAGGAGACTTAGTCGTGAACTTCATTCTATGCTTCGATCTGCAGCACACATAATCCCTTTTATTATTTAATTACTGTATTATGTTTACCTTCTATTCCAAACAGTTATTGTAGTAGTATTATTTATTCCAATAGATGCTCATGAACTTGTAACACTAGATTTTGGGATTGTAGATTGTTTTTTTGTTGTTGTATCACTATTATGACACTCAACCTTATATTTTGGTCGTGTTTTAAATATTGATGATGATAATAGTACTATACCATGATCATGGTACGATATCCACTTATTTATCTCGCCAGTTGTTTTAAGAAGTGTTGTGAACTATTTGTCGTTTTGTTGACTTGCATGATAGCAGCTTTAGGAGCCATCACGTCCTATTGTGAAAATTGATGTCACAGCCCAAAATCCCACCAATGGTCGTGATGGCACTTAAACTCTAAGACTAGGTAAGCCGACTAATGACACAATAATACAAAATATCGAAATAAGATATAATAAGCCTGAATTTAACATACACAATGGAATAAAGCTCCAACAAAGCCAAAACATAGGTACATAAGCCAATCTTCCCAAAACTAGGCAATACAAAGTCATGAGCTCTAAACTGAATAGATAACGAGTTTCAAAAAGGTAAATATTGTCTGAAAGTAATACAATAGTATAAAATCAAGGGAAGGAGAGTCCAAGGGTCTACGACGTCCATGCAACACTACATTGAATCTTCTCGAACAGTCACAAGCTCACACACGGGATCCGCTACATCCAACACACGGATCTGCACAAAAATGTGCAAAAGTGTAGTATGAGTATGGGCCAACAAGTACTCCGTAAGTATCAAGGCTAACCTTAGTGAATTAATGATGAGGTTCAAGTCATGTGATGGTCACTAATCAGAGAACATGTGCAATATCTCAAATAATTGGCGACAATAATATAACGAGATGTAGTACTATCATCACAACGAAAAAAAAAATTATCAACTCATCACAGGTAAATCATGTTTGACAAAAGAATTATCAGTCAATAATAGAGGCATACAGTAACATGTTAAAAGCAACGTGAAAAATCATGTAAAGTGCATACCAAGCATAAAGAATTCACTTGCTTAATCAGGAACGCCATCCTTATACTCCATATTTCATCAATAAGAATGTCACCCTTATTCCACCACATGTGCATAATCAAGAATGCCATCCTTATTCCCCACATGTGCATAATCAAGAATTCCACCCTTATTCCGCCAAATGTGCATAACAATAATCACAATCACATGATGGGGGGTAAGCCAACAGTGAACCGTCAACTTAATTATCTATTTTGATGCTTTTTAAATAATGGGTTTCGTAAAGAACTAATTATAGAAAAACCATGGAGATAATACATATTAATGAAATATAAAATGAAGTGATGATAGGAATAGGCAAAACCTTAATCATCTATTAGAAATTCCCAAAACCCGGTGTCATAAGTGCATGGGCAATCTAGTAGAATATACAAACCACTATTACTACTGTCTGAAATAAAATAGATAGAAATAGTAAATACAACAAGAAGGAGAATTATGGGTGTTGTAGATCAGTGCATGGAGAGCCCTCACCACTAAGTATCCCGATAGTGCGCATGCGCGTCCGAATGGCCATCTGATGTACCTGCCTCAGTACCTGCACAACTAGTGCAGAAGTGTAGTATGAGTATATAAATCAACGTGTACCCAGTAAGTGTCTAGTCTAAGCTTAAAGAAGTAGTGACGAGGGATCGACATCGACACTTACTAGTGGTCCAATAAATAAAGTACATGAATTATAAATAGGCATGAAACACAATAATAATCATAATGAGATAAGAAATTGTAACTAACATGATCCTTCAACACAATGACAGTAAAAAATCCTCAGATATCATATGCTATCTCAAACAGATAAGGAATATCAAGTAAATGCCAAGTCTCAGATAAATAAGGAAATCTCATGTATATTCTGACCCCTAGCAATATTACGCACGTATTATGCCGAGGTCGTATGGCCCGATCCCTAATAATAGTGTATACTACCAAGGTCGTACAACCCGATCCATGGATACATCTTAAATATACTGTCAAGTTCGTACGACCCTATCCATAATGCTATTTCATATCATTGCTGAGGTGTTTGGCTCGATCCACAAGAATAGAGGAACTTTTTGAATTACGGGTCATATATTACAACACAAGGATAGAAACATGAAGAAAGCATGACTATTACCCACAATCCAGTATCCCGCCAAAACTCACAGTGAAGAAGCTCGATCTAACATAAATGCTAATCCAATCTCAATTATGTATTTAAATAATTAAACTAACAACATTAGTTCAAGTAGTGCAAATAAGGCATGGTAAAGTCCTAAGTCTACCCGGACATAATCATGATTTTTAGCTACACACGGACTCTTGTCATCTCATACGTACATAGCACCCATAACCGGTAGCACACACCAATTAGAATACCAACGAGGATAATTTTCCTCTCAGAAGATTAGACAAGAGACTTACCTTCCTTCGAAGCCCTCAACTCCGCTCTCAAACCTCACTAGTCGCCTCAAAACAACGCCGAACTACGCGAAACTAGTCAAATCACACATACATCAATTAATATTGTTCAAAAGTACATAATTTAATTATTAGAGTAATTTTCCAACCCAACTCGGAAAGACCATAAAAGTCACCCCCGAGCCCACGTGCCCAGATTGCAAAATATTTCGTACATAAATGTTACCCATGACCTCAAGAACTCAAATATATAAATTATACTCAATTCCATAATCAATTTCGTGGTAAAATTCCATTTTTACTAAACCCTAAGTTTTTCAACAAAATCTCAAAATTCTACTAATTTTTATGTTAAAATCTACCCATAATCTATGTATTTAACTCACATTAGGTAGAAGCACTCACCTTAAAATGTTTGACGAAATTCCTCTCCAAGAAGCTCCAAAATCAGTCAAGCAAAGTGAGAAATGGGAAAGTAAGCCTAAGTCCCGACATTAAAAATGTGTCATATCCAGTTGTTACTACGATTGCGGATAACTCCTCGCGATCGCGAAGCACTGCCTAGCTCCTGCCCTTAATTTCCTATTTGCGAGCGCTTTAAAAAGGGTCGCAAATGCAAAGGCTACCTAGCTAGACTCATCGTAACACGAGCCAAATGTCATGAACGCATAGGCTTTACTGCAGCCTGCCCAGAATTCCTCTTCCCTGATCGTGAACTGACCCGCACGATCATGTAGAACAGCTAACTCCCATGGCCTACACCCCCAACTCATTGCGTTTGCGACCCCTGTCACGCGAACGCAAAGCATCGCCAGGCTAAAGCTCATCGATCGCGACTCTCTCTTTGCGATTGCGAAGAACAAAACCTCCTCAACTCAAAATCCTTCAATGCAAACGTGATACTCCCTACGTGTTCACGAAGAACAAAACATACAATAGAAAATCTGCCAACTTAGACTTTGCTCCGGGTTGTCTGAAACACACATGAGCCACCCATGTCCCCATCCAGATGCACCAACAAGTCCATAATCATAACTCGGACCTACTCAATGTCTTGAAACACCTAAAACAACATAGAAACCAAGAATCACACCTGAAAACTAAATTATTCAACCTTAGAACTTCAAACTTCTTCCAATTAGCTCCGAACGCAACGAATCATTTATAGACAACTCAGAATGATGCCAAATTTTAAGCATAAGTCATAAATCATAATACGAACCTATTTCAAGGCTTGAAATCCTAAACGGAGATCGAGAACACAAAAATCTACTTCAAACCAAACTTATAAAACTCTAAAACCTTCAAGACGCAAACATTCAACAATAAGAGTCGAAACGCTCTCGGACCACCTGAAACTCAATCCGAACATACGCCCAAGTACAAAATCGTCATACCAACATATTGGAATCTTAAAATCCCAATTTCAAGGTTGTTTACTCAAAGTTTTGACTCAAGTCAAACTTGGCCACTTTAGGCTGTTTGTTATGGAAATAAGTGTTTTGAATTCAACCTGAACCCTTCCAAAACCGAACCAACCATTCTGGTAAGTCATAAAATAGTAAAAACACATACTGAAGTCTTAAATAGGGGAACGAGGATCTAGAAAGCAATATGACCGGTCGGGTCATTACGACACAAAAAAGATCTCGTGCCACAATATCATCACAATCGCGCATCAAAACCTCATGCCGATGCCTAATCAATCAGCCCAACATGTCCACATGAGCCATAATCATAACAATGTAACATGCAAATTACCATCAAAAATTATATGCTCATAATCTATCAACAAGGTGAACAAGGACATGACAATAATAAAATGTGGATGAGTGTTCAACATATAAAGCATAATAATGGCTAAATCAATTTAGCAATGATTTCACAAATTCCCTTCTACGCTAATTAGGAAATGATAATCCTAAAACATGACCTCTAGTATGAAAGTATAAGCTCGCTTAGTCATACAAAGAATTACACGTATATCATTGAGAGCACACGATCAAATAAAGGCATAGTAGAAGCCTAGGGTCTAATCCTGTTATTTTTGATACATAGCACCCTTATATGCACTCGTCACCTTGCATATAAATTGCATCACATACATTGTAATAAGAAAAATAAGGTCCAAGACAAAGGGTTATTCCCTTACATAAAATTAGGCAAGATACTTACCTCACCCTAAAAAATTGCCTTTCCTTCATAAACTAGATCGTCTCGAATCTAGCAAAAAATAACTCAATAACGTCAAAAAAATCCATAGGAAACAACCCCCAAACAATAAAGTTCTGATCCTTAATCAAATCCCCAAAAGTCAACAAAATTTAACTCGGGCCCACACGGTCAAAACCCGAGTCAATGGGTAGATCCTCACTACCCATAACTGTAATGACCCAATTGGTCATTTTATTTTCTAGATCCCTGTTCCACTATCTAAGACTTCCCGTATGTGCTTTTGCTGTTTTATGACTTGTGGGGATGGTTGGTTTGGCTTTGGAAGGGTTCAGGTTGAATTAGGAACAATTAGTTCCATAATAGTAGCCTAAGGTGGCCATGTTTGACTTGAGTTAACACTTGGGTAAAAGACCTTGGAACTGGTATTTGAAGGATTCTATAGGCTTGTATGATGATTTTGGACTTGGGCGTATGAGTTTTGGGTAGACCAGAAGTGTTTCGGCGCTTATTGTTTAAAGTTCGCATCTTGAAGGTTTTAGAGCTTTCTAAGTATGGTTTGACGTACACTTTGGTGTTATCAATGTCCTTTTGGGATTCCAAGCATAGGAATAGATTCATATAGTTATTTATGAGTTGTGCAAAAAATTTGGGGTCATTTCGAGTTGCCTATGTATGATTCGTCACGTTCGGAGCTAGTTGGAAGAAGTTTGAAATTCAAAGGTTGATTAATTTGGTTTTGAGGTGCTATTCTTTGTTTCGATATTATTTTATGTGTTCCAAGACATTATCAAGTTCATATTATGTTTATGAACTTGTTGGTGTATTTGGATAGGGTCCCAGGTGGCTCGAGTGTGTTTTGGACCACCCGGAGCTATGTCTAAAATGGCAGATTTTCTTTTGCTGGTTTCCTTCTTCGCGAATGCGGAGGATGTCTTGTGTTCGCTATGAAGGATTTGGACTGGAGGCATTTTAGCTTTGCATTCGCATTTGTGGGGTCGCATTAATGAAGGCTGGGAGCTGTCAAGCTACGCGTTCATGAGGTGGAGGATGTGATCGCGAAGACAGAGTTTAGGCTGGGGAATGGCAGGTCGTTAGCCTTCGCGTTCGCGAGGGGCCGCCCGCATTCGCGAAGGGTAGGCCAGGAAAGCCTTCGCTTTAGCGACCCTTCTTGTTGTGTTCATGAAGAGGAAACTCTAGGCAGGAGCAAGGCTCTATTTCGTGATCGCGAGGCTTCATCTGCGATCACGAAGGGTAACAACTGGGCAGAACACTTTTTAAAATCGAGACGTAGGCTCATTTTCCCCATTTCCCATTTGTGTTGGCCGATTTTGGAGCTTCTTGGAGGGGGATTTTCATCAAGCACTATAAGGTGAGTGATTATACCTTATGTAAGTTAAATACATGGATTACAAGTAGATTTTAATAGAAATTAGTGGAATTATGGGATTATGTTGAAAAAACTAGGGTTTAGTAAATATGGAATTTGAGCACAAATTTGAGATCGTAAGCTCATGTGTAACATTTATCTACAAAAATTTCAGGAATCCGGGCACGTGGCCCCGATGGTGAGTTTTATGGACTTTTCGAGTTGGATTGGGAAATTACTCTAATAATTAAATTATGAACTTTTGAACATATATTGATCGATTTATGTGTTATTTGATTAGTTTCGGGTTGCTCGTGTTGCTTGAGGCGACTAGTGTGCTTGATGAGTCGAGTAGAGGACTTGAAGCAAGGTAAGTACCTCATCTAATCTTGTAAGAGGGAATTACCCCCATAGGTGCTTTAATTATTATGTGCTACGCACGTACGAGGTGATGAGAGTCCGTACGTAGCTATAATCATGTTTATGTCCGGTTAGACTTAGGACTTTACAATGCAATATTTGTATTACTTGAATTCAACTTGTTAATTTAATTACTTAAATTTATAATTGAAATTTGATTATGGATTATGTTAGGCCGAGCTTCATTACCTTGAGTTTTTGGCGTGATACTTGATTGTTGGTAAAATTCATCCTTACTTTATGTTTCTATCCTTGTGTTGAAAATATGTGGCCCATTATTCGAAAGGTTTCCTCTATTCCTGTGGATCGGGCCGAATGCCTCGGCAGTGATATAAAATAGCATTATGGATCGAGTCATACAACCTCAACAGTAGTATGAGATGAATCTATGGTTCAGTCCGGTCGACCCTCGGCAGTGCACACTATTGTTAGGGATCGGCTGGTATGACCTCGGCATAATTCGCGCGTACTATCGCTAGGAGTCCTAATATACATGAGATTTCCTTATTGATTTGAGACTTGGCATTTACTTAATGTTCTTTATCAGTTTGAGATAGCACTCGATATTAGAGGAATTCATACTGTCATTATGTTGAAAGATCATGTTAGTTACAATTTCTTATTTCATTATTACTGTTGTGTTTCATGCCTAATTATAATTCTTGTACTTTATTAATTGGAACACTAGTAAGTGTCGAATTCGACCCCTTTTCACTACATCTTCGAGGTTAGACTAGATACTTACTGGGTACGCATTAATTTGCTTATTCATACTCTACTTTTGCACTAATTATGCAGGTCTGAGGCAGGTACTTCAGGAGGTTATATGGGCATGCATATGCACTATCAGGAGACTTAGTGGTGAGCTGCTCTCCATACTCCAATCTGCAGCACCCGGAGTCTGCTTCTTGTCATATTTATCATTTCTGTCTATTTTATTTCAGACAATAGTTTTAGTGGTTTGTGTATTCTACTAGATTTCTCGTGCATTTGTGACACCGTGTTTTGGGTGTTTCTAGTAGATTATTATGGTTGCATCTAAAATCATCATTTCACTTCATGTTTCATTAATACTTTATATCTTTATGGTGTTTTGCACTTAATTATATTTATTTAATAAAACCCCTAATTTCGAAAGCATAAAAATAGATAAATAAGTTGATAGTTCACTGTTGGCTTGCCTAACAACGACATTGGGCGGTGTCACGACCCATGGCGTGAAAGAACGTAATAGCTTGGCATCAAAGAACTATGTTCGCATAGGTCTGACAAGTCATGAGCAAGCCTAGTAAAGTCTTGTGGATTGATGCAGAGACGTCCGTACTTTTCTTCGAGAGGCTATATGGTGTTAGGAAACTTGTTTTTCTTCATCTCATATCCGTGCCATAGATGTTGTTCTAAGTATCTTTCTCTTATTCTTACACAGATGGTGAGAATGCGTGCGATGACAGTGCCCAACGGTAGAGGGGCTGCACCCCTAGCCGTCAGAGGGAGAGGTAGATGCAGAGGTCGAGGGGCGGCCACGACTCCTAATTGAGGACGAAGGTGTCCTAGAGTTGCTCCTGTAATAGCACTAGTAGATCCAGTGTAGGATCCTGTTATTGAGGAGCAGGATGAGGCACTTGCAGCTGAGCTGGCCCCTGCAGACCTTATGACCACACCGGGATTTCAGGAAGTCATGGGGTGTATCCTGCAATTCAGTGGATTCTATGACCACACCGGCCATATCTCAGGTAGGAGGGGAGCACAAACCCCTACCACTCATGCTCCAGGGCACGTTACTGCCATATATCAGACCTAGGTGCACTACCTGCAGGAAGGACTTAGCCGGTTGCAGTAGTTAGACCAGAGACCGAACTGACCGCGATCATTGAGGAGCAAATTTGGCTGGATATATAGACTAGGCTTTGACCTCTTGTCTTTAGCGGTGATGGCCAGAGTACCCACACAATTTCATTGACCATTACAGGGAGAGTCTGCATAACATGGGAGTTGTGGAGTCCAACGAGGTGGACTTCACTACATTTCAGTTGGAGGGGAAGGCCCGCGAGTGGTGGCAGTCTTATCTTTAGAGCAGGCCAGCAAGTTTACCTCCCTCGAATTGGGACCAGTTCAAACATCTCCTTTTAGAGAGGTATATTCCACCCTCATAGAGGGAATAGTTACGGGGTCAATTCAAGCGGCTCCAGCAAGGTCAGATGTCAGCGACCGACTATGAGGAAAGATTCTCTGAGTTGTCTCATCATGTAGTTATGATACTCCCCACAGATGCACAAAGAGCACAGAGGTTTATTACGGGTTTGCACTATGGTTTTCAGGTTTCTATGGCCTGAGAGGCAGAGATAGGAACTCTTTATCAACAGGCTGTCATGATAGCTTGGAGGATCGAGCGTATCCGCAACCAGGGCCTAGAGTTTACACTAAGGAATAAGCGGCCTCGGCATTCTGGTGGGTTTAGTGGTGCCCTATCTAAGGGAAAAGGTTAGTGCATGCGGGGCTAGCCTAGAAGGCCCATGTATTCAGCACCATCGTCTACTCAGGGTGCTCCAGCACGGCCCCTACTTCAGCGCCATTCCCGAGAGCACCTATCACTTACCGGCTATACAGGGTTTGTCTAATGGGTATCCAGAGTCAGTAGTTTTTTGCACCGAGTGGTTTCTTTGAGTGCGACGAGCTCGGTCTTGTGAGGAGGGGTTGCCCCAAGCTTCAGGGCAAGGCAGTGTAGCAGGGCCATTAACCCATAATGACTGCACCAGCTGCCACAACGCCCGTCTGCCCGGCCAGAGGCAGAGAGCAGGCAGGTAGGCGTCTCCATAAAGGTGGATGCTAGCCAGGCGATGCTTCAACTAAATTATATGCCTTCCTAGCAAAACTGGATGCAGTAGCCTCTAACGTCGTGATCACCTGTATTATTTCTATTTAAAATAGGGATGCTTCGGTACTATTCGATTCAAGGTCTACTTATTCATATGTATCTTCTCAATTTTCTCCTTATTTGAATGTATATCGTGAGTCCGTGGGTGTTCTTATATATTTGTACATGCTAGTGGTTGACTCTATTATTGTGGATCAAGCGTACCAGTTCTGTGTAGTGACTTTCTGTGGTTATGAAACCAGAGCAGATCTTCTGTTGCTTGATATGACAGACTTTGAGGTCATCCTGGGCATGCACGGGTAGTCTCTGTACCATGTTGTTCTTGATTGCCTTGCAAAGTCTATTACCTTGGTGATGCCAAAGTTGCCTAGATTGAAGTGGAGGGGCTCATCTATCAGTACGTCTAGTCGGGTTATCTCTTTCCTGAAGGCTCGACATATGGTCGAGAAGAGTTGTTTGGCCTATCTGGCTTATGTTCAGGATAGTGCTTCGGAGACTCCCAAAATTGACACAGTGCCCGTGGTGCGGGAGTTCATCAATGTATTTCCTTTTGATCTACCAGGCATGCCACCAGATCGTGATATCGATTTCAGCATTTATTTGGCGCTAGGCACCCGGCCTATCTTTATTTCTCCTTATCGCATGGCTCCAAAGGAGTTGAGGTTGTAGGAGCAGCTTCAGGAGTTGCTCGAGAAGGGATTCGTCAGGCCGAGTGTGTCGCCTTGGGGTGCACCAATATTATTTACGAAGAAGAAGGATGGGAGTATGCGGATGTGTATTGATTACTGCCAGCTGAACAAGGTCACCATCAAGAATAAGTACCTATTGTTGCACCCTATTTTGCATAGGTCAAAATAAGATTCAACTAGTGGTTCTTCTATTGTTGATAAAAGAGAGTCGCCACCTAATATTTTAAGGTATAATAGGGCACCTCTTTGTCTATTAGATTATTATCCTATTGGTCTAATAACCTGTGAGATTTTGGGTAAAAGTTCTAGTTCTTCCAAGGGGAAAGTGTTAGGCACCCCCTAAAATCTACCTGAGGTAGCTCCTTTGGACTTAGGCTAGGTTCGGGAAAGCAAAGGTCTGTATTCTGCTTGATTAAGTTCCTAAAGTCTGCAAATCATCTTAAGTCTTGTTTAAATTCTACTATATGAAAGAAAGTTGTGTATATGTTCTTTGAAAGAAGAGTTATAGGTTTTATAGGGTTTGCAATTTTATGAAAGATCTTTGAAATATTTTTTACCTACAAAATTTGAGAAAAAGGATTTGTGAAGTACTCCTAGGTTTTGAAAGAAGATCTAAATGTTTTATTTCTTTTAAAAAGTGGTTGTCCCTGTAGCTTTATGAAGTAAAACGATGTCATGGATATACCCTTTGGAAAATCGATTTCAATCGGAATTAAGCTTTTTGAAACTCATTGAAGTTTATTAGTCGCAATTTACTAGGTTTGTTGGTTTTATTTGTTGAAATCAGCCTTGTAAATATTCGTTCAATTGTTATTCCTTTTTTTTGTCAAAGAGAAGATCGTTCGCTTTTTATAATCTATTCAAACTCAAAAGCTTCATTGAATATGGTTAGCGTTAGAAGACGAAGTCCTATATTAAGAAAACTAAGTGATCAAAGTATCGAAGTATTATGGTGAATATAATATAAATTGGGATTCTTTTCTTTTACCTATGGACTTTGGTTTGCCTAAGTTCCTAAAATAATTAAGAAAAATAACAAAAATATTCAATAATAATGTTAATATCATATAGATATACACAAAATAAACATCAAATTTTATTTATCTAAAGGCGAGAAGGGAAAAGGAATTGGACTCGAGATTGGGCTAGTGGACTAGGCCCAACAGATCTATAGGAAACGACAGTCTTCACTCAGCAAAAGGGATCGTAGACTAGAACTTGGGCCTGAATTCCAAAGAATTCAGCAGGCCCAGTTCAATCATGCACACAAAAGAAATAAAGGTCCATTACTGGAATCAACATGAGGCCTAACAAAGTAAAATATTAACACACAAATGAAACTAAAGAATATAGTGTAATCAAATCCATTTGTGCTAATCCCAGGAGGATAAATAAGAGTCAATAATTAAAGGCTTAGGGCAAAACCTTATTCATGGACAAGATACCCTTTGGATCCCTGGCTCTTCAGAGTTCACAAGGGTCTCGACCCCGAGCAGTGCTTGTGTGAGTGAAGGGCATCTTAACCACAAACTAGGTTCCTCCCTATATACCCTTAGTTACTCACAATAGACTATTCCTCAAAAGTTTGGACACAAATGAAGTATTCACCCACTAGTTACCATGAGAGCAGTAACATACACAAAAAGTTCAAATACAGAGTTCAGAAGTTACACGGGATATCATCAAAGTGTAGAGACATTAGCACTTTAGGATTATACCATTAACCTTAAGATCAAAACCCAAACACAAGGAGGAAACTCTCTACGAGCACTTATAATATCAATAACCATTCATAGCATGTATCAGAACATTCAGAAAGACTAACACAAATGTAAAACAAGGAGAGTTCATGGCAAGCCATCAGAAAAGTAATCCATGTTTAGAAATGCTAAGTTAAGTGATGCATATTAATCTCATTAGTTCTACTAAGGGGTTCCAATTATCAAGAATCCTTAACTAAGTTCACAGTACTTCAATAGTCATTTAAACTATATTCAGAACAATAAAAAGTTCACATACACATGGTTAAGTCTTCACTCCACTAGACACATGTATTGATAGCCCGGTTTAGATTTCCAAAAGGGTAGCAGCATCAGCAAAAGCCTCCATATAGGTAATAAGGTCAGTTTTGATATAGATTAAACTAAATAGCGTGACTTTTAACCTATTAGATTCTTAACAAATATCAAGATTCATAAATATATCTTCAATAGCCAAGGATATCAACCAAGTATGGGGCAATATTCATTTAACAAGACAAGCAAGTATTAATGTGTTTGTTTAAGCCTATGAATAACAACATCAAACTTTCATTTCAAATTTTTACGTAGCTCAGATTGTTAAGTTATTAGAGAAGACAAGATTCAGTTTCCTTCTTCGACAAAAAGTTTTCAAATAAGGCATCTAGTAGTTTATACATGAAACTTTCTTAAATGCCAAATAGGTAAAAGGTTCATAAACATCACTGGGTAAACACACAAGTATAGAAGTCATTAAGGATCACTTAACCAGCATGCAGTGAAAGTTCAACTGTCACGGCTGAAAACATAACCTGTCGTGATGGCGCCCAACATGGAACTGGGCAAGCCGACAACTTAATTATTTCCAGCAACTTTAAATTTAAGATGAGCTAAAACAAGTTTAATAATTTAAGGGCTAATAAACTGGATAAGATCAAAACTAAATATGAAATGTCCAAAAAACCTGGGTGTCACTGAGTACATGAGCATCTATATATAACAACATAGTCTAGTTCACTATCTGGAAAGTAAGACTAAATACATAAAACCAAAAGATAGGGGAAGGAGGATCAAAGTCTACGCATGCCAAGCAGCTACCTCGATGATCTCTGAACAGGTAGACTGCACGATCAACAACCACCGTGCCCGAAAATGCCTGAATCTGCACACGCGGTACAGGGTGTAATGTGAGTACAACCAACTTAATAAGTATTGCACATAAACAAGGCAAGGTAAAAAAAGCTTAATTTGTTGAGGTCACTAGTTAAATCAGTACAATTCTATCCTTTTTTATTAACATAATATAAGATCTAAAGCTAGCTCATAAGGCTTCGTGATATGATTATCCGTGTGTGCATGTGCACTAGTTCTCAAATACCCCGTTCAATAGTATTATGGCATGTAGGTCAAAGAAAACAAGTAAATCAGATAAATGATCAAGAAAATACAAGTTTCACACACTACACGGACAACTCACGTGCTGCACGGACAACTCATGTGCTAACAATAGAATCTGCACGGACAACTCACGTGCGACACGGAAAACACACGTGTCTATAATATCAATATATAGATCATCACGGACAACTCACGTGCTGCATGGACAACACACGTGCCAATAACATCGATATATGGAATCCACACGGACAACTCACGTGCCAATAACATAATCTGCTTGGAATAGCCGTAGGCCCCAGTCCAAAATTTCATACAGAAGCAATAAAGCAAGTGTAGAAGTATACAATGAATGAAATAAGATTCTCATGTCCCTGGACTGGTGTAAATAACATGCTAAAGTGTAGGCATGTTATCGTAGCTCAATCCGGAAATTTCATCAATGAAAAACATTTATAGAGTTCATTCAGGGATTAAACCTCTAAGTAGAGTCATCATGGCTCAATAAGATCACATAAACTGTTACCACATGTTAGATATCGAAGCTTAACAGTCATTTATTGGCTTATAGAAGCCTTAGCAAAACCCAACCATGAATATACAACCCAGGTGCCCGCACATGGGATCATCCCTACACATGTGCGCCCAAAAGCACGTGGCTATCACAATAATTCAGGCAACTGGTGCCTCAATCGAGTTTAAATACGGTACTTATCTCAAGTAACTCGAATCACACCGCTAGCAAGCCCTTGCCTCACAAATCAGCCTCCGAGCACCTCGAATCTAGCCATAAAAAATTCGACACAATCAACACGAGCTAAAGGAATCAGTTCCATAAGAAAATACCAAATTCTTAATCAAAAGTTAAAAGGTCATTCTAAAGTCGGCCCCCGAGCCCACATCTCGAAATCCGATAAAAGTCACAAAATTCTAAAGCCCATTCAACCACGAGTCCAACCATACCAAATTTACCAAAATCTAACACCAAATCGACTCCCAAATTCCCAATTTAAACTCTCCAAATCCCTAGCCTCAACTCCCAAAATTACACCTCAAAACCACACAATCTAGGTAGGAAAAATCAATGGGGACAAATGATTATTGAATAAATTTAACCACAAGTGACTTGCCTCAAGAAACCCCTCGAAAATCCTCTCAAAAATCGCCTCAGATCGAGTTTACAAAGTCCAAAATCAAAGAAATCATGAAACCATTAGGATTTAAACACTGCCCAGTGCTTTCGCACCTGCTGCCAAAATTTCGCTTTTGCGGGACCGCATCTACGGTGAAACCTCCGCATTTGCGAGCTCACTTAAGCTCCCAGACTCTGCACCTACACACCAAAATCCGCACTTGTTGAAGCGCTTCTGTGCTCACACGTCCACTTCTGCGGAAACACCTGACCCCCTTCATCCTTACACATATTCCCTTTTTGCGACCACTTTTCCGCAGGAGCGACTCTGCTTCTGCAACCCTCCCTACGCATCTGCGACCATTGGCTAATACAATTCCAGGTCGCACCTGCGCTTCCCAGCTCGCACCTGTGACATATGCTCCACAGGTGCGATTGCATAGGAAGACTCCCAGCTTCAGCAATCTTTCAAACTCCAAATTTGATCTGTTACCCATCTAAAATCCACCTGAGGCCCACGGGACCTCCACCAAACATACCAACAAGTCCTAAAACATGATACAAACTTAGCCGAGCCCTACAGATCACATCAAACAACATCAAAAACATGAATCGCACCACAATTCAAGCCTAATAAAAACTAAGAAATTCCAACTTCTGCAAACGTTGCTGAAACCTATCAACTCACGTCCGATTGACCTCAAACTTTGCACACAAGTCACGAATGACACCACGGACCTACTCCAACTCCTAGAACCCCATCCCGAGCCCAGTAACCAGAAAGTCCACTATCGGCCAAACTTTCAAATTCCAACTTTCGCCATTTTAAGTCTAATTCAACTACCGACCTCCAAATCACAATCCGGAGACACTCCTATGTCCTAAATCACCTAACGGAGCTAGCGGAACCATCAAAATTCCATTCCTGAGTCGTTTACACATCATCCAACATTCGGTCAACCTTTTCAACTTAAGCTTCCAACCTTTAGACTAAATGTCTGAACTCATTCTGATACATCTCCGGACACGAACCAACTACCCCAACAAGTCACATAGCAGCTATAAAGCACATAATGAGTGGTAAATGAGGGAACATGGCTACAACACTCAAAACAACTGGCCAGGTTGTTACATCCTCCCCCTCTTAAACAAATGTTTGTCCTTAAACGGGTCTAGAAGCATACATGGAGTCTCCAGTAGGAGTGGATATCTGCTCCGCATCTCGCGCTGGGTCTCCCAAGTCGTCTCCTCAACTGGCTGATCTCTCTACTGCACCTTCACTGAAGTTATGTCCTTGGACACCAACTTTTGAACCTACCGATCCAAAATAGCCACCGGCTCCATGTCATAAGTCAAATCACCATCCAACTTAACCATGCTGAAATCCAAAACATGAGACGGATTGCTAACATACTTCCGGAGCATAGAAACATGAAATACTGGGTGCACACTCGACAGACTAGGTGGCAAGGAAAGCTTGTAAGTTGCCTCTCCAATCCTTTGAAGCACCTCAAACGGCCCAATATACAGAGGGCTCAACTTGCCCTTCTTTTAGAACCTCATATACAACTCTTATCTATGACAAGCCTTGGCTCTTCTCCTTATGGACTCTTCGCTCTATCTGTCGGTGCTCTAGCTGTTCGAAAGCCAGAAGCAGCTACTGGCCTGGACTGATTGTAAAGAAAGAAGCCAAGAGGCCGCTAGAGAAAGGGTTCCGTTTTCGAGTCTGTTTCCGATTCTTCCGACCTTGAATCTAGGTTTCCCCTAATGCCTCCTTGCTGCTTTCAAAGCTACACTTGCTTCCTTCCTTCATAAGCTAATAAGAGATTCTATTATTCTACACTGACTTTACTATGCTTCTTATTAGTTATAGTAACTATACCCTCTGGGTTGAATTGCCACAACAGGGGCCTTCCTCAAGGGAGGAGTTCATACCCGGAGAAAGAAAGCAGACTACTAAATTTACTATTTCAACATATTGTTTGCACTAGTCTCATAGCCATCTCTTTTAACATATTCATGGGTGAAACCTTGAGCAGTACCTTCTCCCAATCATGGTTGCAACATCCCGAACCTTCCAATCGGCGTAACTCTTCTGCCTAGACTGCGCTGTGCGAAGCCAATCCTGAATCAATTTAACCTTGTCTAAAGCATCCTGAACCAAGTCAGTATCCAATAGCGTAGCCTCACCTTGCTCGAACCAACCCACCAGAGATCGACCCCGTCTCCCATACAAAGCCTCATACGAAGCCATCTGAATACTCGACTGGTAGTTGTTGTTGTAGGCAAACTCCGTGAGCGGCAGAAACTAATCCCGAGAACCCCCAAAATCAATGACACAAGCACGTAGCATGTCCTCCGATATCTGAATAGTGCACTCGGACTATCCGTCTTTCTGAGGGTGAAATGTTGCACTCAACTAAACCTGGGTGCCCAACTCTCGCTGTACTGCCCTCCAAAACTGCTATGTAAACTGCATGCCCCGATCTGAAATGATGGACACTGGCACACTGAGAAGGCGAACAATCTTGTGGATGTAAATCTCGGCCAATCGTTCTGAAGAATAAGTAGTCCCAACTGGAATGAAGTGCGCGGACTTGGTCAGCCGATCTACAATCACTCAAATAACATCAAACTTTCTCGAAGTCCATGGGAGCCCAACTACAAAATCCATGGGGATACGCTCCCATTTCCACTCCAGAATCTCAAGCCTCCGAAGCACTCCACCCAGTCTCCTATGCTCATACTTCACGTACTGACAGTTAAGGCACCAAGCTACAAACCACTCTATATCCTTCTTCATTATCCTCCACCAATAACGTTGTCTCAAGTCCTAATACATCTTCGCAGCACCTGGATGAATGGAGTACCGCGAACTGTGAGCCTCCTGGAAAATCAACTCATGCAAACCATCTACATTGGGCACACATAGCCTGCCCTGCATCTGCAATACACTGTAATCTTTAATAGTAACATCCCTAGCAACATCGTGCTAAACTGTGTCTCTAAGGACAAGCAAATGGGGGTCATCATATTGGCGCTCTCTGATGTGATCATATAAGGAAAATCGAGAAACTACACAAGCTATAACCCGACTGTGCCCCAAAACATATAATCTCACGAATTGTTTGGTCAAGGCCTAAACATCTACTGCAAGTGGTCTCTCACTAACAGGAATAAAGGCAAGGCTACCCATACTCAGCGTCTTTCTACTCATAGCATCGGCCACCATATTGGCTTTCCCGATATGATACAAAATAGTAATATCATAGTCCTTTAGCAGCTCTAACCATCTCCGCTGCCTCAAATTTTGATCCTTTTGCTTGAACAAGTGCTGGAGACTTCGATGATCTGTAAATACCTCACAAGACACACCATAGAGATAGTGTCTCCAAATCTTCAATGCATGAATGATGGCAGCCAAATCAAAATCATGAACAAGGTAGTTCTTCTCTTGGGGCTTCAACTAACGCGAAGCATAAGCAATTACTCTACCCCCTGCATCAAGACACACCCAATACCAATCCGAGAAGCATCACAATACATTGTATAAGAACCAAAAGCTGAAGGCAAAACTAGAACTGGAGTTGTGGTCAAGGCAGTCTTGAGTTTCTAAAAGCTCTCCTCATACTCATCCGACCACCTGAAAGGAGCACCCTTCTAGGTCAATCTGGTCAAAGGCGATGCAATAAACGAGAAATCCTTCATGAAACAATGATAATAATTGGCTAAGCCTAGAATCCTCCGAATCTCAGTAGCTGAGGACGGTCTGTGCCAACTCTAACTGCCTCTATCTTCTTCGGATCTACTTTAATCCCCTCGCTGGACACCATGTGCCCCAAGAACTCCACCGAACTAAGCCAAAACTCACACTAGGAGAACTTGGCATAAAGCTTCTCCTCCCTCAGTCGCTAGAACACAATCCTCAAATGTTGGGTATGCCCCTCCTGGCTACATGAGTACATAGGATAACATCAATCAACACTATGACAAACGAGTCGAGAAAAGGCTAAAATACACTATTCATCAGATACATGAAGGCTGCTGGGGCGTTGGTCAACTCGAAAGACATCACAAGGAACTCATAATGAACATAACGGGTCCTAAATGACGTCTTTAGAATATCCGTGTTCCGAATCTTCAACTGGTGATACCCAGATCTCAAATCAATCTAAGAGAACATCCTCATTCCCAGAAGCTGGTCAAATAGATAGCGCGGAAAATGATATTTGTTCTTAATTGTAACTTTGTTCAACTGCCTATAGTTGATGCACATCCGCATAGTACCATCCTTCTTCTTCATAAAAAAAATCGGTGCACCCAAAGGCGACACACTAGGCCTACTAAACCCCTTATCAAGAAGTTCCTGAAGCTATTCTTTTAATTCCTTCAACTCAGCTTGTGCCATACGATATGGAGGAATAGAAATTGGCAAGTGCCCGACACCAAGTCAATACCAAAATCAATATTCCTATTGGGTAGCATGCCAGATAGGTCTGCAAGAAACACATCCAAAAAATCTCGCACCACCAGAACAGAGTTAATAGTGAGAGTATTAACACCAACATCCCTCACAAAGGCCAAATATGATGGACATCCCTTCCCAACCATCCGTTGGGCCTTCAAATAAAAAATCACTCTGCTGGGAACATAATCTAGAGAACCTTTCCACTCGATCCTTGGCAAACCCGACATAGCCAACATCACACTCTTAGTATGACAATCCATAATAGCATGATGTGAAGACAACTAGTCCATACCCAAGATAATGTCGAAATCAACCATACTAAGCAATAAGAGATCAACTCTAGTCTCCAATCCCTTAATAGCCTCTATATACGACCTATATACATGGTCCACAACAATAGTATTGCCCACCGGTGTAGATAAATAAACATGTGAAATTGAGGACTCACGGGGCATATCCAAATAACGAGTAAAATAGGAGGACACGTAGGAATAAGTAGAACCAAGGTCAAATAATGTGGAAGCATCTCTGTGGCACACCGAGAAAATACGTGTGATCACTGCATCTAAAGCAACGACATCTGGTCTGGCAGGAATAGAATAGAATCAGGCTTGACCGCTACCTGATCGGCCTCCCCTCTTGGGGGATCCCTAACTACTTGAGCCCCTTCCCGAGGTGGGTTGGTAGTTGGTGTAACTGCTGGCGCTGGTATCATTGGCCGAGAACCCTGTTGTTCAGCAATTTAGGGCAATCTCTCTTAATATGACCCAAATCCCCGCAGTCAAAACAACCCTTCCTTTGACGTAGCTCCTGCTCCTTATAACCCGAGGAACTGCCCGTAGAAACCTGAGTAGACGAGGCATGGTGAGAACTTTGCGTGGGTAGTGCACTGATTGAAGAATAGCCTGAGTGAGCACTGTAAGAACCATGGCTAACTAATGCACCACAATGAGCTGGACGAGTCTTCTGAGCGGGCCTATAAGGATGACCCCTACTGTGGTAGGATTGTCCCCCAGAAGGAACACCACTAGACCCACCCGAACTACGAGGTCGGCCTTCCTCTTCTCACGCTCTTGACTACGGACCATCTCTATCTACCATGCAATATCAACCACCTCATTGAACATAGCACGGATACCCTCTCCCAAGAAATAAGCAATCGCAACTGATAGGTGAGGCCATCAATGAACCTCCTAATCCTCTCCCCTCAGTAGGGACCAACCAAACTGTGTGATGGGCCAACTCAATAAACCTCACCTCATACTGGGTCACACACATGCCATCCTAACGTAACTACTCAAACTATCTGTGCAACTCCTCCGTGCGATACCGTGGCGCGCTCCACGAAGAGAACGGAGAACTCATGCCCTGTAGGTGGTGCTGCACCAACTGGCCTACACCTCTCATGAGCCTCCCACCATTTTAAGGCAGCCCTAGTGAACTGAAAAGTAGTAAAAGAGACCCCATTAGTCTCCAGAATACTTGCCGTGCGAAGAATCCGCCGGCACCTATCCAAAAAGTCCTGGGTATCTTCAAACTCAGCCCCACATAATGATGGAGGTTGGAGTCTCCCACACCTCTCTAGTCTCACCTGCTCGTCATCAGTCATAACAGGACCCACCTGGGCCTGAGCAACTGCAACCGGCTAGGCCTGTAGTACCCCCAGTGTCTGAAGTCCCTACATAACCTGAGTACCTCTCCCGGCCTAAGGAGTGACTGCCGCGGCCGGAACAGAAATTTCATGAGCAAGGCTGGTGCACACAGTCAAAATCTAAGCCAATGCCTCCTGAATGCCTTGAATTACAACGGGCACATCTGCTGCCTGAGCTGGCCCCACAGGCTCAACTGTATCTGGTACCTGCTCCTAACCTGGAGCAACTGGTGGATCTGCAGGTGCTGCTTTAGCTGTCGTACGAGCTGCAGCTCTACCTCTGTCGTGGCCTCTATCGCGACCCCGGCCTCTCGTGGCCCTAGCAGGTGGTACTGTCCTCCTGACCAGTAGCATGGGTCCTCACCATCTGTGAGAGAATAGAATAACAGAAGTTTAGTTATCGAAACCAACAATTCCGCACGACAAGAATACAAGAATATGAAGTCTTCCTAAGGGTTCGATAGCCTCCTGAAGATAAGTATAGACATCTACGTACCGATCTGCAAGACTTTACTAAACCTGCTCATGACTCGTGAGACCTATGCAACCTAGGCTCTAATACCAACTTGTCAAGACCCAAAACCTAACCTGTCGTGATGGCGCCTAGCGTGGAACTAGGAAAGTCGATAACTCAATTATTTCCAGCAACTTTAAATTTTAGATGAGCTAAAATAGGTTAAATAATTTAAGCTCTAATAAACTGGATAAGATCAAAACTAAATACGGAAAGTCCCTAAAACCTGGGTGTCACAAAGTACATGAGCATCTATATATAAGAACATAGTCTGGTTCACTGTCTGGAAAGTAAGACTAAATACATAAAACTGAAAGATAGGGAAAGGAGGATCAAGGTCTGCGGACACCAACAACCTACCTTGATGATCTATCGAACAGGTAGACTCCATGATCAACAACTGTCGTGCCCAAAAACGTCTGAATCTACACATGAGGTGCAGGGTGTAGTGTGAGTACAACCAACTTAATAAGTATCAAAAATAAACAAGGCAAGGTAAGAGAAGTTTAATTTGTTGAGGTCACTAGTTAAATCAGTACAATTCCATCCTTTTTGATTAACATAGTATAAGATTTAAAGCTAGCTCATAAGGCTTCCTGATACGAATATGCATGTGTGCATGCTGCACGAACAACTCACGTGCCAATTACATAATCCGCCCGGCAATAGCCGCAGGCCCCAGTCCAAAATATCACACAGAAGAAATAAAGTATTTGTACAGGTATATAATGAATGAAATAAGATTCTCCTATCCCAGGATTGGTGTAAATAACATGCTAAATTGTAGGCACGTGCAAAGTGTGCTATCACAGCTCAATCCGGAAATTTCATCAATGAACGGCATTTATCAAGTTCGTTCAGGGATTGAACCTCTAAGTAGAGTCATCATGGCTCAATTAGATCATATAAATTGTTACCACATGTTAGATATCAAAGCTCGAAGCTTAACAGCCATTTATGGGCTTATAGGAGCCCGAGCACAATCCAAACATGAATATACAACCCCGGTGCCACGCACATGGGATCATCCACACACATGTGTGCACCCAATAGTATGTGGCTATCAAAAACATTCAGGCAAATGGTGCCTTAACCGAGTTCAAATATGATACTTACCTCAAGCAACTCGAATCACTCCGCTAGCAAGCCCTTGCCTCGCGAATCGTCCTCCGAGTACCTTGAATCTAGCTACAAACAATTCGATACAATAAACATGAGCTAAAGGAATCAATTCCATAAGAAAATACCAAGTTTTAAATCAAAACTCAAAAAGTCATTCTTTTTTTTTTTTTTTTTTTTTTTGTAAATTGTACAATTTTATTAATAAAGAAACAACACCGCAAAGGAAAAGTACAAGTAAGGGTGACAAAAGCTCGAGTAATGTCGCCTACTACTAGAGGCATAGGACCTAAGCAAACACATACCGAGCTAAACCTTACCTTACAAATCCTATTGAGGCAAATAAAAAGCCTCACATATTAGCACGCATGTAAAAAGAAAGAACTGGAAAGAACCAAATACTTAATGACCATCATAGAATTTATAATACACTCTATGATGATATTACATATGATTATGCTTATAAAAAGATATAATAGAAAGTAGTACAAATTAGAGTGTTGTACCTCCTTTTCTATTCTTGTAATCTCTTCTATTTGGAAATCTTTATCTTCCTCCTCCCGCCTCTACAGAATATATTCAAAAATCATGATTTCTTCTTCGAACGGGTGGACATCTTTGACGCGGTCGAGACAACCTGTTTTTGCTTAGCAACTCTCATTGGGAGTCGCCTAACGTTTACCTCCTCATTTACTTTGCCATCCCAATTGTTATTCCTTGAATGAGATTGCGGAAATTATTCATTGTGCTCAGGTGAAAGACCATCTGTTATAGCATCCTTACCACGGCATCGTTATAATATTTCATCTTCTTCTTTGTAAAAATCTGGTATTTGAAGGGGAGTCGAAAATACCATTTGACTGGTTGTGCGAGGCTGCTGTCCAATTTTCGTTGTTGTTGTGCTTGCACCTAGTTGCTATTGTTGCTGCGCAGCTGTTGTAGGTGTACCTGTCATCTGCTGCTGTCCAATTTCAGTAGCCATCGAATGCATTGGACTGCATGTGTTAAGCAGTTGCTGCTGTTGCCCTTGACTGCTTGTGTGAGAATCATTTTGTTGCAGCTTCCTTTTCTGAAGGTTGTCCATCCACTCTCATTGGGGTTTGCCTTAGTGCTACTCCTTCATTCAGTTTCTTTTTTCCTCTATGCATAGGAGATAAATCTCCAATTTTTGCTGTATCTTCCCGACAATGTGCAAGCAATTCATCTTCCTCACTTTCTTCATAAATCTCAACACGTAAGTTGAGCTCTGACTGTTTGACGAGCTAGTTTTTGTACAAGCATTGACAATGGTTTATGCCTTTTCTTGGCAGTGTGCTTTTTTGCAGAAACTTTAAGTTCAGCATTATCCCCAGATTTTGTAGTTGTTACTGCCTTTGAGTGCACTGGATTGCTTGTGCTCAATTGTTGCTGCTGCTGCCCATCCAGTGGACTGCCTGCACGAGACTGGTGGTGGTGCTGCCCATCTTTTATAAGTGCTACTGCATTAGAAATCAATGCCCTGCCGGTGCAAAATTTAATCTGCTGCGCAGCTGCTGTAGGTGGACCTATCTGCCCAGGGGTACCTTGTTGCTGCTGTTGTCCAGTTTCAGTAGCCTTTGGATTTGTTTTTCTTACTGGATAAGAGATCACTGGACTGTTTATGCATTGTTGCTGCTGCGTGACAGATTGTACATCCAGTGAAATCACTGCCATCGAGTGTATTGGACTGCCTGTGGTAAGTTGCTGTTGCTGCTGTCCTTTTTGGGGACTGTTTGTGCGAGCCTCGTTCTGCTGCTGGCCAGTTTTGGTGTGTGGAACTGAATTACCAGTGATTGGAGTGTTGGTGACAATTTGCTGCTGCTGTTGCCCAGGTTGTGCTAGTTTAGTCTGCCTTGTCCTATTACCTGTTGGAAAGTTTGTTTGATGTTGTTGCTCCTGCTTCTTTGCTTTTTTAATTTTATTTTTCGCTGCTTGCGAGACAATTGGACTGCTTGCTCTAAACTTCTGCTATTGCTACAAAAATAGTGAATTGCTGGTGCCAAATTGTTGCTCCTGCTGCACAGGTGTTGTATGTGAAACTGGGGTATTATGTGTCGTATCAGCTGGAGTAACTGATGCCTGTCGCTGCTGCCCAGAATTAGTCGAATACTGTAGCACAACATTTGTGGGTGTTGCTGACCTATCTCCTGAAGTGTTCCTGGGGATAAAAGCTAGGGCATTCAAGTTAAGCTTCCTTTCATTCTTTGGCATTGGAGGTGAAGCTACTGATCACAGATCATCATCGTCACTTCAAGAGCAGCGTAATCTGTCGACTCTCCCTCGTCGTCTTCCCTCCAGTGCTCCTCTTCTTTGTGTTTGACTTGATCAGCCCAGTTTTTACACTTTCCACCAGCATTCCTTTCTCGAGCAGCACAAACTCCAGTAGGTTTCTCGATGGCCAGTGCATTCTGCTCTTTTCCATTTCCACTCTGGGGATGTTAAGCCTCACAAACCTCTACCTAAGAAGTTGTCAAAGCTGCATACTCTAACTCCTATTCATCTACATATTCAGTAGAAGTTCCAGCCCTCCGATGAGTTGCCTGAGCAACAGCAATAACTACACTGTCGACCCTTGGCAAAGCTTCATGTTGTCCATGCGCATTATTAGGAACATCTCTGTTAACAGCCCCTCGTGCATTGTCCCCTGCTTCCAACTGACCATGGTCCTTTGAGACAACAACAGTCTGTTGCACTCCTATATTTTGCCCAGCTCTTTTTGCATTCAACAACTGTCTTGCATCTCCCTTATATTGCTCGATATTGCTCATCTCCTCACTCATAAACAGTTCATGATCACCAGCCTTTTCAGTGGTAATTTTCTTCCCCTGCATCACACGATATGATCTTTCCTCGTGTCCTTGATGTTTACAGTATGTGCAATATTTTGGGAGATTATCATACACAATATGCTGATAAAATTCAACTGCTTTCCCAGATTTTTTATCGACAATGAGTAGCTTAACTTTACTAGGATGTTTGTCCAGTAAGTCAAGCAACACCTTAACTCTAGCGGTACTTGGTCCTATACGATCTTTTGCTGCCTTGTCCATAGCAAGTGCTTTTCCTACTGCTGAAGCTATTGACAGTAGTGATTTTTCTGCAAAAGAATTGGGCAGCAGTTCTTGAAACGAGATCCAAACAACTTCTCTCGATGTTTCCTCTCTAGGATTGAATCCTAAAGTCCATGGAAAAGTTCGGAAGAAAAAATCCTCACCTTTAGCTTTAAAATATCTTGTCGACCTTGATAAGAACTGAATATAATCCTCATACAAATCCAATCTTATCAGTATATGATGAAGTTCCAGTTGCCTGATATTACAGTAGCCATTAATGTCGAACTGTTTCGGTAAAATTTGTTGAATCTCGTGCAAGTCTGGTTTTCCATATGAAAATTTGACGACAACAGCTTGATGTAAACCTTCTTCTCTTGTGAATTCATTAACCTCATCCCTGTTGAATTCAATCATTGGTTCACCATGAACGAGCGTAACATGGAGCAATTCTGTTTTTGAAGAGGTTGCGGCAGATTGTTTCGAATTAAGTTGCGCGTCATATGAATGCTTTGGATAATCTTTTTTGGTTATTTTTTAAGTTGGCTCACCCACTGCCAACAGCTGAGGAGCAACATTATCATGTAATTGGGCTGCTGAGGTGGTTTTGACATTTTGTCGAAAACCCGGCATGCTCGACTGTGCAGCGACACCTTTTGTTAATGTTGTGCAGATTTCCTCAATGAGAATTGGTTTTGATGGTCAGGAAATAGTATTTTCAAAAGCAGGAATTGATTGGCATAAATTTTGAGCCAATTGGTTTACCTGAGCTCAATGTGCAAAACTGCTCTGTTCTTCGCAATTCTCGGCAGAATTTGCTGCTTGTTGTTGCTCGCTTCTGTTTATTTGTTGTTAGGATGTGTGCCTGATGTCTGAGGATCAGAAATTGTACCAGGAACGAACCGTGAACATGTTGACTAGCTTATGCGACGAACTGCTACAGTAGTCGCATTTTTGTTTTGCTGATTTGGAGCAATTTCGTGTATGTTTTCGGATGATGCTTGGATGGTTGTATGAGCCTTTGGAAGATGAACCTTTTGGGTATGTTTATTTTGCTCTCCCATAGCCAATAGCTGGGGAGAGGCGTTGGCAGCCATGGCTGCTCAATTCGCCATTTCTGTCGCCAGCCCCCGAGCCCATATCTCAAAATTCGATAAAAGTTAAAAAATCCGGAAGTCCATTCAACCATGAGTCCAACCATACCAAATTTACCAAAATCTAACACAAAATCGACCCCCAAATTCCCAATTTAAACTCTTCGAATCCCTAGCCTCAACTCCCAAAATTACACCTCAAAACCACACAATCTAGGTGGGAAAATTAATGAGGAAACATGATTATTGAATAAATTTAACCAAAACTAACTTACCTCAATAAACCCTTCGAAAATCCTCTCAACAATCGCCTTATACCAACTTTACAAAGTCAAAAATTGAGAGAAATCACGAACCCTTCGGATTTAAACACTGCCAAGTGCTTTCGCACCTACGACGAAAAATTTACTTTTGCGGGAACGCATCTACAGAGCTTACTTAAGCTCCCAGACTCCGCACCTGCGCACGCTTCTGCACTCACACGTCTGCTTCTGCGAAAGCACCTGAACTCCTTCAGCCTCACTCATCCTCCGCTTCGGCAACCACTTTTCCGCAGGAGCGACTCCCCTTTGGCGACATGCCCTACGCATCTGCGACCACTGGTCAATCCCTTTTCAAGTCGCACCTACGCTTCCCAGCTCACACCTGTGACCAAAGCTCCGCAGGTGCGATTGCACCAGAAGACTCCCAGCTTCAACAATCTTTCAAACTCCAAATTTGATCCTTTACCCATATGAACTCCAACCGAGGCACCCGGGACCTCCACCAAACATACCAACAAATACTAAAATATAATACGAACTTAGTCGAGCCCTCAAGTCACATAAAACAACATCAAAAACATGATTTGCACCCCAATTCAAGCCTAATGAAAACTAAGGAATTCTATCTTCTACAAACGATGTCGAAACCTATCAAATCACGTCTGATTGACCTCAAACTTTGCACACAGGTCAAAAATGACACCACAGACCTACTCCAACTCCCGAAACCCAATGCCGAGCCCGGTAACCACAAAGTCCACTTTCAGTCAAACTTCTAAATTTCTTACCGGTAACCACAAAGTCCACTTTCAGTCAAACTTCTAAATTTCTTACTTTCGCCATTTCAAGTATAATTCAACTACGGACCTCCAAATCACAATCAGGACACATTCCTAAGTCCAAAATCACCCAATGGAGCTAACGGAAGCATCAAATGTCCATTCCGGAGTCGTTTACACATAAGTCAGCATCCGGTCAACCTTTTCAACTTAAGCTTCCAACCTTGAGACTAAGTGTCTCAACTCATTCCGAAACCTCTCCGGATCCGAACCGACTATCCCGGAAAGTCACATAGCAGCTATAAAGCACAAAATCAACATTAAATCACAGAATAGGGCTACAACTCTCAATACGATCAGCTGGGTCGTTACATCCACAAAGCTTCATGTTCACGGGGCATATCATATTAGCAGATAGCATGATAACTAGGCTAATGAATTCATTACAGAAGTTCAAATCATGAGGATATATGTACTTTAAATGTGTACATCAAACATGGTTTCAGTCAAAACAAGCAGGTCAAAGGCATATTATGATTTGTGATGAAGATCACTTTCATTTGATCAAAAGCATGGTATAACATTACAAATATAAGGATCCATATGACATGATGCAACATGTGAGCTCTTAAAATGAAATTAAGAAAATTCTAAAGGCATGGTTCAATAAAGTTAGCTACAACTGACTAAGCATACATAGAATCATCAAAAGTCTTTTAGTCACCAAGACTAGAACAATCATAGTTTACATAGAAACAATCAACTTTAATCAATGAGGATCAACAGAACATAATAAACAAACATAAGCTACTAACATATATGATGACCGAAAGATAATCATTAGAGAAGACATTAGAAACACCAAATAAGCATATATAATCAAAGAAGAAGGAGGGTCAGTGTATACTCACCTTCTGCAGGGCAGCAAACAAAACAAGAGATTTTGTTTAGTTGTTTATGAATCCAAACCCTAGAATTAATCACGTCCGAAATCAAAATCGAGCAGAAATGAAAGAAGAAAAAGAGAAATTAGGAAAAAGATACAGGTACTTAAGAATTTATCCGAAAAGACTTAAACTTTGATGTTTATGCTAGTGATGTTAAGTGTGTGTTTCTATGTTAGGTTGTGTTAGGTAAGAGCATTGAAGGCTCCTATTTATAATGGTTGTTAAGCCTTAGGGTTTAAAATCGATTTGAATAGGTAGTGGATGATGACAATATGGTAGATGATGATAGAGCGAGAGTAAAATCCGAAAAACACAGAGGAAAAAAAGTGATGAAACTTTAACTGGGCACGGAGATAAATGATTCGACCGTTGAGAGTAAGGATCCATCGGTCAAAGATCCAATTTCCAGAGGTCACTGCATTTGACCTCTGGACAATGAATAATGATGATGAGTCTGAAAATCGATGGCCATGGATGCCTGATTCAAAATAACGAAAGGAAAATCAGACAACTTTAGGTTTCGTCTTTTAGGGCTAGGATTTTCAGATTGGGGCTTATGAATTTAGTGATGAAATAGGAAAGAATCAAGTGAGATTTGCGGATATATGAGGCAGATTGAGTGTTGTGAGGTTCGATTTTGTGACCTTGCACCGATTTGTGCAAGGTTTCATCATTGCCGGTCATGGAGAGGTTGAGAGAATAGAGAGGAAAAGAGGAAAGAGAGAATGATTAGGGTTTAGGGGTGGTTTTTGGTTAAAACTGGAAGATGGATTCTGGGCCGTTGGATCATTTGATCAGCGGCCCTGATAATTTAGGACATAAGATTTTAAAAATATAGTTTTACGAAAAACGGGGACCGTTAGATCTGTATGATCCAAAATGGGGATACAATCTAGCATAATGTTTAAAAAAAAGGGAAAAGCAAGAATAAACATGGACCATCGATGACTTGGATCAATGGCCCAGATCAAGTGTGTCTGTTTTGAGAGTGAGAATGAAGGCTGACGTGGCATGATTCTATTCGTCTCAGGGATTGGGGTAGATTTCCAAGGTGGATGGGAGGGACTAGTTCCGAACCGGGTCAAGTGGGATTGGCTTGTGTTTTGGGCTGATTTTAATTAATCAATTTGCAATTATAGCCTTTTAATCTTTTAACCCCTTAAAATTAACTTAATTAAGCTTAATTAATTCTAATCAAATGTGTCAAAAATATAATCACCAAATAAACTGTAAATCACTGTAATTAATTGATTATCTATTAAAACACTTAATTTATCAATTTATGAAATTAATTTCAGATTAATTTAAATAATAAGCTATGTAAATAAAAATCAAAGACTAATTTATTAAATTAATTTTTAAAAACAAGTGTATCAAAATTATTATTGTTTTAATAATTTCAAAATAGTAAGGGTAATATATTTTTATAAATATTTAATAGTTAATTATTAATTTAACACTATTAATTACTAATTTCCTATTATATTTATATGAAAATAGGTATTATTGGTTAGAATATATTTTCACCACATTTATTGCAAATCATTAAGTATAAATAATTTGATTTTAAAAGAGAGGGTTAAAATTGGTCGTCAACAGCTGCCCCTCTTTGACCGGAGATGATGAAAGAGCTTTCGGGCAAAGAAATTGAACTAAGACAAATTTTGTCCGACTTTAGGCATGTACTGCAAGAATGGCATATGGATTTGGGGAAGATTGGGGAAAGATTAGGGGCCGAATTCTAGCTTTGAATCGCCTACATACCTCGGGCTCAACGAGGATCAGGCCTCATGTAGTTTTGGAATGATTATTTGGAGAGGCTGTTGTTTGCAGGAGTTACCCCAGTATCGTGTTATGACGATACTGCAAGACGGGAAGATCTTGCAACCCAGAAAGACTTCACGAATTGTAGCTTGATTATGAGACTTGAAAGATTTAAAGATTTGGAGTTCTACCTATCGTATTGAGTTGGAGTTTGGATCTGTGGCTCACTTATGAGTTTGTTGTCCCTCATAGCGGTGTAGCTTGGTTTGCTGCTTAGAAGAAGTTTCACGTTGAAATACGTTAAGATATGATGTAAATAATGCAGTAATTATGATGCATGGCTACCGGCTAGCCGTTATTTGGGATCGGGGCGATGGGATATTTGAATCTGAAGTCTCCGAGCTTTGGAGCACTATTTGGGATGTCAGAGATGGGCCTTTGAATTTGACTTGATTGTTAGCCGGGCTGCGTGCCGTTCCGCAGTTGTCAGAGCATTAAGTCTCCACGCGATGGGAGTATCTCCACGCAGTAGGGAGTAGTTGACTTTGAAAATGTAAAAGTCTCTACGTGATGGGAGTACCTTCACGTGATGGGAGTATTTGACTTTGAATATAAAAACCTCTGCACAATGGGAGTAGATGACATGAAATGTAAAAGGCATGTAAGCTGCATAAATAAAACATCAACAAATTCAAGGTAACACAAAGAAATAAAGGAGCATGCCCAAGAGATACTGTTGAATGCGAAACTAAATTGCACCTGTGGCTTGGCAGAACATATAGCATAATTTGATGATCCATCCTCCGATTGGTGGGATTGGCGATGAAATTTGCAACTATCTAGTTGGAATCTCCCATATAGCAGAGTGACTGTGCGATCTGTGCGAAATGCTCCAGTTGTCGAAGCGAACAATTTGCTATATACAGCTCGATTGGTGAAGCCAGCGGCTCGATATGTACAAGGTGCTCCGATTGCTTAAGCAGATGGTTTGCTATATACAGGGTACCGATTGGCAGTGCCGACGGCTTGAAATGTACAAGGCGCTTCGATTGGTTGAGCAGAGGATTTGCTATATACAGTATGCTCCGAATGTATCGGAGACTTGGTTCTGGATTACCTGCAAAGAATTCGGAGTTAGTCCTTAACCAATTGAGAAAATGAATTGAATAATATAGGAGAGATAGGGGCTCATGAGATTATAGCAGGTCCGTCATTGTTCCTAGTGTACTCCGGTATCCTTTGATTCATGTCAATCCTGCGCTCAAAGAAAAATTCTTAGTAGAGGGGGGATGTTGAATTGTGTTGATTGCAAGCTTGGCCTTGCCCCATATATGGTGGATTATGCCACAAAGTTCGGTAGGTGGAAAGATAGAATTTTCTAAAAAACACTTTGAAAATTGTTTATTTTTATGGCAAAATGTCGTTGTTTCGATTATGCAATGTTTAGAAGTTCCCTTTGATGCGAATATCATTTCTGAGTGATTTTGTCCCATTGATGACGATTCCTGGAGATGCCCCTGACGACGTAGCTTCGTGCCATCACGACCATGTTCTAATCTAAACAAATGCATTACAAAGGTTTTCCTAGGGGTATAATTGAACCTCTTTAGGTTGCCTACATAACCGAATGGAATCAGGCATGAATGTAGTTTAAGGATAATGGATGAATTATGATTAAATGATCAAGCCTGACTCAGGTAGCATACGTATCCAAATGGAATCTGGTCAAAACGTAGTTCGATTAAAATAGATGCAAAATAATAATGAATTGAAATGAAGTGGTCGTGTCTGACTCTGACTGCCTATGTATCCAAATAAAATCAGGCCAAAACGTAGTTCTATTACAATAGATGACTGAATCCGATGTGGATTTCCTATGTATTCCCTCCAAAAGAAATAAAGTCGTGGCGTAGTTCCGAATACATACAAAACAAAATTTATATTTTCTATTACAAAAAGGGGAGGGACACCGGACGCTACGTAGGTTGCCTTCATATCCCATTGTGGGCAGTCAGGTCGGGCATAGTTTTGTTACAACCAAACCCTAATTCTACTATCTTCAAATATAGTATCTCTTGATTGCGTTTGAGTTGATTTTCTTCGTACTGACTTTGCCATCCATTTCTGCTAGGGTTAGTGCTCCTCCCAATAATACTCAATGGACCACATAAGGATCTTGCCTCTTTGGTGCGAATATTTCCTTGGCCTCTTCTTGTTGATGGAATATCTTCTTCAAAACCAGCTGCCCCATTGTGAATTGTCGAGGTTTCACCTATCTGTTGAATGCATTCGCCATCCTATTTTTATACAACTGACCATGACATACTGCGTCCATTCTCTTTTCATTGATGAGCATGAGTTTTTCCTGCCCGACACGTATCCATTCTGCATCATCTAGTTTGGCTTCCTGAATGATTTTTAAGGATGATATCTCGACCTCTGCGGGTATCACAGTTTTTGTGCCATCTACCAACATATCTGGTGTTTCCCCAGTAGACGTTCTCAAAGTGGTGCAGTAACCTAACAAGGTGAAGGATAGCTTCTCGTGCAACTGCCTGTGATTGTCCACAATCTTCCGTAAGATCTGTTTGATGTTTTTATTGGTTGCTTCAATTGCTCCATTCATTTACAGCTTGTAGGTTGTGGAATTATGGTGGGTGATTCTGAACTTCTCGCAAATCCCCCTCATGAGATTGCTGTTGAGATTGGTTGCATTGTTAGTTATGATTGACTCTGGGATCACGAATTTACAGACTATAGGGACAAAATCTGCCATTATATTCTTTGTGACGGCCTTGTATGTAGAGGCTTCGACCCATTTGGTGAAGTAGTGGATGGCTACCAGGATGAAATGATGTCGGTTTAATACGATGGGTTCTATAGGTCCAATCACGTCCATGCTCCAAGCAGCGAATGACCAAGTTGAACTCATTGCATTCAGCTCATTCAGTGGAAAGTGGATGAAATCCTCGTGAATCTGGCACTTGTGAAAATTCTCCATTTGACGGATACTATCACTTTCCATGGTCATCCAAAAGTATCCGGCTCTTAAAAGTTCCTGCATGTATCTCTTCTAGTAGTCTTGTTGCTTCAGCAGCATCTACATACCTTAACAGACCCAAGTCCGGGGTCCTCATGTACAGGACTTCCCCGTTAAGGAAAAGCTGATTTTCTAGTATTCTTAGTTCTCGCTTCTGACAACCGGTGGCATTTTCTGGATATTCTTTTACGTCGAGGAATCTTTTGATATCGTAGTACCGATGCTTACCATCTGGCTCTTCAACTACATGGAAACACTACGAATGCTGATCTCGAACCTCTACCTTAATAGGGTCTATGAATGACTGCAACTCGTGATTCATGCAGTTGTCGATAAGGATATGAATGTTTGGTAAAGGAAAATCATTCTTTTGACTGGCATTGTTGAGATCTTGATAGTCCACACATATCCTAATCTTCGCGTCCTTCTTCGATACCGGTATGACATTTGCCAACCATGTAGGATAATTGGTGACTCTCACCACATTCGCCTCTATCTGCTTGGTGACTTCTTCTTTTATCCTTTAACTCAAATCTGGCTTGAAGTTTCTAGGTTTTTGCTTGACTGGCAATCTGGCGGTATCGGTGGGTAAGCGGTGTGAGACGATGTCAGCACTTAGTCCGGGCATGTCATCATATGACCAAGCGAATACATCGATGTATTATCGGAGAAGCTCTACCAATTCTTCCTTCTGTTCTGTTTTCAGATGGATGCTGATTCGAGTTTCCTTCATGTCTTCTTCATTTCCCAAATTGATTACTTATGTTTCATCAAGGAAGGGCTACTTCTGGCTCTCTAGCTCCTCGATATCTTGCTAGAGGTTCTGAAGCATCATGCTCTTGTTGTACTCTTCATAGTCTGGATCATTTTTCTCAAGGGTTTCCTTGCCTGTAATAATCGTGGAACACAGGTTTTTATTGATTTGATTATTGAAAAGGAAAACTAAGTATAAATAAGAGTTAACAATGAATTTGCATATGATTTTCAAAAAAAATAATTCTTTAAGTTCAAAGAGGCAATTAATAAAAAAGTACAAACACGATACATGCTTCAATTGACCATGCATTTTTTTTAATTACTATAATTCCACACTACCAAGACTCTCGGCAAACCAGAGACTGACTGGCGGTTCAATTCTGCAAGGTCTTTCCTTGTTCTGCATCCCGAATGGTCGGTGTCTTGATATCAGATTTGTCGCAATGTTCCTTGATCATAGACACGAAAAATCTTCCTATTCCATCAATGATGTCGTCCTCTGGTGGTGAGCTCTAACCCGAGCCCGGAACACGCTTTGGTATAAAAGCCTTCTTCCCAGGGTTACCGGCATAATTCTTCCCAGTTGTAGGTTAATACCCCAAGCCAGCGGTACTCTTCTACCATTTTGGTTCAATTGGCTCTGTTATCCCATATGATCGGGCTCCCAGTCCAGTCCCTCGTCGATACGTATACATCATCATCACTCGCATTGCCATCTTTGACTTGTACGGTGACTGCATCTGCTCATTCTTCTCCATCTATGTTGCATGCATCATCTCAACCACATAAAAGGAGACCCTATCTAATCCTTCTATAAAAGGGAATGCATGTTCGAAGTAAGCTGATCGGCTCCACTCTTCATGTGTCACAAACTCTTGGCAATCCCACTTGAAATTCATACACTGATGGAGGGTGCAAGGAACGGCCTCTACCATGTGTATCCAGGGCCTTCCTAGCAACAAGTTGTATGAAGATGAAATGTCCATCACTTGTAACAACATTGGGAACTCAAATAGTCCAATCTGTAAGGCTAAGTAGATTTCTTTGATGACGTCCTTCTGCGACCCATGGAAATCCCTCACTCTTACATGGCTTTCTTTCACCTCCCTCAAATGAATACCCTACTCTCACATAGTACAGAACGAGCAAATGTTTACTCTGCATCCTCCATCGACAAGTAGTCGAGACACGACTTTATCCCCACACTTGATTATGATGTGCAACACTCTGTTATGATCCATACCCTACACAGGGAGTTCATCTCTCTGAAAGGAAATCATGTTTGCTTCGACCATCTTTCTAATGGTTGTTTCAAATGCCTCGATGGTAGTATTTCTTGACACACTTACTCTGCTTAACACATTCACCAAGGCATCTCTATGCCTGTCGGAGCTTATCAACAAATCCATGATTGATATGTGCGCAGGGGTCTTTCTCAGCTGTTCCTCCACAAAGTACTCTTTAACTGGCATCTTCCTCCAAAATTCCGCGGCCTTGGCATCTGTTATGTTTCTTTTTTGATTCTGTTCTCTACTCGAGCTCCCTCGGTTTAGCTATTCTGGAGCGTAACACCTTCCTGACCTGGTCAACTCCTGAGCATCTGCGGAGTCGTTCGTTTTACCCTTTCCATTCTGCTGGTATGTGCATGGAACCGTTTTGTATTCTCCACTCTCCTAACTTCTTACAGCAGCGGGGTGGCACCCTTGCAGCTTCGGCAATTCAAATGGTGATGATGGTCCCCATTAGATCATAATCCTCGTCTAATGCAATCATGTTGGCTTATTGATTTCTATGGTTCGGTAATGGGTTACAATTTACATTTGGCGGAGCCGGGGTACATTGGATGGCTCCACTATTTATTAGTAGCTCGATCTCATTCTTTAATCTGCAGAAGTCCTCAGAATCATGCCCAAGAACACCTGAATGGTAGGCACAACGCTTGGTTGCTTTAAAATATTTGGAAGGTTGTTCGAGAATTCTCCCTTCCATTGTGTATATTAACACGGCTCTCTTCAGACTTTTAAACAACTCGGCTAAGGGTTCAGCGATTGGAGTGTAGTTTTTGGATTTCCTTTAATGTTTGGGCGTGGCCGTGGTGCATAGGCGGGTCTATTTTGATGGGTGGTTGTTTGGACTGGAGCATAGGGTCGTGGTGGGTTTGGATTTATATGAGCTCGGAGCGGGTTGTATTGCTATTGAGCATTATAGTACGATTGGGCATTGCATAATGGGCGTAGGTGGGTTGATGTGACGGATGGGTGTTTATAGGGTAGGAGTTGGTTCCGCGAGGAGGACATGAGTGATAGTAGGGGACATTTACTGCTACTTTCTCCATCTTCTTCCACTACCTATGGAACTAAATTGATCTCCTTACTATAGCTTGCAGCGTGGCCATTGACTTTATTTTACCTGATCTGATTCCTTCTTCCAAAAAGTCTCCCATCATAACTAGCTCGGGAAATTTCTGAATCATACCCATCATCTTTTCAAAATAAATCCCCACTTGGGCCCTGATGAAATACTTGTCTAGCTCATTATCGTCCTGTAGGGGTTGGGTCCTAGAAGCCTCCAATCTCCAGCGGCTAGCGTACTCTTGAAATGATTCTGAGGGTTTCTTCTGCAAATTCATCAAAGCGAACTTGTCTGGTGTGATATAGGTGTTAAACCTTAAACGGTTCATAAAATCCTCTGCTACGCCTTGCCACTCTCTCCAGTTCCTAGGGTAGGGGCGGGTATACCAAGTGAGCATTTGTCCTGTCAAAATCCTTAAAAATAACTTCATTCTCAGTTTTTCATTTCTTCCTACCCCGACCAGCTTGTCGCAGTAGGCCCTCAAATGCATGTGGGGATCACCTATTCCATTGAAGACGTCGTATTTTTTAGGCTTATACCCCTGGGGCATGTCAACATCAGGATATATACAAAAGTTCTCATAATCCAGGCTCTCGCTCCCTCGAGCAACCTGGAGATTCTTTATCTGCTTTCTCAATACTCGTAATTGTTCTGACACTGAATCCTCTTCCTTGTACTTCCCTTCTTTCTCCATCTCAGCATATTGATCGACCTTGTATGGCACTCAGACCTTGAAGGGCGTGGTAAAGGTAGGCTCTGAGGTGGCATATGCAAGTGGAACATACCGCTCATGTGTGGCGATGTGTGCCGCAGGCATGTGCTGGGTCTGATTGTTGGCAAAACTGACGTTGTCACGAGGAGGGGTGTAAACTAAGTTGGTGGCGACTGGTATATTTCATGGTGTCTGAACATAATTCAGGAAATAGGGTTTATGTATAAGAGGGTTTGGCGGATTGCGGGGCTTACTGATGGTATAACTTGGGTTGTGAGATTTTTGGTGACTGGGGTTGGGGTACAAGTTTTTTGATCGGGTGGTTGAAGGGAAATGATCAGGGATTGAATCTAATGAAGGGAAACAGGGTGGTTGCGGAACGATCTTCACGGCCAAGGGTTCCAGCTCCCGAATATGTTGTACTTCTTCTCTTGGTGACTCTATTTCTTGCGGCATTGTGGCAACATGCTCATCATTTCGAGTATCGTCCTTTTCCCCTGATTCCCCTTTGTTGTCGGCTATTACTTGAAAATTTTTGGCCTGTTCGTCGGTTGGAAAGTTCTTTCCCTATGATCTCATATTGTACGGTGGCTCAGCTAGTTTTATGTATAAACACAACAACTTGTGTTTTCGGGGGGATAAAATAAAGAGAATAAAGCGAGAAAGAATAAAGAAAAGGTGAAGTTAGTTTCAGAGATTGCACAAATATAAGCACATAGAGCATTTAATTCATGTATTCAGATAAACATGTTTCCTTAGATACATAGGACCTCTCTTTTCCAGAAGTAGGCCTACATCACAAATGTCTGACGAACAACAGATTTTGACACATTTAGATCTGGAGCAACTTTAATTTTTCATTGATAGGCTTTGGATTACAATAGATACGAGCGGTGGTTACAATATTGTCTTTCAAAATTAACAAAAGATGCTAGACTAATAGGCTTGCCATTAGGGAAATGAAAGGGGGTACAAGATAAAGGGAAATCAACCAGCCACTAACAATCGTCCCCGTAGTCGCTTCCCAAACTTTCTTCTTCAGGCTCCTCATCATGGTCCTCTTCGACTTCTTCCTCCTCCTTGTCGTTGTTGTACGTAGGCTCTTATTAGGGATCCTCCTCCAGCTCTATTTTTTACTCAATCTATATGTACTCAATTACTCGATCATCATCCTCCGGTGTTGGCAACATGTGGTCGACCAACCCTGGAACCACGCTGATGCATGGCGGTGGTGACGAGATAGTGGGGCAAAATATCATGATATATTTGTAGAGCTGCTACTGAATCCTCTAGTCCAGTCAATCCCTCTCTACTAGGTCTAGCCAACTCATCCTCCTCGTTGATCCACACGAATTATTCAGTAGTGCACCAGGAATTCTGACCCATTGGCATCACGATCAAGTCATTCCATTCATTTGAAGTCTCCTCACCCTTGGGATCGGAACTTGTCCATTATAGTAATCTTCATATAAATATGTCCTTGAACAGAGGAGTACATCTAGGATTAGACCAAATTGCCTTAGAACCCGTAGAGGTGCATATGGTTGAATTACTTCAAGTCCCACTAACTCGATGAAGTATTTTCCGGGGGGCCTCAGGATTGCCCTGCCATTTAACCATGAAAGCTTCCAGTTCACAAATTCTCCACTCAGATAGGTCAGCATATCTCGCCACTCCTCTTTCCCGTGCGGCGTAACCCAGCGCCTCATCCTCTCGTTATGGCTCCTAATCGTGTTATTGATGCCCCCGAAATTGTCGACAGTTGTCTCCATCTGAAAGAAATGTTTTGTGGCCCATATCTAGAGTAGTAGGTATCAGCCTTTGGAATGGTCATATCCTCTAGAACATGTTGACAATTCCTGGAATGTCTTTGCTAATATCACGGGAACAAGGGTGACTTGCAGATTCCCTCAAAATGTCGCCAAGATCCGGGGCAGCAGGTTGATGTTGATTCATCCCTTTCTTTGCAAAAAGACCAGTAATCCCAATAGCGCCAGAGGAAAGGTTAGGGGACGACGAGTTTCCCAGGTTGCTTGATCACGTTGAAAATCCTCCAGATGCCACTCGTAACTTTCCTAGTGTCCGAATAGGGAGAACAGCTAGTCGAAGCTCACTCATCCGTCTTCAATGTTTCTCACATTCCTGTTGTTTGTTAGACCCAATGCATGAAGGAACCTGTGATCGGGCATGACAACTAGCATTATTGGTTTCTCCCGGCAAACGACAACTCCGTGAATCTAGTGACTTTCTCCAGTGTTGGTGTCAATTCACTATTGACGAATTTGAAAACAACCTTAGTTGGGTCCCAAAACTCTTTCAACAATCTAGTAACGACTTTATCGGCTCGAATGTTCATCAAAGCGATCAGTGCTCCCAAGTGTGTTATGTTCTCATCCACATGCTCTCGGCGAATGTTTCTCCACCACTACTTCAGCTCGTGCGGTGCACCCATGACCATATTGATTTTGGGGACGTTGTCATTTTCTTTTTCTAAAGAGGTTAAAAGGGTCTGGTAAGTTTTGCTACAGATCTTTAGCGTCTTATCTAGATTAGTTCGTCGTTTTGCAAAAGGCATGTCATTGGGTGCATGACCCGTTGATAGTAAGGTGGCTTTCCTAATCGTGAGTCAATGCCAAAGACCGACTCACCTAAGGTTTACGCAGTATAACCTATGTTTGCTAGAGTAGAGTGTTTCCTAATTTTAAAGTTGGACTGAATAACCGTGAGATGTGATGTCAGTTCACCTTACAAAGTCATTCTCTGAAATAAGAGAATTTTGAAAGAAGGTTCGGAGGGGTGTAAAAGACAACCTTCGTTTATCATTTGTGTGTGATATTGTACAGCCAAGAATTGATAAGAAATAATGTGACGACAGTGTGTCAAGTAGTAACAGATAATTGGTGATAGCAGTAACAATATTAAGATCAGGCAAATAAGTATATGGTAAACAAGCAAGACAAGTACGCACATATTTGCAAAGTTAAGCACAGTTAAAGCAGCATACAAACAAACACCCCTAAATTCCAAATCTAGCCTAAGTCTGCTAAGGTCAAAGTATAATAGTGAACATAATATAACTGAGATTCTTTTCTTTTACCTATGGACTTTGGTTTACCTAGGTTCCTAAAACAATCAAAATATAACAGGAATATTCTTTAATAATGTTAGTATAATATAGATATACAAAGATAAATAGCAAACCTTATGTATCTAAAGGCGAGAAGGGAAAAGGAACTGGACTCAAGATTGGGCCAGTGAACCAGGCCCAGCAGATCTATAGGCAGCGACAGTCTTCACTCAGCAAAATGGATCCTAGACTGGAACTTGGGCATGAGTTCCAAAGAATTCAGCAGGCCCAGTTGAATCATGCGCACAAAAGAAATAAAGGTCTGTTAGTGAAATCAATGTGAGGGCTAACAAAGTAAAATCACAGTGCACAAACAAAACTAAAGAATATAGTGTAATCAAATCCATTTGTGCTAATCCTAGGAGGATTAATAAGAGTCAATAATTAAAGTCTTAGGTAAACCTTATTCATCGACAAGATAACCTTTGGATTTCAGGCACTTCAGAGTTCACAAGGGTCTCAGGGACCCCGAGCAGTGCATGTGTCAGGGAAGGGAATCTTAGCCACAAACTAGGTTCCTTCCTAAATACTCTTAATTACTTACAATATACTCTTCCTCAAAGGTTTGGAAAAAAATGAAGGACTCACCCTGTAGTTACCATGAGAGCACTAACAGACATGAAAATTTCAACTATAGAGTTCAGAAGCTACAGGGGAAATCATCGAAATGTAGAGACATCAACACTTTATGATTACCCATTAACCTTAAGATCAGAACCCAAACACAAGGAGGCAAGTTGCTACAAGCACTTATAATATCAATGGCCATTCATATCATGTATCAGAACATTTAGAGAGACAATCACAGATGTAAAACAAGGAGAGTTCATGGCAAGCCATCATAAAACTAATCCAAGTTTAGAAATACTAAGTTAAGTAATGCATATTAATATCATTAGTTCTACTAAGGGGTTCAAACTTTCAGGAATCCTTAAGTAAGTTCATAGTACTTCAATAGAGATTTAAACTATATGCAAAATAATTAGAATTCACACACACATGGTTAAGTCTCACTCTACTAGATACATGTACTGATAGTGTCACGAACCAACTCTCACCGGAGCCGCGACGACGCCTGACACTACTTGCTAGGCAAGCCGACAATCACATGGTACAATGAATTTGAACAAAACAAGGTTTAATAAATTGAACAGTGAAAACTTCATCAAACATCTTAGAATATAGCTATAACACTACAACAACCAACCTCGAAATCTGGTGTCGACGAGTACATGAGTATTATTGAGTATCATAACAAGGCCAAATCCTGAATACAACTGTTTGAATAGTAGAACACTAACAATAATAATAGTAATAATAATAATAATAATAATAATAATAATAATAATAATAATAATATAATAATAATAATAATAATAATAATAATAATGATGATGAAAGAGAACTTCAAGGTCTGCGGATGGTATGGAAACTACCTCGTAGTCTCCCAAAGCTGAAAGTGACATAACTCTAGAGGTCGCCTCGCGCGAAAATACTTGGATCTGCACACGAAGTGCAGGGTGTAGTATGAGTACAACTGACCCGATGTACTCAATAAGTAACAAGTATAATCATGGGATGAAAGCAATGACAAGCTCTGAAGAAATAGCCAGGGACAGATATCAACAACCAGTAACAGATCAGGTCAAGAAGAAACAGTATAAGTGAATAACTCAGTGATATCATGCTCGGCTCGTTCACATTTCAGGAATTCAGACATGCTTTCTGAGTATAACAGATAAAGTCCAACACGGATAAAATAATCCAATTATCAGTTAACATGAGAAAAGTACATCCCTATGCCTACATGTCAAGTATACATGTCAATGCAACATTGTTACAGCAAATCCATCAAATGCTCACACTTAGCACTATACGGGTGCCTGTCATATCTGTCTATCATCAAGTACGTGTATAAAACACTGTACCTGCGCCCACTGCTGGTACATCATACTCCAAAGGGGTAGATCCTTCCCAAGTGCTAATCATAATCATTTAGCCCAATAGTAAGGCCTGGTGCACGCGTCGCTAGAAAACAATAGCACTTAGTACAATATGAGTCTGGCGTATGCATCATCTCAAAATCAATACCAAACCGGCTCTATGGCCCAAACTTAGTCATGTACCGTTTAGTTCTCAGATAAACACATCTCACAATATTCAATTTAACAGTGTTAAACATAAGAGGAATCTACAACATGTGAGGAATCAAATAAGAAGCACTTAGACAGAGATATTATACACGAATATGGCATCATGATTGAGAAAATATGTACAAATAAGGAAAATAGCTCAGAAACGGCAAGAGTAGCCCTATCAAATCTTAGACAAGTAGCACATAGCCTAGACACGATATGTAACATGTATTACTGTTCAAATAATCGAACAAGTAGGAAAAACACGAATAACAAAGTATGATAGTAAAATAAGTCCGATACTAGGCTAAAAGCGACCTCGAATCATGAACACATCAGTGCACGTACACATGTCCGTCACCTAGCGCGTACGTCACACCCCAATACCTCAAATCCAAGTTTAGAAATGTTATTTTCCTCAAAGCGTGTAACTCAATACTCCAACAAGCCCTTGTCTCGCGAATTAGCCTTCGAATGACTCAAATCTAGTCACAAACAAATTAATACCATCAATAATAGCTATAGGAAACAATTCCAAAAGATAAAACAAAGGTCTTGAATAAAATACTCAAAGACAACCCAAAACGACAACCCGAGGCTCATACCTCGGAACACGACAAAATTTACAAATTTCGAACACCCATTTAGTTACGAGTCCAACCATAATAATTTCATCCAATTTTATCCACAAATCGACACCCAAATTACCAATCCACCCTCCAATAACAGTCTAAAATCCCCAAATTTCACTTCAAATTAAAATAAACTAGGTTTAAGAATAAATGGGTAATCAATATTTATCAACAAAAGTGATTAAACTTCACTTACCTCTTCAATTGTAGCAAAAACCATCACAAATATCGCCCTTAGCCGAGCTCCACAAGTCCAAAATGAAATAAATAACTCTAACCCTTGATTAATAATTTTGCCCAGTGATACCGCATTTGCGGTCCAAAAGGTCGCACTTGCAATGCTGCACCTGCGAACAAACCATCGCAGGTGCGGAAATTCATTAAACTCTAACATGTGGCTCAAAATTAGCACCCGTGGGACCGCTTATGCGGTCCAAACCTCACACCTGCTCACTCGCATCTGCGGAGCCCTTCCGCTTCTGCGACTCTGGCCCATTCGGTTCATTCCTGCTTCGAACAATCCTTGCATTTGCGGGCATGAAGATGCGAAAAACTCCTCGCATCTGCGGCCTTCCCAACTCCAACCAAAATGTGCCTCTGCGACCACTAGGCTGAACCTACTGTCTTGCAATTGCAGGCAATTGCTCGAAGGTGCGATTGCACCAGAAGTTGCAACCTTCAGCATTTCTACTAAGTCCAAACATGATCTGCACATCATCTGAATAGCAATCGCGGCCCCCAGGCCCCCATCCAAACCTACCAAAAAATTCTAATATAGGATACGAACTTATTTGAAGCCTCAAACTATTTCAAAAAACATAAAAATCACGAATCGCACATCGATTTAAGCCTAATGAGCTTCCAACTTCTAAAACTAATGCCGAATCAAATCAAATCAACTCATAATGACCTCAAATTTTGCACCCAAGTCATAAATGACACAACATACCTACTCCAACTTTCGGAACAAAAATCCAAACCCGATATAAACAAAGTCTTCTCGGTCAAGCCTCTCAACCTTTCAAACCTCCAACTTTCCAACTTTCGCCAAAAAGATACAACCTAGCCTACAAACCTCAAAATAAATATCCGAACATACTCCTAAGTCAAAAATCACCAAACAAAAGCTATCAGAACCATTAAATCTCTATTTCGGAGTCATCTACACAAAAGACAACTCCAGTCGTCTCTTCTAACATAAGCTTCTAACCTTGGGACTAAATGTCCCAATACACTCCGAAACATCCCCGAAGCCAAACCAACCACCCCCGCAAGTCACAAAACCATAAATGAACATAGAAGAGGCAATAAATAGGGGAACATGGCTACAGTACATAAAAAGACCGGCCGTGTCGTTACATTCTCCCCCTCTTAAATAAATGTTCGTCCTCGGACGGGTCTAGAATCATAGCTGAAGTCTTAAATAGGTTTGGATAACTACTTCTCATATCCTGCTCATCCTACCAAGTAGCCTACTCGACCGACTGACCTCTCCAGCGAACTTTCACAGATGTTATATTCTTTGACCTCAACTTTCGAATCTGTCGGTCTAAAATGGCTGCCGGTTCCACATCATAAGTCAAATCCGCATACAAATGAACCGCATTGATGTCCAAAACATGCGACGGATCACCATAATACTTCCGGACCATAGAAACATGAAACATTAGTGAACACTCGATAGACTAAGTGCAAGGCAAGTCTGTAGGCCACCTCCCAAACTCTCTTAAGTACCTCAAAGGGACCAATATACTGAGGGCTCAACTTGCCCTTCTTTCCGAACTTCATCACACCCTTAATGGGAGAAAATCTGAGCAAAAACTTCTCACCCACCATATATGTAACATTAGGAACCTGCCTATCAGTATAACTCTTATGTATGGACTGTGTTGTGCGAAGCCGCTCCTGGATCAACTTTACCTTCTCTAAGGCATCACAAACCAAATTAGTGCCCAAAAACCTAGCCTTCCCATGCTCAAACCATCCAATTGGAGAATGACATGTCCTCCAATATAGGGCCTCATAAGGAGCCATCTGAATACTCAAGTGGAAGCTGTTGTTGTTGGTGAACTCTGCTAACGGAAGAAGTTGAACCCATGAACCTCTTAAATCCATCACACAGTCACGTAACATGTCCTCCAAGATACGAATAGTGCTCTCGGATTTTCCGTCTGCCTGAGGATGGAATGATGTACTCAACTCAACCCATGTGCCTAACTCTCACTGCACTGCTCTCCAAAACTACTATGTGAGCTACATGCCTCGGTCAGAAATGATAGAAATGGGAACGCCATGCAAGCTGATAATCTCCTGGATATATATCTGAGCCAAACGCTCTAAAGAATAGGAAGTCACCATAGGAATGAAGTGTGCCGACTTAGTCAACCGGTCCACAATAACCCAAATTGCGCCATACATCTTCAAAGTTCATGGAAGCCCGATAATGAAATCCACCCTCCCGGTTTCTGTTCATACTTCACCTGCTGACAATTCAAGCACCGAGAGACATAGGCAACTATATCTTTCTTCATTTTCCGTCACCAATAGTGTTGTTTCAAGTCACGGTACATCTTCATGACACTTGGGTGAATGGAATAACGCGAGCTGTGGGCCTCCTCAAGGATCAAACCTTTCAGTCCCTCAATATTTGGAACACAAACCCGGCCTTTAAGCTGCATAACACCATCATCCCAATCATATCCTTCTTAGCACCTCCCAGCTAAACCGTGTCCCTCAACACAATCAAGTGATGATCATCAAACTTGTAAGCTTTGGTTGCTCCAACAACGATGACTGAGCCACAATGTAAGCGAGAAACCGACTATGCTCTGAAACATCCTATATCACAAACTGATTGGCCAAAGCCTGAATATATTCATGGCTAATGGCCTCTCTGCTACTAGTAAATTTGCAAACTGCCCATACTTTCAGCCTTTCTACTCAATGCAATGCTACCACATTGGCCTTCCCCGAATGATATAATATAGTGATATCATAGTCTTTCAGCAACTCTAACCGTCTTTGTTACAACAAATTAAGGTCCTTCTACTTGAACAAGTGCTAGAGACTCCGATGGTCAGTATAGACCTCACAATGAACACTGTATAGATAGTGCCTCCAAATCTTCAATGTAACAATAGTTTCCAACTCTAGGTCATGTACAAGGTAATTTTTCTCATGAACCTTCAACTGCCAGGACGCGTAGGCAATCACCCTACCGTCCTATATCAATATTACACCAAGCCCAATACGAGAAGCATTACAATAGATGATGTAAGATCCCAACCCAGTATGCAACACTAACACTAGGGCAATAGTCAGTGCGGTCTTGAACTTCTGAAAGATCTCCTCACACTCATCAGATAGCCTAAATGGAGCACTCTTTTGGGTCAATCTAGTTAAAGGTGCAGCAATGGACGAGAAGCCCGCTACAAAACAGTGATAATAACCTGCCAAATCCAATAAGCTCCGAGTATCTGTAGCTGAAGACGGTCTAGGCCATCTTTGATCTACTTCAATCGTCTTTAGATCAATTTCGATCCCCTCACTAGACTCCATGTGGCCTAAGAATGCAACTGAATCACGCCAAAACTCACACTTTAAGAATTTAGCATATAGATTCTTCCCCCTCAACATCTGGAGTACAATCCTCAGATGTTGCTCATAGTGCTCTTGGCTGCGTGAGTACACCAATATATCATCAATAAATACTATGATGAAATAATCAAGATACGGTTGGAACACACTGTTCATTGGGTGCATAAAGGTTGTTCGGGAATTAGTCAGCCAAAATGACATCACAAGAAACTCGTAGTGACAACAACAGGTCCTGAATGTCATCTTCAGAATATTAGAATCCTGAATCTTTGACTGATGATACCAGACATCAAATCAAACTTCGAAAATACTCTGGCACCCTAAAGCTGGTCAAATAAATCATCAATGCGCGGTAGTGGATACTTGTTCTTAATTGTAACTTTGTTCAACTGCCTATAACCAATGCACATCCGCATAGTACCATCCTTCTTCTTCTCAAATAGAACCGATGGCACCCCAAGGCAACACACTAGGCCTAATGAATCCCTTATCAAGTAGCTACTAAAGTTGTTCCTTTAATTCCTTCAACTCTGCCGGTGCCATATGATACGCAGGAATAGAGATAGGTTGATTGCCCGACACCGGGTCAATATGAAAATCAATGTCCCTATAGGTGGTATGCCCAACAGGTCTGCAGGAACACATTTGGGAAGTATCTCACTATCGAAACTAACTCAACGATAGAAGTATCAGCACTAACATCCCTCATGAAGGCCAAATATCCCAAACATCCCTTCTCAACCATTTATTGAGCCTTCAAATGTGAAATCACTTTATTAGGAACATAATCCGGGGAGCCTCGCCACTCTAACCTCGGCACCCCTGAAATCTCCAACGTCACGGTATTAGCGTGATACTCTAGAATAGCATGACATGGTGAGCACCAAACCATGCCCAATATTACGTCAAAATCAGCCATTGAGTAGTAAAAGATCAACCCTCGTCTCATAACCCCCAATAGCCACCACACACGACCGTTATACGTGTCCACAAAAATAGAATCACACACCGGTATAGACACATGCACATGTGTAACTAATGAATCACGAGGCATATCCAAATAATGAGCAATGTACGATGACACATGAATAAGTGGAACCAGGATCAAATAATACTGAAACATCCATGTGGCATGCTGAAACGATACTTGTGATCACACCGTCTAAAGCAATTGCCTATGTCCTAGCGGGAAAAGCATATCATCGAGATTGAACAACACCTGACTAACCTCACCCTCTAGGGCAAACTCGACCCGCACGACCTCCGCCGCGAGCTGGCTGAATGGGTGGTGTAGCAACTGATGCAGGGGTCATAGACTAGCCTCCCTGCTACATTGGACCTCCTTAGTGACAGGGACAATACTACGTCAAATGCCCCAACTCTCCACAATCGTAACAACTTTGAGCTAGAAATGACGATAGGACCTGCATCGGGCCCCGAGAACTAGAATAGCCACTAGAAGAACCTGATACTGACGAACCCTGAACTGATGGACGATATGAATTTTGAGCTGGGATTGCACTGAAAGATGACTAAACTGGATGAGTATTGTATGAACCATGACAACCAAGGCACCATGATGAACCGGATGAGCCATCTGAGCGGGCTTATAAAGACGACCTATGTTGTGATGTGATTGACCTCCATATAAGGTATCACTGAAACACGGGGCCTCTTTCCCTCCTTCTCCTCGTGCTCAAGCCTGCAAACTGACTACAAACTCCTAGCAATCTCGACCACCTGGTCAAACGTAGCATCCGTCCCCGCCTCTTAAGCTACACTGTAACGTAAACCATAGTAGAGGCCATGAATGAAACTCTTGATCCTCTCTCTCTCATGGTGGGAACAAACCATATAGCATGACAGGCTGGATCTACGAACCACATCCGGTACTGAGTCACAGTCCTTGCTCCCTAACGTAACTACTAAAATCTCTATGCAGCTTCTTTCTGCGAGTTTGTGGAACAAACTTCTCTGAAAAGAGAATGGAGAACTTATGCCATGTAAGTGGCTCAAATCATAGGTTTCCCACCATTTGTAAGCTACCCCTGTCAGCTGAATAGTGGTAAATGCAACTCCGCTGGTCTTCAATATACCCACTACTCGAGGAATCCGCTGACACAGGTCTAGAAACTCCTGAGCATCCTATGACTCCTCCCTGCTGAACTCTGGAGGCTTAAGCCTCCAGAACCCGCTCCAATCTCTTCTGCTCCTCATCACTCAGGTGTACCACCCTCGGCTCGAGCAGCAGCAGTCGGCTGAACTGGTAGTACCACCAGTGTCTGATGGCCTAGAGCTGGCTGCTCTGGAGTACGGGCGGTGGGAGTCTGGACACCTCCCCTATCGTGTGAGGTAGCTGGTGTAGCAGGAATTCGAAATGACATGAGCCAGGCGCGTGCATACCATCAAAATCTAGGCCGAGGCCTCCTGAAGGCCATGAATAACCATGGGCACTGCTGGTGTCTAAGCTGGTCCCACCGGCTCAATTGTATCTAGGACATGCTCCTCAACTGGAGCAACTGATGGCTCTACAGGTGCCGCTCTTGCTGTAGTGCGAGCCACACCTTGGCCTCTATTACGGCCCCGGCCTCTTGCAGACCTAATTGGTTGTACTGGTAGCCGTCTTCCTGAACCACTTCCACGTATCGTCACCATCTGTGAGAGAATAGAACAGTCAAGTTTCAAATTTTTGAAATAACAAATTCGCACGACAACAATGCAAGAAAGTGAAGTTTTCCAACAGTTCAATAGCCTCTTGAAGATAAGTACAGACGTCCCCATACTGATCCGCAAGACTCTACTAAAATTGCTCATGACTCGTGAGACCTAAGCAACCTAGTGCTATGATACCAACTTGTCACGACCTAACTCCCAACGAAGCCGCGGCGGAGCCTAACACTACATGCTAGGCAAGCTGACAATCACATGATGCAATGAATTTGAATAAAACAAGGTTTAATAAACTCAACAATTGAAACATCATGAAATATTTGAGAATATAGCCATAATACTACTACAACCAACCCTAAAAACTGGTGTCGACAAGTATATGAGCACTACTAAGTATCACAATATAAGGCCAAATTCTAAATACAATTGTCAGAATAGTATAACAGTAATAATAATAATAATAATAATAATAATAATAATAATAATAATAATAATAACAATAATAATAATAATAATAATAATAATAATTAACAATATTAATAATAATAATACAACAACAATAATAACAATAACAATAATAATAATAATAATAATAGTAAAATAACAATAATAATAATAATAATAATAATAACAATAATAATAATAATAATAATAATAATAATAATAATAATAATAATAATAATAATAATAATAGAAACAACAACAATAATAATAATAATAATAATAACAATAACAACAATAATAATAATAATTATGATTATAATAATATAACAAGCTGACAATCACATAATACAATGAGTTTGAATAAAACAAGGGTTAATAAAATGAACATTGAAAACATCATGAAATATTTGAGAATATAGCCGTAATACTACGACAACCAACCCTAAATTTGGTGTCGACGAGTACATGATTACTACTAAGTATCACAATACAAGGCCAAATCCTAAATACAATTGTCTGAATAGTAGAACTATAATAATAATAACAATAATAATAATAATAATAATAATAATAATAATAATAATAATAATAATAATAATAATAATAATAATAATAATAATAATAATAATAATAATAATAATAGGGAACATTAAGGTTTGTGGATGGTATGGCAGCTACCTCGTAGTCTCCCAAAGCCGAATGTGACAGAACTCTAGAGGTCGCCTCGTGTGAAAATACCTGAATCTGCACATGAAGTAAAGAGTGCAGTATGAGTACAACTGAACCAATGCACTCAATAAGTAACAAGTCTAACCATGGGATGAAAGAAGTAACGAGCTCAAAAGAAATAGTCAGGGACCAATATCAACAACTAATAACAGCTCAAGTCAAGAAGAAATGGTATAAGTGAATAACTCAGTGGTATCATGCCCAACTCGTTCACATTTCAGGAATTAAGACATGCTTTCGAAGTACAACAGATAAAGTTCACCACGAATAAAATTTTCCAATTATTAGTTAACACGAGAAAACTCCATCTCTATCCCTGCATATCAAGTATACATGTCAAATAACATGTCAAGTATCCTGTGAGGTAGCTGGTGCAGCAGGAATTCGAAATGACATGAGCCAGGTGCGTGCATACCGTCAAAATCTGGGACGAGGCCTCCTGAAGGCCATGAATAACAATGGGCACTGCTGATGTCCAAGTTGGTCCCACCGGCTCAATTGTATCTAGGACTTGCTCCTCAACTGGAGCAACTGATGGCTCTACAGGTGCTGCTCTTGCTGTAGTGCGAGCCACACCTTGGCCTCTACTACGGCCCTGGCCTCTTGTGGACCTAATTGGTTGTACTGGTAGCTGTCTTCCTGAACCGCTCGCACGTGTCCTCACCATCTGTGAGAGAATAGACGAGTCAAGTTTCATAGTTTGGAAATAACAAATTCGCACGACAACAATGCAAGAAAGTGAAGTTTCCTAGCAATTCAATAGCCTCTTGAAGATAAGTACAGATGTCTCCATACCGATCCGCAAGACTCTACTAAAATTGCTCATGACTCGTGAGACCTAATCAACCTAGTGCTCTGATACCAACTTGTCACGACCTAACTCCCACCGGAGCCGCGACGGAGCCTAACACTACATGCTAGGCAAGCCGACAATCAAATGATACAATGAATTTGAATAAAACAAGGTTTAATAAACTAAACAGTAAAAACATCATGAAATATTTGAGAATATAGCCATAATACTACTACAACCAACCCAAAAAACTAGTGTCAACGAGTATATGAGCACTACTAAGTATCACAATACATGGCCAAATCATGAATACAGTTGTCCGAATAGTAGAGCAGTAATAATAATAATAATAATAATAATAAAATAATAATAATAATAATAATAATTAGTATTATTATTATTATTATTATTATTATTATTATTATTATTATTGTTATTGTTATTATTATAATAGAGAACTTCAAGGTTTGCGGATGGCAAGGCAGCTACCACGTAGTCTCCCAAAGCCAAATGTGACAGAACTCTAGAGGTGGCCTCGTGCGAAAATACCTGGATCTGCACATGAAGTGAAGAGTGCAGTATGAGTACAACTGAACCAATGCACTCAATAAGTAACAAGTCTAACCATGGGATGAAAGAAGTAACGAGCTCAAAAGAAATAGTCAGGGACCAATATCAACAACTAGTAACAGCTCAAGTCAAGATGAAATGGTATAAGTGAATAACTCAGTGATATCATGCTCAGCGAGTTCATATTTTAGGAATTTAGACGTGCTTTCCAAGTATAACAGATAAATTCCAACAAGAATAAAATATTCCAATTATTAGTTAACACGAGAAAACTCCATCTCTATCCCTGCATATCAAGTATACATGTCAAATAACATGTCAAGTATCCTGTGAGGTAGCTGGTGCAGCAGGAATTCGAAATGACATGAGCCAGGTGCGTGCATACCGTCAAAATCTGGGACGAGGCCTCCTGAAGGCCATGAATAACAATGGGCACTGCTGATGTCCAAGTTGGTCCCACCGGCTCAATTGTATCTAGGACTTGCTCCTCAACTGGAGCAACTGATGGCTCTACAGGTGCTGCTCTTGCTGTAGTGCGAGCCACACCTTGGCCTCTACTACGGCCCTGGCCTCTTGTGGACCTAATTGGTTGTACTGGTAGCTGTCTTCCTGAACCGCTCGCACGTGTCCTCACCATCTGTGAGAGAATAGACGAGTCAAGTTTCATAGTTTGGAAATAACAAATTCGCACGACAACAATGCAAGAAAGTGAAGTTTCCTAGCAATTCAATAGCCTCTTGAAGATAAGTACAGATGTCTCCATACCGATCCGCAAGACTCTACTAAAATTGCTCATGACTCGTGAGACCTAATCAACCTAGTGCTCTGATACCAACTTGTCACGACCTAACTCCCACCGGAGCCGCGACGGAGCCTAACACTACATGCTAGGCAAGCCGACAATCAAATGATACAATGAATTTGAATAAAACAAGGTTTAATAAACTAAACAGTAAAAACATCATGAAATATTTGAGAATATAGCCATAATACTACTACAACCAACCCAAAAAACTAGTGTCAACGAGTATATGAGCACTACTAAGTATCACAATACATGGCCAAATCATGAATACAGTTGTCCGAATAGTAGAGCAGTAATAATAATAATAATAATAATAATAAAATAATAATAATAATAATAATNCGAATGTGACAGAATATGTTAAAAAGCTACTCACTCTTAGGTGGAAGAACTCTAGAGGTCGCCTCGTGTGAAAATACCTGAATCTGCACATGAAGTAAAGAGTGCAGTATGAGTACAACTGAACCAATGCACTCAATAAGTAACAAGTCTAACCATGGGATGAAAGAAGTAACGAGCTCAAAAGAAATAGTCAGGGACCAATATCAACAACTAATAACAGCTCAAGTCAAGAAGAAATGGTATAAGTGAATAACTCAGTGGTATCATGCCCAACTCGTTCACATTTCAGGAATTAAGACATGCTTTCGAAGTACAACAGATAAAGTTCACCACGAATAAAATTTTCCAATTATTAGTTAACACGAGAAAACTCCATCTCTATCCCTGCATATCAAGTATACATGTCAAATAACATGTCAAGTATCCTGTGAGGTAGCTGGTGCAGCAGGAATCGAAACGACATGAGCCAGGCTCATTCATACCATCAAAATCTGGGCCAAGGCCTCTTGAAGGCCATAAATAACAATGGGCACTACTGGTGTCTAAGCTGGTCCCACCGGCTCAACTGCATCTTGGACATGCTCCTCAACTGGAGCAACTGATGGATCTACAGGTGCTGCTCTTGCTGTAGTGCGAGCCACACCTTGGCCTCTACTACGGCCCCGGCCTCTTACGGACCTAATTGGTTGTACCGGTAGCCGTCTTCCTGAACCGCTCGCACGCGTCCTCACCATC
>MCJB01003514.1:73678-106178 GCA_002018475.1 Nicotiana obtusifolia | reverse complement strand
TACATGTCAAGTATACATGTCGAAATAACATTCTCACAGTGACATCCATCAAATAATCACACTTGGCACTATACGGGTGCCTGACATATATGCCCATCATCAAGTACGTGTATAAAACATTGTACCTGCACCCGCTGCTGGTATGTCAGACTCTGAAGGGGCGAATTCTCACAAGTGCTAATCATAATCATTTAGCCTAATAGTGAGGCCTGCTGCATATGTCTCCCCAAAACAATTGCACTTAACCCATTATGCGCCTGGTGTACACATCACCTCAAAATCAATACCAAACCAGCCCTATGGCCCATACTCAGTGATTTACCGTTCAATTCTCAGATAAACACATCGCATGATATTCAGTTTAACAGTGTTACACATAAAAGACATCTACAACATGTGAGGAATCAAATAAGAAGCACTGAGACAGAGATATTGTACATGGATATGGCATTATGACTGGGAATATGTGTACAAATAAGACATATAGCTTAGAAATGGCATAGAAGCCCTATCAAATCTCAAGCGTGCAACTCAATACTCCAACAATTCCTTGCCTGGCGAATCGGCCTTGGAACGACTCGAATCTAGTCACAAGTAATTTAATACCATCAATAATAGCTATAGGAAAAAATTCCAAAATATAATGCTAATGTCTTGAATCAAATACGCAAAGTCAGCCCAACGTCAACCCCAGACCCACACCTCAGAACCCGACAAAATTTATAAATTTCGAATAGTCATTTAATTACGAGTCCAACCATACTAATTTCATCCAATTTCATCAACAAATCAACCCCCAAAATCACCAACTCTCACCCACCAATAACATAGTCTAAAATCCCCAAATTTCACTTCAAATTCATATAAACTAGGTGTAATAATCAATAGGTAATCAATATATATCAACAAAAGTTATTAAACTTCACTTACCTCTTCAATTGCAGCAAAAACGATCACAAAAATCACCCTTAGCCGAGTTCCACAAGTCTAAGATGAAAGAAATAACTCTAACCTCCGATTTATAATTTTGCCCAGCGGTACCGCATCTGCGGTCTTAAAGGTCGCACCAGCGGATAAACCATCGCATGTGCACAAATTCATTAAGCTCCGACCATGCACACCTGTGGCTCAATATTCGCACCTATGGGATCGCTACAGCTATGAACTTATTTGAAGCCTCAGAACACATCAAACACCATCAAAATCACGAATCGCACATCGATTCAAGCCTAATGAACTATTGAAGTTCAAACTTCTAAAACTAATACTGAATCAATATCAAATCAATTCAAAATGACCTCAAATTGTGCACCCAAGTCATAAATGACACAACATACCTACTCTAACTTTTGGAACCAAAATCCAAACCGATATCAACAAAGTCAACTCTTGGTCAAACCTCTTAACCTTCTAAACCTTCAACTTTCCAAATTTCGGCAAAAACCCTTAAACCAACCTACAGACCTAGAAATAAATATTCGGACATATGCCTAAGTCCAAAATAACCATGCGAATCTATCAGAATCATCAAAACTCTATTTCGGAGTCATATATACAAAAGTCAAACTCCAATCGACTCTTCCAACTTAAGCTTCCAACCTTGAAACTAAGTGCCCCAATGCACTCCGAAGTATTTCTGAAGCTAGACCAACCATCCCAGCAAGTTAGCAAACTACAAATGAATATAGAAGAGAGAATAAATAGGGAAACAGGGCTACAATGCAAAAATGACCGGTCGGGTCGTTACAGATAGCCATGTTTAGATTTCCTAAAGGGTAGCAGCATCAGCAGAAGCTTCCATGTAGGTAATAAGGTCAGTTTTGATCCAGTTTAAACTGAATAGTAGGATTCTTAGCCTATTAGATTCTCAACCAATATCCAGATTCATAATTATGTCTTTTGTAGCCAAGGATAACAACTATGGATGGGGCAGTATTCAATTTAACAAGACAAGCAAGTATTAATGGGATTGTTTAAGCCTATGAATAACAACTGGAGACTTTCATTTCAGATTTTTACATACCTCAGGTTAAGTTATTAGAGAAGATAAGATCCAGTTTCCTTCATCGACAAGCAGATCAAATAAGGCACTTGGTACTTTATATATGAAACTTTCTTAAATTTCAAACAGGTAAAAGGTTCATAAACATCACTAGGTAAATACACAAGTATAGAAGTCATTAAGGATCACTTAACCAGCATGCAGTGAGATTTCCACAAAGCTTCATGTTCACATGGCATATCAGATTAGCAAATAGCATGATAACTAGGCTAATGAAATCATTATAGAAGTTAGATCATGACGATATATGAACTCTTAAATGTGTAGAGCAGACATGGTTTCAGTCAAAACAACCAAATCAAAGGTATATTATGATTTGTGATTAAGATCACCTTTATTTGATCAATAGCATGGTATAACATTGCAAATATAAGGATCCATATGACATGCTTCAGCTGGACTCATATTTTTCATTACAGTAAATTTTATCTATTTAAGTCATGAGGTTCATTAGCACAGATTAGTCAAGAAGACTAGAACAATCATAGCTTATCACGAAACAATCAACTTTAATCAATGAGGAAAAGCAAAACATAATAAACAAACACAAGCTACTAACATATATCATGAATGAAAGATAATCAATAGAGAAGACATTAGAGACACCAAATAAGTATAGATAATCAAAGAAGAAGGAGGGTCAGTGTATACTTCTGCAGGGCAGCAAACCAAAAAAGAGCTTTTGTTTAGTCGTTTAGGAATCCAAACCCCAGAATTAATCACGTCTGAAGTCAAACTCGAGTAGAAATGAAAGAAGAAAAAGAGAAATAGGAAAAAGGTACAGGAACTTAAGAATTTAGCCGAAAAGACTTGAACTTTGATGTTTCTGCTAGTAATGTTAAGTGTGTGTTCATATGTTAGGTTGTGTTAGGTGAGAGCATTGAAGGCTACTATTATGGTGGTTCTTGAGCTTTAGGGTTTCAAATCGATTCAAACAGGTAGTGGATGATGAAGATATGGTAGATGACAATAGAGAGGGAGCAAAATCAGAAAAACACCTAGGAAAAATATTGAAGAAGTTTTACCTAGGCACGAAGATGAATGATTCAACCATTAAGAGTGAAGATCTATTGGTAAAAGCTCATATGTCCAGAGGTTACTGCATTTGACCTCTAGAAAATGAATAATGATGATGAGTCTGAAAATCGGTGGCCATGCATGCTTGATTCGAAAGAACGAAAGGAAAATCAGACAAATTTAGGTTTCTTCTTTTACATCTAGGGTTTTCGGATTGGGGCTTTTGAATCTAGTGATGAAAGAGGAAAGAATCGGCGAGATTCACAAATATGGGAGGTAGATTGAGTGTTTTGAGGTTCGAGTTTGTGACCTTGCACCGATATGTGCAAGGTTTCATGATTGATGGGCATTGAGAGGTTGAGAGAATAGAGAGGAAATGAGGAAAGAAAGGCGGTCGATATGGGAGGGAATGATTAGGGTTTTGGTTAAAAACGAGAGACGGATTTCAGACCGTTGGATCATTTGATCAATGGAATCAAATTATCAGTATATTTATTCCTTTTTCTCCTGATAATTTAGGACATAACATTTTAAAATATAGTTTTGATGAAACAACGGGGACCGTTGGATCTATGTGATCCAACTGTGGGGATATAATCTAGCAAGTGTTTAAAATAAAGGCAAAAACAAGAATAAACATGGACCGTCGATGACTTGGATCGACGTCCTAGATCAAGTACTATTTTTTGTGAGTGAGAGTGAAGGATGACTTGGCAAGATATTATTGGTTCACAGGGGTTGGGGCGGATAACTAAGGTGGATGGAAGGGGTTGGTTTCGGATCAAGTCAGGTAGGACAGGGCTTGTGTTTTGGGCTGATTTTAGTTAATCAAATAGCCACATTGTGTTTAAATAGGAATTTGCAATTGTAGCCTTTTAATCTTTTAACCCTTTAAAATTAATTTAATTAAGCTTAATTAATTATAATTAAATGTGATAAAAATATTATCATCAAATACACTGTAGATCACTGTAATTAATTGATTATCTATTAAGATACTTTATTTGCCAAATTGTGAAATTAATTTCTAATTAATTTATATAATTAGTGATGTAATTAAAAATCAAAGAATAATTTGCTAAATTAATTGTAAAATATTTTTTATCAAAGTTATTATTATTTTAATAATTTCACAATCGTAACGGTAATATATTTTATAAATATTTAAGACTAAACTATTAATCTAACACTTTTAATTACTAATTTCCTATTATATTTATATGAAACTAGCTATTATTGGTTAGAAAATATTTTCACCATATTTATTGCAAATAATTAACTATAAATAATTTATTTTTAAAAGGGAGGGTCAAAATTGATCGTCAACACCCGTTCGCGCATTGATGATTTGTTTGATTAGTTTTAGGGTATTAGAGTGTTCTCGAAGATCGACTTGAGATCTTGTATCATTAGCTGAGGATTCGTGCTTCGGATATTCTGGAGACGGCCTTTCGGACTAGATACGGTCACTATGAGTTTCTAGTGATGCCCTTCGGCTTGACTAACGCCCCGGCGACATTTATAGATTTGATGAATCGAGTGGTCAGGCCATATCATGACTCATTTTTCATTGTCTTCATTGAACACATATTGATCTACTCGCGTAGTATGGAGGAGCACGAGTAGCATTTTAAGATAGTGCTTCAGACCATGAGGGAACAAAAGTTATACTCTATGTTCTCCAAGTGCGAGCTCTGGTTAGATTATGTGGCTTTCTTGGGGCATGTTGTATCAGGCGAGGGTATCAAGGTGGATCCCAAGAAGATCGAGGTAGTTCAGAATTGGCCTCGCCCCTCCACAGCGACCAAGATCAGAAGTTTCTTGGGGCTAGCAGGTTATTATTGTTGATTTGTGGAGGGCTTCTTATCTATTGCAAGTTCTTTGAATAGATTGACCCAAAAGGGTGCTCAGTTTAGATGGTTCGACGGTTGTGAGGCGAGCTTTCAGAAGCTCAAGACCACATTGACTACAACACCAGTGTTGGTTTTGCCCTCCGGTTCTGGTATATATAATTTGTATTGTGACGCTTCACGTGTTGGTTTGGGTTGTGAATTAATGCCAGAGGGGCAGGTTATTGCATATGCTTCAAGCCAGTTGAAGCCCCACGAGAATAATTGCCCTGTGTGTTTACCTTAAAAATAGGATAACAATTGAATTTATACGTGGTTTTAAGGATACGTGACCTAATTTGATACAAATGACGAGTAATACAATTGAAATTAAAATTAAGTAATAAACAAAAAGAATGCAAACCACCCAAGCTAAACACTGTTGATTGTTAGTTGATCCTTCTTGGGCAGGGATTGGTTATAATTGAAATTGGAACAAGATAATGAAATAATGATTCAAGAGAACAATCTATTGCTGTGATGATCAGAAAAGTGTCCTTACACATAATTAGAACCCCCTTTATATAGTAGAGGAATCCTACATTTGGTGGTAAAAAACCTCCTGATTGTCTAACTAAGCGGTTCCATTGATTTGTGCTGAGATTCCCGCCGCGATGCTTAACTCATTACGGATATTCTGGCTTTAGTTTCGGTGATCTTCCCACGAGCATTTTCAGGGTTGGGGTCGATTTTGGACCATGGGCTCGGTGTTCTCGAGGTCGGATATTCTAACCTCGTGTTCTGCTTCGATGAAACTCGGGGTCGATGTTCAACCATTCGCATTCCGAACCTGACCTGTCCTGCAATAGTCGATCCCGATTTTAACATTATATAGTCAAGCCCGATTTCGACCACATACACTTGGGCCCAACTTCGATCATATACAGATAGTCCCCTCATTTTTCGGAGAGTAACGACGAGAAATGATATGAACCACATATTCTTACCATACGGTCTTCCGATTATCACTCTGACACGTGGCGATTGACTCATGATGTACACGACACACAAATTGAACACGTTCATATCAGAAAAGGAAGTTCTGCCGCTTCGAGATGCGAACCGCCATCTTTCAAGAAGCTACAAATACATTCCCCTTCCACTTTATTAGAGCCTCAAAACGTCTTCTTTGATTTTAAAGAAACTTCATCTTCCTTCTCTCAAATAAAAAAAAAAAACTCTTTGTTTTATGGATTTCTAAAAGCTTTCAGAAATCAATATAACTCCTTCTCATCAATACCTTCCTTTTTCTTCTGTTCAAAAATAATGGCTAAGACATCCAAATCTGTTCCTCAGAAAGAAAATCCCTCTTCCTCAAAATCAACAGAGGACGTTCCCCCAGTAGTCACTAAAGAACAACCACCAGAACCTTCTCTGGATATGTTTGTCGCTATGAGGTGCTCGACCGGAACCGATTTTAAGGTTGAGAAGACTTCCTCGATACCGGGTCGATGTGAACCGGTCTCAAGATACATCTGTTCAATCACAGCCAGTGTTCTCGATAAGGTTAAGGAAGACTGCAACTGGGTTGGCAAGTGCGTGGTTATTCCCCCACCGAAAGAGGCAACCACTACCCGTGTGGAGGGTGTTTTATGTGTTTACACTTATCTCTTCACGTTAGGACCTTTGGACCCGGTCATCATTGCCTTGTGTAAAAGAAACAAGGTGACCTTGGGCCGAATTCATCCTTCGTTTTGGAGGATTGTTATTCTTTTCCATTTTTTTGTTAATAAAATCGATGGGTATCCTTTTACCATCGATCACCTCATGCATCTGTACAACCCCCAACTTTTTCGATGGGGGTTAATAAAACTCGCTCGGTGGGCCAGCAAGGCCCGTTCTCGAGTATCGACGAGGACCGAGACCGAGGTTGGATAGGCTGATTTGTTCGACTGAAAACCACAGACTTAATCCAGACCGAGGATACGTCGTTCCCCGAAAAATGGAATATGAATTGTAAGTATAACCCTTCCTTTAGGATTTTGTTTGTTCTCTTCCCTTTAGCCCTTCTTCTTATCAATTTTCTATTGTGCAGCTATTTCTTGGGTGCCGATGCAGTTCCTCATCTCAAAGAGTAGGTTGAAGGGATAGTATACCTAAAGCATTATTCCGAGCGTGCATCGAGCGAGCTTTCGAAAGGCCGATGGGAGGCCCAATATCATTGTGAGATAAACTTATTCAATGCTTATTCTTTTTGCTGTCAATTTCTAACATTATTTTATTTCTCTTCCGCAGGTTTATCAAAAGATGTTGAAAAGAGATCTTCACTTGTGGGCGGTGATGCTCCCACCGAGCCCCCTGTTTTGAGGCAGGATAAGGGGAAGAAAAGGACAAAAGACTCAAAATCTTCGGACCTCGAGCGGAAAAGGCCAAAGAAAAGGTTGGCTCATAAGCCCAAGAAAAGTTCTAGCGGTCGAACATTATCTCCGATTTGCTGAATCGATTAAGGGATGAGTCCGAGGGGAAAGATGGAGACTTCGATCTCGTTGCTAGTGTGCAACCATAGTCCGAAGGGCAAAAGGCCTCCGAACTAGAGATAAATGAAACGGATCTTCATCGAGCAGGGGAACCCGAGGCCGAGATCAGAACCGAGGCTTCCCTAGATACGAGGGAAGCATCACAGGGAACTTTGGGTCCGATAGAAATTATCGATTCGCTTTCTTTCTCATAATCGATGTTCAACGAGGTCCGAATAGCAAAAGGGCATCCCCTAGACGGATATCATGGATCGAAAGACCCTTTCTGGGGTTTTTTCAACGTTGTAGACTCAACGGCCACGAAAGATGTTCTTGGGCTCGGTGATTTAGAAATATCGAGGAAGAGCTCACCTTCCGAAACAAGCGGGACCCCTTCTAGCCCAAAGTTGGTCAATCGATTTCCTGTACCGAGTGCTTTCCCTTATCGAAAATGCTCCGTCTTCTTTACCCTCCCCAACGATGCTCGCGTCCTTTCTGCCCCTGTTGGGGTAGCCAGTTATCTTTGGTGCTTGGCGGTCGAGGATGATCAGGCAAAAATGAACGAGGTGGAAATGCGCTGCCTGTTCAATGAAGCTCAACAGGTGTTGAATCGAGTAATTTTTCGACGTCCACTACTTGACGTTATTTACATATCTAGTGTTTACTGAAAATGACCATAATATTTTTTTTTATTTATGCAGGCCTCGGTGCTTCATCATGAAGCTTTTCTCCAATTTCGAGAGGAATCAAAACGCCACGAGGCCTCAGCTTAGGAGCTTATTGAGGAAAGAGACGCCTTGAAAATACTCAATGAGCATCTCGAGGGAGAGATTAAGAAACTTCATGCCGATTTAGAGCTTGCTCAGAAGGATTGTGCTGACTTGATCGAGCTTCGATCGAAAATGGATGTGGTTAGAGCTGAGACCGATGAGTGAAGGACAAAAATGAGCCAATTGGCATCGGAGAGAAAGAGATAGCCCGAGAACAGCTAGCTTCACTAGAGGCTCATCTAAGAGCGACAAAGGAAAAAATCGAGGTCCAGATCAAGAAAACCGAGGAGCTTCAATTTCAAGTCGGTTCGATTACCTCAGATCGAGATAACTTGGTCGAAGAGCTATAAATGGCCAAGTCAAAAACTGCCTCGATCAAAGCCGAAGCCGGAGAAATGGTGGTCCAGTATTAGGCTGATGCGGAAGCTGCTCAGAATCTATCAAAGAATATGGTTGATCATATGAGGGGGAAATCTCGCAGGCAGGTCCTTGAGGAAATCCATACTCGAGGCTTTGATTTATCATTGGAGATCGAGGATGCGAAGGTGGCTAAATTCGAGGCTCGAAAAATAGCCTTTCCAGAGGAAGATGGTTCTGAGGATTCAATTGTATCTGAAGAATGAGAGGACCTCGGAGATCTTGAAGTCAATGCGAGATCGAGACCCAGTTGCTCATATTCAAGTATTTTGAGGTTGCTCGATTTTTGTACAAGGATTTTTGAATCATATATACATATATGTATAAGGCTTGCTTTCTTCAACTTTCAAATTTTCTCTTTGCCTTTTCATTTGTATTCACGAGGATCGAAATACCTTAGAATTTTAGTTCGGGTATAGTCAATAAATTTATATGTTCTCGAATATTACTAACTCGGAACGGCCTTAACCTCTTTAATCCGAGCATAGCCAAATAAGCGATATGCCCTCGAGTACTATTAACCTAAAACAACCTTAGCCTTTTAATTCGGGCATAGCCAAATAAGCGATATGTCCTCGAGTTCTGTTAACTCAAAAGAGCCTTAACCTTTTAATTTGGGGTTTGCTTAATAGGTCTTTTGTCCCCTCGAGTTCTGTTAACTTGAAACGGCCATAGCCTTTAAAGTTCGGGGGTTGCCTAATAGGTCTTATATCCCCTCGAGTAAGTTTGTTTTTCGAACGGTAGTCCCCGAGTGAGAGGGTGGTTATTCGAACTCAGGTTAAGGTAGCCCTTGGGCTCGTTTTGATCGGAAGCAGGACGTTTGTATACAAGAGACATCTCTTTATTCTTGTACATAATAGTAATGTATGTGTACAACTTGCGTTAGGGTTCAATCAGTCTATTTGAGCACGGTTCATTTGACTGTTTGGCCCTTACATTGAATCTTATTGATCCTCGACCCTTCAATCCTAAAATATCTTTCCATGCTAAAGTGGCCCCCCAGTATTCGGGGTCGATTGAAGATAGGACTCGAATGATGTTGTCACTGATTTGCTATCGGCCTTCGGATCTAAGTAGCACAATGTACTTGTTGCCTCATTAAAAACCTTGTCGTAAAACCCATTTTGGAACAAAACTTGTCCAAGTGAAAAAGAGTGCAATGCGTGCTTTCAGACCTAATATCCTATATGGCCCCTTGTTCATTACCTGCAAATGTTAGTTCGTAATGCAAATAAAATTAAAGAAACAGGGTCGTACATTAGCAGTAATACCGCTTTAAGTGACTTATATTTCCAGTTGTTTGGTAGTTTTTTACCATCCATTGTTCTGAGATTGTAGGATCCCTTCTGGTGATTTTAATGATACAATAAGGTCCTTGCCAGTTTGGTCCTAGCTTTCCCCCGTTTGGACTCCGTGTGTTCGGCGTGACCTTTCTTAGTACTAAGTCTCCGACGTTGAAGTATCGAAGGTTGGACCTTCTGTTGTAATACCTCTCGATCCTTTGCTTTTGAGCAGCTAATCGAACAAGGACGGCTTCACGTCTCTCATCTAACTGCTCCAAGTTTGTATTCATGGCTTCGTGGTTCGATTCCTCTGTTGCATACCGAAACCTGATACTTGGTTCCTCGACCTCGACCGGTATCAAAGGTTCGGCGCCATAAAATAGAGAGAACGGGGTGGCTCCGGTGCTGGATTTGGCGGTCGTACGATATGCCCATAGGACTTCAGGCAATATTTCCTTCCATCTCCTTTTGGCATCGGTTAACCTCTTTTTGAGGTTTTGGAGTATGGTTTTGTTGGTATATTCGGCTTGTCCATTCCCACTGGGGTGGTAGGGTGTCGATAGGATTCTTTTGATCTTGTCATCTTCGAGAAATTTGGTCACTCTTCTACCGATGAATTGCTTCCCGTTGTCGCATACGATCTCGGCTGGCATTCCAAATTGGCATATGATGTGATCCCAAATGAAATCGATAGCTTCTTTTTCCCTAACCTTCTCATACGCCTGAGCTTCCACCTATTTAGAAAAATAGTCAGCAATAATTTGTATAAATTGAGCTGTACCTGATGCCCACGGAAGAGGGCCAACGATTTCCATCCCCCACTTCATGAACGGCGATAGTGATAAGACTAAGTGGAGCATCTCCCCGGGTTGATGGATCATCAGGGCGTGCCTTTTCCATTCGTCACACTTTCGAAAGAATTCCTTTGCGTCTTTTTCCATATCGACCTAGTAATAATCAGCTCTGATTATTTTTCGAATCAATGACTCGATGCCTAATTGTTCCCTTAGGTACCTTCGTGGATTTCCCTTAAAATGTACTCAGTATCACCCGGTCGTAGACATATCACGAGTGGGCCATCAAATGTTCTTCTGAACAAGGTTCCGTCCTTAGACAAGCTGAATCGGGCTGCCTTTGTACGTAGGGCCCTCGACTCTTTTGGATCCTAGGGCAGTTTACTGGAGGTGAGATATTGATGCAATATTAAACGCAGAAACAAGAAAACAAATGATAGAAGCAAGACGCTCTATGAATTATCAAGACAGCAAGTAGGAACTAGTCTACTTACCTTCTTGATGAAATCAAGGAGTACCTATACTATATGAACGACCCTCAAGACAACAATTGTCTTGCAAATTGTTCAATCAAACAAGGAACGAGTTCAATTTTGAATCACACCAAAATTAGACAAGTTAAAAGTCACACGAGATTTGGGAGCAAAGTGCTGCCGATTTTCTTTTTATAAAAATAATGTGAAGTGCTAAAAATAATTAAGTCTTTAGGCTTATATAGATTGAGCCTTTACCAAAATCAACTAGGAAAAGAATAACTAGTTAACCTAAATCAACTAGGAAACAAATAAATAACAAAAAAGCCACAATTTGGCTAAGTTTAAGAACTAGTCACGCAGGACTCCAAAACAAGTAAGAATTAGTGACTTTCATAGCCTTACATCACATGCCAATCTTCACAAAGTGCATAGAATTACTTGGCTCTTCTTCACCATCAAATGTGCATCATGAAGCTCTTTAGCTTGACTTCTCGTGAATGGTCTTGAAGGTTTAAACGTATCATGATCAGTTTGACCTGCATCAGATATTCTACGTATTTGTTCCTCCAATCCCAAGTTAGGCTCATCGAGTTGATCTCAGCATGGCCTTCTTCCACTACTGACCTCATAAGCTATATGACTTTTCCCAAGTCGAACTCATCGTCTTCGATCGACGACCCCAAGCGGGCGTGGGCGTCGGCCTCGCTATTTTGATCCCGAGATATATGTTGTAAGGTCCACTCTTTGAACCGATGCAATGTCACTTGCAGTTTGTCTAAGTACCTCTGCATCCGTTCCTCTCTGACCTCAAACGTTCCATTGACTTGATTTACCACAAGAAGGGAGTCGCACTTGGCTTCAATCACTTCCGCTCCCAAGCTCCTGGCTAGTTCTAAGCCTGCAATCATGGCTTCATATTCTGCCTCGTTGCTTGTCAGTTTCACAGTCTTAATAGATTGTCTAATTATATTACCCTGTTGGTGGCTTCAATACAATGCCAAGTCCGAATCCCCTTGCATTCGAGGCACCGTCTGTGAAGAGGGTCCATATTCCCAAAGAAGTTCCTGAGTCAACTAAAAACTCTCTTTCGACCTCGGGTATTAGGGTTGGTGTGAAATCAGCCACAAAGTCTGCCAACACCTGGGATTTAATGGCAGTCCGAGGTCGATATTCAATGGCGTACCCACTTATTTCTATGGCCTATTTGGACAATCGGCCCGATATCTCGGGCTTATGCATCACATTTCTTAATGGGTAAGTTGTTAGGACGCATATGGGATGACATTGGAAGTTGGTTTCAATTTCCTATAAGCGCTTAACAAAGCGAGTGCCAGTTTTTCTAGGTGAGGGTATCTAGTCTCGGCTTTGCCTAAGGTTCTGCTGACATAGTAAATTAGAAATTGCGTGCCTTGTTCTTCCCGGACTAGAACTCCGCTTACCGCTATCCCTGAGACTGCCAAGTAAAGGTACAGTTGTTCGTCCGCTTTCGGTGTATGAAGCAACGGCGGGCTCGATAATTACCTTTTGAATTCTTCCAAAGCCTGCTGGCATTTCCGGGTCCATGAAAAGTTGTTCTTCTTTTTCAGTAAAGCGAAGAACCGGTAGCTTCTATCGGACAACCTCAAAATAAATCGCCCTAGAGCGACTATCTATCAGGTCAAATTTTGCACTACTTTCACATTGTCTACGACCGTGATATCCTTGATAGCCTCAATAGTTTAGGGTTGATCTCGATTCCCCGATTTGACACCATGAATCTGAGGAATTTACTTGAACCCACTCCAAACGCGCACTTTTCCGAGTTCAGCTTCATGGTGTACTGCTTCAGTACACTGAATGTTTCCTGCAAATGTCATAAATGGTCCTCTGCTCGTAGGGGCTTAACTAACATGTCGTCAATATAAACCTCCATTGTCTTCCCTAGTTGTTTCTCGAACATTCGGTTTACTAGGCGTTGGTATGTTGTGCCAGCATTATTTAACCCAAATGGCATTACGTTATAACAGTATGTGCCATATTTAGTGATGAAGGATGTTTTTTCCTGATCATCTGGGTCCATCCGTATTTGGTTGTAGCCGGAGTATGCGTCGAGAAAACTAAAGGTCTCGTGGCCGGCAGTAGCATCGATCATGCGGTCGATGTTGGGTAAGGGAAAAGAGTCTTTAGGACATGCTTTATTCAAATCTTTATAATCTACACATATTCTTAATTTATTCCCTTTCTTAGAGACTACCACTACGTTAGCCAACCAATCCGGGTATTTAACCTCCTGAACAGAACCTATCTTTAGAAGTTTAATTACCTCATCCTTGATGAATGCATGTTTGATTTTGGACTGATGCCTCCTTTTTTATTTGACAAGATGGAACTTCGGATCCAAGCTCAGCTTGTGAGTGGTTATCTTCGAATGGGATACCTGTTATATCAAGGTGTGAACAAGCGAAGCAGCCTTCGTTAGTTGTAAGAAATTGAATAAGTTTTGTCCTAAGCTCAGGGCTCAACCCCGAGCCCAGGTATATCTTTCGTTCGGGCAAGTCTTCTCATAGCGTAACTTGTTCCAGTTCCTCGACAGTGGATTTAGTGGCATCGGAATTATCGGGGGTGATAAAGATTTGGGAATCGCACAATCATCATTCTCGATATATACATGTCTGTCCACATCTGCCGAAGATGGTACCTGTGATTGCTATCTTGTCCTGCTTTCGATCACTTTTTTTGGAACCATCGGTGTTGGCATCACCTATTCCACCGTGAACATTTCTTTCGCGGCTGGTTGCTCCCCGTAAACTGTTTTAACTCCATCGAACATCATAAATTTCAATGTCTGGTGTAGTGTAAGGCACCGCCCTCATGTCATGGATCCATGGCCTCCCGAACAGAGCATTATATCTCATGTCTCCTCCGATCACACAAAACTTTGTTTCTCGAATGGTTCCAGCGGTATTTATTGGCAACGTTATCTCACCCTTGGTGGTCTCACATGCCATGTTGAACCTGTTAAGTACTCGGACTGTAGGAATGATTTGGTCTAACAGGCTGAGTTGCTTCATGACCCATGATCGAATTATATTGGCCGAGCTACCTGGATCGATTAACACACGTTTAACTCTAACTTTATGTATGAGTATAGATATTACCAGTGCATCATTTAGTATCTTTGATGCGACCGATAGCCGATACAATGGTGGCAGCATCGACATTAAAGTTGTACTCCGATAACCGCGGTGCTTCTTTATGCCCTATGGGCCTTTTGAAGCTGCTTTTGGTCATGAGCTCTCGGCTGCTCTGACCTCGGTCACTTATCCTTTCATGTTTAAAGGAGTTTTGCCCGGATATGCCTATTTTTCTGTCACCGTGATATGGCTGATGTCGATCTCTATTTGATCTTGGTTCGCGATAAATATCCCTTCTGATTTTTTCATAAGCTCTAATGGGGTAAATGGATCCCGAAGAGGCTCCGAGCTGATCATCTTCGACTCTGATTTTCAACTGGTACCGATTATGTAATAAGCCCATGTGATAGTCGGGTACTCTATTAAGTTCTGCTTTAGTTGCTGCAAAGCCGCTGAGCTTCAAACATTGAGTCCCTGAGTGAAAGCTTGAACAGCCCAATCGTCAGTGACTGGTGGCAGATCCATTCGTTCTATTTGGAATCGGGACACGAACTCTCTGAGCATCTCGGTATCCTTTTGCCTGACTTTGAAAAGGTCCGATTTCAGCGTTTCAACCTTGATGGCACCTATGCATGCCTTCACAAAAGAATCTGCAAGCATAGCAAATGAGTCAATAGAATTAGGAGGTAAGTTGTGATACCATTTCATGGCTCCCTTGACAGGGTCTCCCCAAATTTTTTCAACAGAACGAATTCGATCTCATCATCCTCCAGGTCGTTCCCTTTGATAGCACATGTATACGCGGTTACATGCTCGTTCGGGTTGGTCGTTCCGTTATACTTGGGGATTTCGGGCTTACGAAATTTTTTGGGGATCGGCTTCGGAACCGCGCTCAGTGGAAAAGGTTTTTGCACGAACTTCTTTGAATCTAGGCCTTTTAACACCAGGGGTGACCCTGGGATTCGATCTACCCTGGAGTTGTAGGTTTCCATCTTTTTGTCATTTGCCTCGATCTTCTTCTCCCCTGATCCTATTTGCTTTTTCAGTTCTTAGAGCATCTTCATAATTCCGGGGTTTTCCCCCGATTCACATTCATTCGACCTTCCTACAACCGATTCATTCTTGCGGGTAATTTCCCGGGAGGAGCTGGGCTCAACCCTGTTCAAGATTTGGCTTCGATTTTGTAACTGAACTATCGCCGCCTGTTGGGCTTGTAACATTTCGAAGATCATCCGGAGGCTGATCCCGTCCCTTTCAATGTTTTGGGGTTTTGAGTTACTGATCGGACTCCCCTATGAATTCTATTTGAGGGGTTAGTAGGATGATCTGCATTGACCGCCACATGTGAATTAGCATTGATCGGGATCTCGTCACCGGGCTACGTTATTATTTTCGCCTTGGTGATCGAACTCGTTGTCAACGTGCAGAGGTTCCGATTGAGAGTTTGACATTTCTGTATTGTAGCCTGAAATCAAAGACACTTCAAAGAGCAAGTGTGAAGCAATGTGTGTTATGGAAATTTGTATCAAATATCCACTATTATCCTTAGCCCCACGGCGGGCGCCAAACTGTTTACCCTAAAAATCGAATAACAATTGAATTTATATGTGGTTTTAAGCATACGTGTCCTAAGTTGATACGAATGACGAGTAATACAATTGAAATTAAAATTAAGTAATAAACAAAAAGAATGCAAACTACCCAAGCTAGACACTGTTGATTGTTGGTTGATCCTTCTTGGGCATGGATTGATTATAATTGAAATTGGAACAAGATAATGAAATAATGATTTAATAGGACAATCTATTACTGTGATGATCAGAAAAGTGTCCTTACCAATAATTAGACCCCCCCCCCCCTTTATATAGTAGAGGAATCCGACATTTGGTACAACTCTATTTCATGTAAAAAAAAACCCTACTGATTTGCTAATTAAGTGGTTCCATTGATTTGTGCTGAGATTCCCGCAGCGATGCTTGACTTATTATGGATATTCTAGCTTTAGTTCCGGTGATCTTTCCTCAAGCACTTTTGGGGTCAGGATCGATTTTGGACCATGGGCTCGGTGTTCTCGAGATCAGACATTCTGACCTCATGTTCTGCTTCGATGAAACTCGGGGTCGATCTTCAACCCTTCGCATTCCAAACCCGACCTGTCGTGCAATAGTCGATCTCGATTTCAACCATATATAGTCGAGCCTAATTTCGACCACATACAGTTGGGCCCGACATCGACCATATACATAGTGCATGATTTGGAGTTAGATGCGATAGTTCATGCTCTCAAGATCTGGAGGCATTATGTTTATGGAGTGTCGTGTGAAGTCTACACCAATCACCGCAGTTTGCAGGATTTATTTAAGCAGAGGGTTCTTAATCTGAGGCAGCGCATGTGGCTTGAGTTACTGAAGGATTATGATAATACCATCCTCTATCATCCGATCAAGGCGAATGTGGTTGTTGATGCCTTGAGCAGAAAGGCTGAGAGTATGGGTAGCTTGGCATTCATTTCGGCTGAGTGGAGGCCATTGGCTTTGGACATCCAGTCCTTAGCTTACCGACTTGTGAGGTTGGATATTTTGGAGTCCGGTCGAGTTCTTGCATGTGTTGTGGCTCATTCTTCTTTATTCGAGCGGGTCAAGGATTGCCAGTATGATAATCGGCACTTGCTGGTCCTTAGAAAGATGGTGCTATAAGGTGATTCCAAGGAGGTTACTATTGGCGATGATGGTGTTCTGTGACTCCAGGTCGCTTATGTTTCCTAATATTGATCTCCTGAGGGAGACGATTCTTGATGAGGCACACTAATATCTAGGTGCCACGAAGTCATGACCTGAAGAAGCATTACTGGTGGCGGTGGATGAAGCAGGACATAGTTGAGTGTGTGGCGAGGTGTTTGAATTTCCACCAGGTTAAGTACGAGCACCAGAGGCCAGGTGGCGTACTTCAGTAGATGGTTATACCGTAGTGGAAATGGGAGCACATTACTATGGATTTCATAGTTTGGTTACCGCGGACGTTGAGGAAATTTGATGTCGTTTGGGTCATTATCTACAGACTAACCAAGTGTGCACACTTTATTTCAGTGATGACTACATACACTTCAGAGAGGTTTGCTTAGATTTATATTCAGGAGATCGTCTGGTTGCATGGCGTACCTATTTCCATCATTTCAGATAGAGGTACTCAGTTCACTTCACATTTTTGGAGAGCTGTACAAAGTGAGTTGGGTACCCGGGTGGAGCTCAGCACGGCCTTTCATCCATAGACCGATAGGAAGTCAGAGCGGACAATTCAGATTCTGGATGATATGCTCAGAGCTTGTGTGATTGACTTTGGAGGGGCAGTGAATGATTCTTACGATTGGCCAATTTTACTTATAACAACAATTATTAGTCCAACATTGAGATGGCTCTATTTGAGGCTTTGTATGGTCGACGATGTCATTCCCCATCGGTTAGTTTGAGCCCGGTGAGGCTAGGTTATATGGTACTGATTTGGTAAAGGATGCCTTGGATAAGGTAAAGTTGATACAAGAGCGACTTAGCACAGGTAAGTCCAGGCAGAAAAGTTATGCGGATCAGAAAGTGCGTGATTTATCATTATGGTGGGCGAAAATGTTCTCTTGAAAGTCTCGCCGATGAAGGGTATCATGATGATCACGAAGAAGGGTGAGCTGAGTCCAGGGTTCACTGGTCCATTCGAGGTGTTGGAGCGAGTTGGAGAGGTTGTATACAGGCTTGCTTGGCCTCCTAGTATATCAGGAGTTCATCCGATATTCTACATGTCTAATGATCTGGAGGTACCATGCCAACAGGTCCCATGTATTAGATTTTAGTACAGTTCAGCTAGATGAGAGCTTGGGTTATGAGGAGGAGCCAGTTGCTATTGTTGATAGGCAGGTCCGCAAGCTGAGGTCTCAGATGATTTCGCCAACTAGTCGAGGAGGCGACTTGGGAGACCGAGGAGGACATGTGGAGAAGATATCCATACTTATTCAGCAGTGCAGTTATGATTCTAAACCCGTTCGAGGACAAGCATTTGTTTAAGAGGTGAAGAATGTAACGACTCGACCGGCTGTTTTGCTTTCTAGATCCTCATTCTCCTATCTAAGATTTTTCGTATGTGCTTTTATTATTTTATGACTTTGGTGACGGTTGGTTTGGTATTGGAAGGGTTCGGGTTGGATTAGGAACACTTAGTTCCATAATAATGGCCTCAGGTGGCCAAGTTTAACTTGATTCAACACTTTGAGTAAACAACCTCGGAACTGGGATTTGAAGTTTCTAATATGTTCATATGATGATTTTGGACTTGGGCATATATCAGGATTGAGTTTCGGGTAGACCGGAAGCGTTTCGGCGTTTATTGTTGAAAGTTGGCCTCTATGGTTTGAAGTAGACTTTGGTGTTATAGATGTTCCTTTGCGATTATGAGCCTTGAAATAGGTTTGTACTGTGATATGTACTTGTGCGTAAAATTTGGGGTCATTTCGAGTTGTCTATGTATGATTCGTCGTGTTCGGAGCTAGTTGGAAGAAGTTTGAAGCTGAAAGGCTGATTAATTTTATTTTGAGGTGCGATTCTTGGTTTTGATGTTACTTTATCTGTTCCGAGACTTCGAGCAAGTCCAAATTTTATTTATGAACTTGTTGGTGCATTTGGACGGGGTCCCGGGTGGCTCGGGTGTGTTTCTGACCACCTAGAGCTAAGTCTAAAATGGCAGATTTTCTGGTGTTGGTTTCCTTCTTTGCAAACACGGAGGGTATCTCGCATTCGCGATGAAGGATTTGGACTGGAGGCATTTTGTGCTTTGTGTTTGCGTTAGTGGGGTCGCGTTCGTGAAGTCTGGGGGTTCTGAAGCTACACGTTCAAGAGGTGGAGGACGCGATTGCGAAGGAGTAGAAGCTGGGGAAGATCAGGTCGATGGCCTTCGCTTTCGCGAGGGGCCGCCCACATTCTCAAAGGGTAGTCTGGGAAAGCCTTCGCGTTCGCGACCCCTCTTGTCGTGTTCATGAAGAGAAAATCTGGGCAGGAGCAAGGCTGTACATTGCAATCGCGAGTCTTCATCCGCGATCGCAAAGGGTAACAACTGGGAAAAAACTTTTTAAAATCGGGACTTAGACTCGTTTTTTCCATTTCCCATTTGTGTTGACCAATTTTGGAGCTTCTTGGAGGGGGATTTTCATCAATCACTATAAGGTGAGTGATTTCTACCTAATTTAAGTTAAATACATGGATTATGGGTAGATTTTAACATAAAATTAGTAGAATTATGAGATTATATTGAAAAACCTAGGGATTATTAAAAATGGGATTTTTCCACGAAATTGATTATAGAATTTGTTATAAATTATATATTTGAGATCGCAAGGTCATGGATAATATTTATCTACAAAAATTTCCAGAATCCGGGTACGTTGGCCCGAGGGTGACTCCTATGGACTTTCCAAGTTGGATTGGAAAATTACTCTAATAATTTACTTATGAACTTTTGAGCATATATTGATCGGTTTATACATCATTTGATTAGTTTCGGGTTACTCGGCATTGTTTGAGGCGAGTAGTGCGGTTTGTGAGCCGAGTAGAGGGATTGGAAGAAAGGTAAGTCTCTTGCCTAATCTTATAAGAGGGAATTACCTTCATAGGTTCTTTAATTGTTATGTGCTACTTCTTGTTGGTGCTACGTACGCACGAGGTGACGAGAGTGCGTACGTAGCTATAATCATGTTTATGTCCCGGTAGACTTAGGAATTTACCATGCAATATTTGTATTACTTGAACTCAACTTGTTAGTTTACTTACTTAAATTTATTATTGAAATTTTATTAGGGATTATGTTAATCAGAGCTTCATTATCTTGAGTTTTGGCGGGATACTTGATTATTGGTAAAAATCATGCCTACTTTATGTTCCTATCCTTGTGTTGAAAATATGTGGCCCATAATTTGAAAATTATCCTCTATTCATATGGATCGGGCCGAATGCCTCGGCAGTGCTATGAAATAGCATTATGGATCGGGTCGTACGACCTCGACAGTATTATGAGATGCATCTACGTTTTGGGCCTGTCGACCATCAGTAGTACACATTATTATTAGGGATCCGGTCGTACGACCTTGGCATAATTCATGCGTACTACTAGATTGCTCGTGCACTTGTGACACTAAGTTTTGGGAGTTTCTAGTAGATGATTATGGTATTATCTGATATTATCGTCATTCCACTTCATGTTTCATTCATACTTTATATCTTTATGGTTTTCTACATAGTTTCATTTATTTAATGAAACCCGTGACTTCAAAATCATAAAAATGGATAAATAAGTTGATGGTTCACCGTTAGCTTGCCTAACGGTGACGTTGGGGGCCATCACAGCCCATGGCGGGAATTGGGTCGTGACAATAACCCTACGAGTCCAAATATATGATTAGATTTCAAAGCCGACTCCAAATTGACTCCCAAATCCATAATTGTCACTCTCTTAAGTTGTAGGAAAAAATCCTAAATTTTTCTTTTAAATTCCAAGTTTTATGTGTAGAAATCCATGGGGATTCAAGATATAAAATCAAATCCAAGTAAAAATTGCTTACCTCCAATATAGTAGTGAATTTGCTCTCCAAAATCTCCACATCTTGAAGTCTAGAGTTCAAAATATGAGAGAATGGGTGAAATCCCTAAATCATATCACTAATAAGTCTGCCCAGTAATACACTTCACGAATGTAGCCACTGCCAATGTTCGTGAAGCACAAAAAATGCACTGCCTCAAATTACCCCTTCGCAAACATGGCCTCTAATCTGTGATCACAATTCACAAACTCCCCAGGCCTACGCAAACGCGAGCTTTCTATGCGAACGCAAAGGCCAAGCTTTGGTAAATCCCCCAACTGCCTCATCTCTATGCTAACGTGTCCCACCTATGGCAAACGTGAAGACCACTTAGTCACAACCCATCGCGAATGCGACACTCCAGTCGCGAAAGTGAAGTACAGAACCTACCCCGCACCAAATTGCCCTCCGGGATTGCAATCCATCCTCCGCGATCGCGAATAAGGACCTCACACCAGCAAAATCTAAAACTTCCAACAATGCTTCGGGTGTTTGAAACATACTCGAGCCACCGAGGACCCCGTCCAATCACACCAACAAATCTATAAATACTGCATGGACCTATCCAAATCCTCCAATCACATACGATAAAATTACAACAATGAATCAAAGGCCAAAACATAAATCGAACTTCTATAACCTTTAAACTTCAAACCAAGCGTCCGATTCAAGGCTAACCCCAGATTATAACCTTTCACGGCCCAAAAACCCACCACCAAGTCATGATGGCACCTAACCCAACTCGCTACGTAAGCCAAGCAATATAAGTTACTACTAAACTAAGAAAATCAACAATATACATATATAAATTAGAAACTGCAACCGAATTTAATACAACTAGCCCAAGAGCCGGTAGTACAAGTCATGAGCCACTATGATTTGGATTTACAAAACCGATATGAAGAATAAGTACAATATCTGTTTCAAATTTACAAAAACAGAATTGAGGTCCTAAACTAACATAAACAAGAGGTAGCATGAATCTGGAATGCTGGAACGTCTTTAATGCAATGCTTCGTCTTCCACAGCTACGCAGCTCCAAGATCTGCACACAAGCTGCAGAAGTATAATATGAGTACAACTTATCTCATGTACTCAGTAAGTATCTTAACTAACCCGGTGAAGTAGCGACGAGGTTTTAAGTTAAAGGATACTCACTTACTACGTTCATGCACAGATAATAAGTTGGAAAAACAAGATTATAGATATGTCGAATAATAGTAAGAGCGTCAACTGGAGAGTTATGGAGCAACTCAACAGACATGCAAACAAGGCGTAACCTCATAACCATTTCTTACGAAGGAAACAATAATCATGAAGTACGCGCACGGATTTCAAAGTCCTAATATTTAGGACTTTGAAATCAAATCAAATTTTTCTATGAAATTTTTTCTAAATTTTGGGACATAAAATCAATTAAGATTTTACATTATATAAACTTTCCTTACGTAACATAACTAACATATTATGTTGCTTTGTCTAATTTTTTAGATTGACTAATGTATTACTATTGAATTTTAACAAAATCATATAGGTTAAAAAACCATTTATAAAAGGATCTTAACAATGAACGAACCATTGAGTTTTGCAAGAACCCACAACTCTATTGCTTGTCAAGTTAGACTCTCAACTATGTTGCTTTACCGACTTTAAATTGGTCTGATTCTGCGCTTGATATTAAGCTAAATAGTAATAATTGACGCTTTAGTTTGTAAATTTGATTACGTAGTCTTTGTTTTGCTGCAATTGATGTGGGTTTTTCAAGGATCTATGCTATCTACTGGTATACCTTATGGTTTTGGCGGATCTATTCTTCTTATTATTTTATTTTGTGTTTCTGTTTCCTTTAAAACTCAATGGCACTTTATGTGTAATCCTTATTTCGATGCTTTGAAAAAATATTAATATTTTTCTTACTTGCATATAATTTTTGTTGGTACTATTTTAATGATAGGAATATGCACCACTTAGCTTAATTCTTAATAATTTTTATATTCGCGGATTGTATCTTAGTACATTCATGCATGTTATGCTAACGACACTTCATGCAAAATCTCACAATTCTTTTATGCTTGAATTTAGTACTATTTTGTTAGTTTGATGATAATTGTAATATGTTGCATTCACTGGTTGTTAAATTGTACTTAGAAAAAGAAACGAAACTGAAAATCATTCAACCTTAATAATACTCACATCAAAAAAGCTATCAAAATTACGCAACCTTAATACTACTCTCATAAAAAACGTTATCCTAGATCTCTAAGTACAAAGATATTAAAGATTAAGAAGAACCTCAAAAGTTAGAACCTTTTGAATAGTCATTATGCAAAAAAAAAAAAAAAAAAAAAAAAAAAAATAATCCGAAAAATGTTATTAAAACAGTTTTAACTTATATTATAAGTGTAATTCGCATTAGAAAGTCCTCTTTAAATGCTATAACATATTATAGATCTCATGTTTTTACGAAGGATTATATGTAGATTTTTGTTGGACGACCTAATAGTATAAATAGTTTTTTAAACTATTGGTGTATTTAGTTAAACTCGTGCTAAATAAAATTCTTTTATTCAAATTAGTTCCATGTTATTACCGTAGAATTTTTATTTTTAGAAATTTGTGATTCTTTTATATACATGTAGGGCTTAATTCTTTGGGATGTCGACATGCTTATGACCAACTTTATTATTTGAATATTATCTGTTTGAATTTTTTTTACATTGTTTCTTACCGAAAACACCTAACAAGGATGAAATAAAACAAGAAGTCATTCCTAACGTACGGAATAGCATCTAAGATGTAAACTCATTGTTTATCTAATAATCACTATCATCAAATCAGGCCAATACCGCCAGAAGCATTATATATATGTGATATTTTAAAAATTAAACTCATTATGATAAGGTACGCGTGTTAGGGTATACGTGCAACGCCCATACCCAGAGACCAGTAATATATATATACCGTTCGAATGAAATTGTTCAACACAACTAAAGCACAGAAAAGTTCACAACGTAACACCAAATACACGAATACGCAGTATTTAACTAGGTAATACCACTCAAACAGAGTAAGATGCGCAGTCCAGTATCAAAAGCTAGTCTACCGTATATGATGACAAGGCTTCTACAAAGCAAAACACGCAACCAATCTAAAATTCACCCAATCTAGTTAAGTAAAGAAGAGTAGGACTTGAAATAAATAAAGATATTTGGCAAGTAAGATGTGACGACCCGGCCAGTCGTCTCATGAGTTACCGCTCCGTTTTTCCCATTTCTGCCTTGTTATAATTTGTTATGTCGTTTGGGATGTGTGTTCAAAATTTCATGTCATTTGGATATTGTTTGATTTAGGTTTTGATCAAATTAGTAATTTAGAAGACTCCGAGATTCTTAGCCTTGAATCTGACGTGAATTTAGTGTTGAGAGGTTGTTTTGAGCGTTCCGAAGGTTGGAATGAGTTTGAATAATGTTATGGGATATGTTCAAGCCTTGGACAATAGGTTTGTGAGATTAGACATTTCGGAACCTAGCCGGGTGTTGGCTTGTGTGGTTTCTCGGTCTTCGTTATATGATCGCATTAGGGAGCGCCAGTATGACGATCCACATTTACTTTTCCTTAGGGACAGAGTTCAACATAATGATGCTAGAGATGTCACAATCGGCGATGATGGGGTGTTGAGGATGCAAGGCCGAATCTGTGTACCCAATGTGGATGGGCTTCGGGAGTTGATTCTGGAGGAGGCCCATAGCTCGTGGTATTCAATTCATCCGGGTGCCGCGAAGATGTATCAGGACTTGAGGCAACACTATTGGTGGAGAAGAATTAAGAAAGATATTGTGGGATTCGTAGCTTGGTGTCTCAACTGTCAGCAGGTAAAATATGAACATCAGAGACCGGGTGGCTTGCTTCAGCAGATGGCTATTCCCGAGTGGAAGTGGGAGCGGATTACTATGGACTTTGTTGTTGGACTTCCACGGACTTTGAAGAAGTTCGATGCCATTTGGGTGATTGTGGATCAGCTGACCAAGTCCGTGCACTTCATTCCTTTGTGTACTACCTATTCTTCAGAACGGTTGGCAAGAATTTATATCCGAGAGATTGTTCGGCTGCATGGCGTTCTAGTTTCTATTATTTCAGATAGAGGTACTCAGTTTACCTCACAGTTTTAGAGAGCCATGCAGAGGGAGTTGGGTACTCAGGTGGAGTTGAGCACAGCTTTTCATCCTCAGACGGATGGACAGTTCGAGCGTACCATTCAGATACTGGAGGACATGTTACGTGCATGTGCTATTGATTTTGGAGGTTCATGGGATGAGTTTCTACTGCTGGCGGAGTTTGCTTATAACAACAGCTACCAGTCGAGTATTCAGATGGATCAGTATGAGGCTCTGTATGAGAGGCGGTGTATATCTCCGGTTGGTTGGTTCGAGCCCGGCGAGGCTAGGCTATTGAGGACTGACTTGGTTCAGGATGCTCTAGAGAAGGTGAAAACAATTCAGGAGAGGCTCCGTACGGCACAGTCGAGGTAGAAGAGTTATGCCGATAGGAAGGTCCGAGATGTGTCCTACATGGTTGGTGAGAAGGTCTTGCTGAAGGTTTAGCCCATGAAGGGTGGTATGAGATTCGGGAAGAAAGGAAAATTGAGTCCTCGGTTCATTGGGCCATTTGAAGTGCTTCGGAGAATTGGGGAGGTGGCTTGTGAGCTTGCTTTGCCACCCAGCCTGTCGAGCGTACACCCAATATTTCATGTTTCTATGCTTCGGAAGTATATTGGGGATCCGTCTCATATCTTGGACTTCAGCACAATTCAGTTGGACGATGATTGACCTATGATGTAGAGCCAGTGGCGATTTTGGGTCGTTAGGTTTGGAAGTTGAGGTCAAAGGATATAGCTTCAGTGAAAGTGCAGTGGAGAGGTCGACCCGTGGAGGAGGCTACCTGGGAGACTGAGCGTGAAATGCGGGGCAGAAATCCTCACCTATTTGAAGCCTCCGGTACGTTTCTTGACTCGTTCGAGGACGAACATTTGTTTAAGAGGGGGAGAATGTGACGACCCGGCCAGTCATCTCATGAGTTACCGCTCCGTTTTCCCCATTTCTGTCTTGTTATACTTCGTTATGTCGTTTGGGATGTGTGTGCAAAATTTCATGTCATTTGGATATGGTTTGATTTAGGTTTTGATCAAATTAGTAATTAAGAAGACTCCGAGATTCTTAGGCTTGAATCTTACGTGAATTTGGTGTTGAGAGGTTGTTTTGACCGTTCCGAAGGTTGGAACGAGTTTGAATAATGTTATGGGATATGTTAGCATGTTTGGTTGAGTTCCCAGTGGCCTCGGGTGAGTTTAGGGTGGTTAAACGGACTATTTTGTCCTTGGAAAGTTGCAGAAAAACCAGAAAGTTTGTAATTTTGTAAGAGAACAAAGAGGCATCGCCAAAACAGACTATGCTATCGCAAACCACACACCCAGATCGCAAACCCAGACAGCTTTCTGGTCAAAGAATGACGTCAAGAATGCGGTCAGGAATACGATCGCATTTCCACAATGCGGACCGCATATCCACCACACTGAGACCGCAGATCGAGCCAGATTTCTGGACAAGATCCATGTCAGAAATGCGGTCTGAATTGCGGTCGCATTTCTAATATGTGAACCGCATAACACACATTGAAATCGCAGACCAAGACAGATTTCTGGACAAAAATCAACGTAAAAAATGCGGTCAAAATGCGGTCGCATTTTTAACCCGACTGGTGCGTTTTTTGTTCCAATTTTTGAGCCTGTATAAATAGAAACCAGTACCCATTGGCCATGCAAAAACCCACTATCGTTACCATCTAAGAGAAACACTTCCAAAACACCCTAAATCACAGAAAAATCAACCTCAAAAACTATATCCAAAGGAGACTTGCTTGGACAGATACTTAAGAGAAGGGATTTCAGCCATTTTTAAACATTATTTGGAGCTGTACAGCTCGGATTGAAGCGAATTTTGAGGCGACCTTTGGGAAATTTTTAAGGGAAACATCGAGGTAAGTATTCCTAACTCAACCTTGGTCAAATTACCCCAGTATATCGCCATTTTAGTGTTTAATTGGGATTTAAGTTGGAGAAATTGTGGAAAACCCTTAAGTTTAGATTTAAGATTTGGAGGTCAAACCGATGTCGGAATTCAATAAATTTTTGTTTGGTTGAACTCGCTAGGAGGTAAGGGACACGTTGATGTAAAAATTTATGAACTTCGAGAAGTGGGCCCGGGGCTCGGGTTTTGCTAATTTCATAACTTCTTGATATTTTTTTATTGTTTCGCTTGGTCTTTGTTCCCTCAGCGTATTGTGACGTATTAGTTCTAATTTTGGATAGATTCGACGCGTGTGGACTCCAATTCGAAGGGCAAAGGCGTTGCGGGCTAGGGATTTAGCTGGTTCGAGGTGAGTAGTGGTTGTAAATGATGTTCTGAGAGTTTGAAACCCCAGATTTGCACATCGTAGTGCTATATTGAGGTGAGGCACGCGCTCGATGATGAGCGTGGGGTCGTTTACTATTGGGGATTGTGACTTGGTCCATCTCGATTGACGATTTTACTACGCATTTGATTGAAACTTACTTGTTATTATCATGATTTGGGCTGATTGCCATCTTTGGGCTTCGTGCCAATTATTTGAACCCTTCAGGGATCTTTATCACTATTTCCTCACTATTTTTGACTTATTACCTGAACTCAGTCATGATGTTTTCACTATTTTACAACTCAGCCACTTTTACTCAGTTTTGAGACTTAAACAATATTTTAAATGATGTTTTGGGCTGAGGACTACTGTTTTACTATAGCCCGAGGGGCTTATGATGATTTTCTGACTGAGTGCGGCCGAGGGCCAGATGTGAGGTTTTTCTGAGTGATATGAGGCCGATGGCCTGAGATACTTTATGTGCCACGAGGTGGCTTGTGACTGATATGAGGCCGAGGGCCTGAGATACTTTATGTGCCACGAGGTGGCTTGTGATTGATATGAGGCTGAGGGCCTAGATATATGCCACGAGGTGGCTTGATAATGCGCTTGGGCCGTAAGGGGCCCCTCCCGGAGTCTGTACACCCCTAGTGAGCGCGGGTACCCATTGTGATGTGAATTATAGCCCGAGGGACTGATATTGTACTATGTAATAGCCTGAGGGGCTGATGTTGTTTCATGTGATTGCCCGAGGGGCTGATGTTGTTCCATGTGATAGCCTGAGGGGCTGATGTTGTTCTGAGATTTGAGCCCGAGGGGCTGGTACAGTTTTTATGATGTTGCCCGAGGGGCGGATTTGTTGATATATATAGCCCGAGGGGCGATGTTTTACTTCACATGTTTTTAACTGTTGAAAGGAGATTTTACTTGAATTTCTCACTGATTTACTGTTTGCTAATGATGTTTTAAATGCTTCATTATAGAATGCCTTGTGCTTTATGTGTTTTCTTACTTTCAGTCGTTATTTATGCTTATTACTCACTGAGTTGGAAGTACACACATTACTCCCTGCACCATGTGTGCAGATTCAGGCGTTGTTGGTTCCACCCCCGAGTATTGATTTCTCCAATCCAGGCGGTGATTCAGAGACTACAAGGTAGTTGTTGGCGTCCGTAGCCTCGTATCTCTCTCATCTTGTTGTTCCTATGTTCTTCAAAAAAAATTGTGCCAGATATTGTAATTAGTAATCTTGTTATTAGGATTCATTAGTTGCTCAGGATTGGTGACACCCCAATTTGTGCTGTAGTCGGGATGGTTAGCTATATACTTTTCGCGAATGATTGCTATTATATTGTGCTAGTGGTGTTTTCCTGTTAATTTAACTGCTTAAAAATGAGATTTTGTTTGGATTGGCTGGCCTTGTCATCACGAGAGGCGCCATCACGACCAGGTTCGGGGTTAGGGTCGTGACAGCTTGGTATCAGAGCCTAGGTTACATAGGTCTCACGAGTCATGAGCGGGTTTAGTAGAGTCTCGCGGATCGGTACGGAGACGTCTATATTTATCTTCGAGAGGCTGCAGAACCTTTTTAGGAAAACTTCATATTCTTGGAATTCTTGTCGTGCGAGCTTGTTGATCCGAGCACTAAAAACTTTTGTTATCCTATTCTCTCACAGATGGTGAGGACGCAAGATACCGGACGAGGTGGACGACCACCAGTGCCACCCAATGAGACCACCAGAGGCCGTGGACGCGGTCGTGGTCGTGGCAAAGGCAAAGCAGCTAGGGCAGCACCTGTTGATCCACCAGCTGCCCCAGCTCAGGATCAGGCTCCAGTGGCACCGGCTTAGGCACCAGCTGTGCCTATCGTTATTCCAGGTCTTCAGGAGACCTTGGCTCAGATCTTATCAGTTTGCACGGGCCTGGCTCAGGCGGTTTCAGCCACCACAGCAGCAGCTACTTCACAGGCCGGGGGAGGCAATCAGACCCCCGCTGCTCGCACACCTGAGCAGGCAGTGCAGGGACCTCAGATGTCGGGGGCACCTCTAGCCGAGCCGGTTGCACCAGCCTAGGAGTTCATGGTACCAATTATGCCAGATGATGAGCAGTATCATCTTGAGAGGTTTGGAAGACTCCAGCCTCCGTCATTCAGTGGTGCTGAGGGCGAGGATGCCCAGGGTTTTCCTGACAAGTGTCAGCAGATGCTCCGTACAGCCGAGATCCTTGAGTCTAGTGGTGTGGCATTCACCACCTTTCAGTTTACAGGAGCTTCCTTCACTTGGTGGGAGGCGTACGAGAGGCGTAGACCGGTTGATGCAGCGCCCCTTACTTGGCAGCAGTTCTCCGCTCTTTTCTTAGAGAAGTATGTGCCGCAGTCCCATAGAGAGGAGCTGTGCAGACAGTTCGAATGGCTGCGATATTGGGATATGACTGTGTTGCAGTACGAGTCGAGGTTTTCTGAATTGGCTCGTCATGCTGTTTGGATGGTTCCGACTGATCGTGAAAGGATCAGGAGGTTTGTGGATGGCCTTAACTATCATCTCCGTATTCTTATGACCAGGGAGAGAGTATTGGGTGCTACCTTCGAGGAGTGGTTGATATATCTCGCGAGATTGAGACGGTGGGCCGTCAGGAGCGAGAGGAGAGGGAGGCTAAAAGGCCTCGAGGATCGGGCGGTTACAGTGGTACTCCTTCGAGAGGCCAGTTTCAGCAGGGTAAAGGTCGTTCCTTTAGTCCTGCTCAGCCAGCCCGTCCAGAGTACCATGGGACATCTGCAGGTCGTGGTTATCATGGGTTGCAGTAGGGCCAGTCATCACTCAGCGCCCTTCCAGCTCGTGCTCCGTTAGCCCATGGTCCTTCTATGCCGAGTGCGCCTGCTAGACACTCCGGTGCAAGAGGTTCCCTTCATTCCTCTTCTCTAGCACCAGGGAGTTATTATGAGTGTGGCGAGATGGGCCACATATGGAGGCAGTGTCCTCATCGTGGTGCTAGATCGTCCCAGCAGAGGGGTCAGCCCTCGACTTCTGCTCCAGCTACCTTACCACCCGCCCAGCCAGCTAGGGGTGGAGGTCAGGCAGCCAAGGGTCGTCCCAGAGAGGGAGGTCGATCAGGCGGTGGCCAGGCTCGATTCTATGCTATTCCAGGCAGGACAGATGCTATTGCTTCAGATGCCGTCATTACAAGTATTGTTTCAGTCTGCCACAAGGACGCTTCTATATTATTCGATCCTGGTTCCATCTATTCATATGTGTCCTCATATTTTACTCATTATTTGGGTACGCTCCGGGAGTTTCTTGCTTTACCTGTTCATGTGTCTATCCCGGTGGGCGATACTGTTGTTGTAAATCGTGTGTACCGGTCATGTGTAGTGACTATTGGGGGTCTGGATACACGAGTGGACCTATTGCTATTGAGCATGGTGGATTTTTATGTCATTTTAGGCATGGATTGGTTATCTCTGTGTCATGCTATTCTAGACTGTCATGCTAAGACCGTCACCTTGGTTATGTCGGGTGTGCCGCGAATCGAGTGGCGTGGTGTGACTGATTACATTCCTAGTAGAGTGATAACATTCTTGAAGGCCCAACGTATGGTTGGGAAGGGTTGCCTTTCATACCTAGCATTTGTGAGGGATGTTGGAGCTGAGACTCCAAGCATTGAATCTGTTCCAGTTGTGAGGGATTTTCCCGATGTATTTCCTGCAGACCTGTCGGGCATGCCACCGGACAGGGATACTGATTTTGGTATTGACCTGGTGCCGGACACTTAGCCCATCTCTATTCCACCGTATCGTATAACGCCAGCAGAATTGAAAGAATTGAAGGAGCAACTTCAGGAACTCCTAGATAAGGGGGTCATTCGGCCTAGTGTGTCACCTTAGGGTGAACCAGTTCTGTTTGTGAAAATGAAGGATGGCACGATGAGAATGTGCATCAATTATAGGCAATTGAACAAGGTAACAATCAAGAACAAGTATCATTTGCCTCGCATTGATGATTTGTTTGACCAGCTTCAGGGAGCGCGAGTGTTCTCCAAAATTGATCTCCGTTCGGGTTATCACCAGTTGAAAATCAGGGATTCAGACATTCTCAAGACTGCTTTCCAAACTAGATATGGTCATTATGAGTTTCTTGTTATGTCTTTCGGGCTAACCAATGCCCCAGCAGCGTTCATGCAATTGATGAACAATGTATTTCGGCCCTATCTAGATTCGTTCGTAGTTGTATTCATTGATGATATTCAGGTGTATTCCGTAGTCAGGAGGAGCACGCGGAGCATTTGCGAGTTGTATTGCAAAGATTGAGGGAAGAGAAGCTGTTTGCAAAATTCTCTAAGTGTGAGTTTTGGCTCGGTTCAGTGGCTTTCTTGGGGCAGGTAGTGTCCAGCAAGGGTATACAGGTTGATCCAAAGAAGATAGAGGCGGTTCAGAGTTGGCCTAGACCGTCCTCAGCCACGGAGATCCGTAGCTTTCTTGGGTTGGCAGGCTATTATCGACGGTTTGTCCAAGGATTCTCATCCATTGCATCGCCCTTGACCAAATTGACCCAGAAGAGTGCTCCTTTTGTATGGTCGGACGAGTGCGAAGAGAGCTTTCAGAAGCTCAAGACAGCCTTGACCACAGCTTCAGTATTGGTTTTGCCATCAGCTTCAGGTGCATATACTGTGTATTGTGATGCTTCAAGAGTTGGGATTGGTTGTGTATTGATGCAGGAGGGGAGAGTTATTGCTTATGCTTCTCGTCAGTTGAAGCCCCATGAGAAGAACTACCCCGTGCATGACTTGGAGCTGGCTGTCATAGTCCATGCATTGAAGATTTGGAGGCATTACTTGTATGGCGTATCTTGTGAGGTGTTTACTAATCATCGCAGCCTCCAACATTTGTTCAAGCAAAAGGATCTTAATTTGAGGCAGCGGAGATGGTTGGAGTTGCTCAAGGATTACGATATCACTATATTATACCATCCGGGAAAGGCCAATGTAGTGGCCGATGCTTTGAGCCGAAAGGCAGTGAGTATGGGGAGTTTGGCATATATTCCAGTTGGGGAGAGACCACTTGCAGTTGATGTTCAAGCCTTGGCCAATAGGTTTGTGAGATTAGACATTTCAGAACCTAGCCGGGTGTTGGCTTGTGTGGTTTCTCGGTCTTCGTTATATGATCGCATC
>MCJB01003514.1:14314-73658 GCA_002018475.1 Nicotiana obtusifolia | reverse complement strand
TTGTTATATGATCGCATCAGGGAGCGCCAGTATGACGATCCGCATTTGCTTGTCCTTAGGGACAGAGTTCAGCATAACGATGCTAGAGATGTCACCATCGGCGATGATGGGGTGTTGAGGATGCAAGGCTGAATCTGTGTACCCAATGTGGATGGGCTTCGGGAGTTGATTCTGGAGGAGGCCCATAGCTCACGGTATTCCATTCATCCGGGTGCCGCGAAGATGTATCAGGACTTGAGGCAACACTATTGGTGGAGAAGAATAAAGAAAGATATTGTGGGATTCGTAGCTCGGTGTCTCAACTGTCAGCAGGTAAAATATGAACATCAGAGACCGGGTGGCTTGCTTCAACAGATGGCTATTCCCGAGTGGAAGTGGGAGCGGATTACTATGGACTTTGTTGTTGGACTTCCACAGACTTTGAAGATGTTCGATGCCATTTGGGTGATTGTGGATCAGCTGACCAAGTCCGCGCACTTCATTCCTGTGTGTACTACCTATTCTTCAGAACGGTTGGCAAGGATTTATATCCGAGAGATTGTTCGGCTGCATGGCGTTCCAGTTTCTAGTATTTCAGATTGAGATACTCAGTTTACCTCACAGTTTTGGAGAGCCGTGTAGTGGGAGTTAGGTACTCAGGTGGAGTTGAGCACAGCTTTTCATCCTCAGATGGATGGACAATCCGAGTGTACCATTCAGATACTGGAGGACATGTTACATGCATGTGCTATTGATGTTGGAGGTTCATGGGATGAGTTTCCACTGCTGGCGGAATTTGCTTATAACAACAGCTACCAGTCGAGTATTCAGATGGCTCTGTATGAGGCTCTGTATGGGAGGCGGTGTAGATCTCCGGTTGGTTGGTTCGAGCCCGGCGAGGCTAGGCTATTAGGGACTGACTTGGTTTAGGATGCTCTAGAGAAGGTGAAAACAATTCAGGAGAGGCTCCGTACGGCACAGTCGAGGTAGAAGAGTTATGCCGATAGGAAGGTCCGAGATGTGTCCTACATGGTTGGTGAGAAGGTCTTGCTGAAGGTTTAGCCCATGAAGGGTGTTATGAGATTCGGGAAGAAAGGAAAATTGAGTCCTCGGTTCATTGGGCCATTTGAAGTGCTTCGGAGAATTGGGGAGGTGGCTTGTGAGCTTGCTTTGCCACCCAGCCTGTCGAGCGTACACCCAATATTTCATGTTTCTATGCTTCGGAAGTATACTAGGGATCCGTCTCATATCTTGGACTTCAGCACAATTCAGTTGGACGATGATTGACCTATGATGTAGAGCCAGTGGCGATTTTGAGTCATTAGGTTCGGAAGTTGAGGTCAAAGGATATAGCTTCAGTGAAAGTGCAGTGGAGAGGTCGACCCGTGGAGGAGGCTACCTGGGAGACTGAGCGTGAAATGCGAGGCAGAAATCCTCACCTATTTGAAGCTTCGGGTACGTTTCTTGACTCGTTCGAGGACGAACATTTATTTAAGAGGGGGAGAATGTGACGACCCGGCCAGTCGTCTCATGAGTTACCGCTCCGTTTTTCCCATTTTTTCCTTGTTATACTTCGTTATGTCGCTTGGGATGTGTGTGCAAAATTTCATGTCATTTGGATATGGTTTGATTTAGGTTTTGATCAAACAGAAATACCAGAAAGTTTGTAATTTTGTAAGAGAACAAAGAGGCATCGCAAAACAGGCTAGACCATCCCAAACCCTGTATGCGAGCCGCAAACCACACACCCAGATCGCAAACCCAGATAGCTTTCTGGTCAAAGAATGACGTCAAGAATGCGGTCGCATTTCCACAATGCGGACCGCATATCCACCACACTGAGACTGCAGATCGAGACAGATTTCTGGACAAGATCCATGTCAGAAATACGGTCTGAATTGCGATCGCATTTCTAAAATGCGAACCGCATAACGTACATTGAAATCGCAGACCAAGATAGATTTCTGGACAAAAATCCACGTAAAAAATGCGGTCAAAATGCGGTCACATTTTTGACCCGACTGGTGCGTTTTTTGTTCCGATTTTTGACCCTTTATAAATAGAAACCAGTACCCATTGGCCATGCAAAAATCCACTATCGTTACCATCCAAGAGAAACACCTCCAAAACACCCTAAATCACAGAAAAATCAACCTCAAAAACTATATCCAAAGGAGACTTGCTTGGACAGATACTTAAGCGAAGGGATTTCAGCCATTTTTAAACATTATTTGGAGTTGTAGAGCTCGGATTGAAGCGAATTTTGAGGCGACCTTTGGGAGATTTTTAAGGGAAACATCGGGGTAAGTGTTCCTAACTCAACCTTGGTCAAATTACACTAGTATATCGCCATTTTAGTAATTAATTGGGATTTAAGTTGGAGAAATTGTGGAAAACCCTTAAGTTTAGATTTAAGATTTGGAGGTCGAACCGATATCGGAATTCGATAATTTTTGTATGGTTGAACTCGCTAGGAGGTAAGGGACACGTTGATGTCAAAATTTCTGAACTTCGAGAAGTGGGCCCGGGGCTCGAGTTTTGCTAATTTCGTAATTTCTTGATATTTTTCGATTGTTTCGCTTGGGCTTTGTTCCCTCAGCGTATTGTGACGTATTAGTTCTAATTTTGGATAGATTCGACGCGCGTGGAGGCAAATTCGAAGGGCAAAGGCGTCAAGGGCTAGGGATTTAGCTGGTTCGAGGTGAGTAGTGATTGTAAATGATGTTCTGAGGGTTTGAAACCCCGGATTTGCACATCGTAGTGCTATATTGAGGTAAGGCACGCGCTCGATGATGAGCGTGGGGTCATTTACGACTGGGGATTGTGACTTGGTCCATCCCGATTGACGATTTTAATACGCATTTGATTGAAACTTACTTGTTATTATCATGATTTGGGCTGATTGCCATCTTTGGGCTTCGTGCTAATTATTTGAATCCTTCAGGGATCTTTATCACTATTTCCTCACTGTTTTTGACTTATTACTTGAACTCAGTCATGATGTTTTCACTATTATACAACTCACCCACTTTTACTCAGTTTTGAGACTTAAACAATATTTGAAATGATGTTTTGGGATGAGGACTACTGTTTTACTATAGCCCGAGGGGCTTGTGATGATTTTCTGACTGAGTGCGGCCGAGGGCCAGATGTGAGGTTTTTCTGAGTGATATGAGGCCGAGGGCCTGAAATACTTTATGTGCCACGAGGTGGCTTGTTACTGATATGAGGCCGAGGGCCTGAGATACTTTATGTGCCACGAGGTGGCTTGTGATTGATATGAGGCAGAGGGCCTAGATATATGCCACGAGGTGTCTTGATAATGCGCTTGGCCGTAAGGGGCCCCTCCCAGAGTCTGTACATCCCCAGTGAGCGCGGGTACCCATTGTGATGTGAATTATAGCCCGAGGGGCTGATATTGTACTATGTGATAGCCCGAAGGGCTGATGTTGTTTCATGTGATGGCCCGAGGGGCTGATGTTGTTCCTTGTGATAGCCCGAGGGGCTGATGTTGTTCTGAGATTTGAGCCCGAGGGGCTGGTACTATTTTTATGATGTTGCCCGAGGGGTAGATTTGTTGATATATATAGCCCGAGGGGCGATGTTTTACTTCACATGTTTTTAACTGTTGAAAGGAGATTTTACTTGAATTTCTCACTGATTTACTGTTTGCGAATGATGTTTTAAATGCTTCATTATAGAATGCCTTGTGCTTTGTATGTTTTCTTACTTTCAGTCGTTATTTATGCTTATTACTCGCTGAGTTGGAAGTACTCACATTACTCCCTGCACCATGTGTGCAGATTCAGGTGTTGGTGGTTCCGCCCTGGAGTATTGATTTCTCCTATCCAGGCAGTGATTCAGAGACTACGAGGTAACTGTTGGCGTCCGCAGCCCCGTATCTCTCTCATCTTGTTGTTCCTATGTTCTTCAAAAAAAATTGTGCCAGATATTGTAATTAGTAATCTTGTTATTAGGATCCATTAGTTGCTCATGACTGGTGACACCCCTATTTGGGCTGTAGTCGAGATGGTTAGCTATATACTTTCCGCGAATGATTGCTATTATATTGTGCTAGTGGTGTTTTCCTGTTAATTTAACTGCTTAAAATGAGATTTTGTTTGGATTGGCTGGCCTTGTCTTCACGAGAGGCACCATCACGACCGGGTTCGGGTTAGGGTCGTGACATATGAACATGTATCAAATGGAGGCATTCAATATGTGAAATCAGGTAACAAGTATAGCCATGTAGTAAGTAAGGACATATAATAAGTGAAGGTATGTGGTGAGTAAAAGCATATAGTAAGTAAAGACTAATAGTAAGTGAAAACATGTAATAAATGAAGACATGCAGCAGATTAAGGCATCTATTAAGTAAATCACGTGACAATTAAGGGCATGTAACATGTAAAGACTAGAAACAAGTAAAAGCATGACCTAAGTAAGGGCAGGTAGTAGTAATAACTCAAGTAAAAGCGTAGATATGACAGTAAAAAATAAGGTATAAACATAGATAAGATAGTAAGAGATCAAGTAGGAAACATAAAGGTAAACTCCATAAAGAACACCAGCGTGGAAGTAACACACAAAGCAAAAAATCTAGATGGAAACCAAGGTAGAGAGCATGCATATGTCTAACAAACAAGTAATCATAGCAATAATCCAACTTCCTTTCTTTTGGCACGGTAACAACCAACAAGCCAATCTCATTTCAAGCCGCACAGAAATTTGTGCCAACATCATATCAACGAAAATATCCATCACACCAAACATTGCCCTAAGGCCCCAATAATCATCTCTTATTACTAAGGAAGCTCAAGTAACATGACAGTAACAGGTATAGATATGGATTCATGATATCACGGTCAAGTTAAATATGTAAACCAATCTCAAAAATGGCACGTTAAATCCTTTTAAGATTCCATACATTTAAAATGATCTCTAACACAGATAATTAAAGTCATCAGTCATAGAATTAAGTGAAGCATAAATTGAGGGATTATCAAGTTCAACAAAGCACAAAGAAGCATATAATTTCCCATACTGAGCATGAAAACCTTAGCACATGCATATACGCTCGTCACCTCATATATGCATCACCACCGCATGTAGCATACAGTAGGAAAGATTTCCTCAACAAAGCTAGGCAAGATACTTACCTCTTTCGGAACACAATCAATATTCCAACACGACTTTTCCTTTAGAACAAGCCTCCAAATCAATTGAAACTAGCCAATATCGTTTAAATAATTCAAACCAAGCTTTGGAAACTACCCACGAATGAAAAAGGATCAATGTTTATCATGGAAATTTGAGATTCGGCGAAATCCCCATTACCAATTCACCCGAGCATGGATATGTGATTTATTTCAAAATCCGACCTCACTTTGAGGTCTAAATCTCAATTTTGTAAAGTTCCTAAATTCTACCCAAAAAGCCTAATTTCTATATTTGATGAAGAAATTCATGAAAAAGTAGTGGAAATTGATTGAAAACAAATTAAAGTTTCTTACCAATGAATTTGGGAAAAAATGGCTCTTCAAAAATCGCCTCGATGGAGTCTAAGGTTGAAAAATGGTGTAAAATGAGCTAAGTCCTGCAATTCCCCACTTTTACCCAGTTGCAGGTATCGCAACTACAAACTCTTGTACGTATTAGTGATTATTGTAAAAGCGAACCACTGTTCGAAAAAGCAAATAGTTTCACGGTTCTATGACATCGCATTTCTGACCAAATCGCAAAAACGACCCTAGCTAGCATCTGCGAAGCCCTGTACTCCAATCCCCGGCAAAACCGATATTTAGATCGCAAAAGCGGAACCCGCCTGTTCGCAAATGCGACCACTGCTTCGCATATGCGAAGCTTGCCTGCCCATCCAATCTTCGCATTTGCAAGCCTGACATCACAAATGCAAGGCTTGCAATTGCGATCAGGTCTTCGCAAATGCAAGACTTGCAACCCAACTGTATCAGATTTTTTAACAGTTGTTCAATCCTTGCAAAACACATTCAAAACTCACCCGAGCCCCTCGAGCTCCAGTTCGAGCATTCACACTAGTGTAATAATATCATACGAGCTGGCTCTCTAACTCATATCATCAAAATAATATCAAATATCAAGAATTAATCATTAAAACTCAAGATTTTCAACTTTGAAACTCAATTTTTCCTATTTTTCATATAATATGCCGAAACGACCTCGAGTCACCGAAAACTAACCAAACATACGTACAAGTCCAAAATCATCACACGAATCTATCAGAATCGTCAAAATACCGATCTGAGATCGTTTACCAAAAATATTGATAGTTGTCAACTCTAGTTATTTTTTAAAAGTCAAAAATCACACTTTCTTTAAAAATTTAAATTTAAATTCATAAAAAATCGACAAGGCCCACGAACTCATGTCATAAATCATCAAATAGAGCTATGAAGAGGATCAAAACACAAAAAGGAAAGCTAGTACTTAAAATGACCGGACGGGTCGTTACCAAACAAAACTTGGCACACAAGTACCAAATTATAAAAGGACCTATTCCAAATTCAAATATGAAAATACTCCTAAGTCTATTATCACCATACGAACCTATTGGAATCATCAAATAACTAATCCGAGGTCGTTTACAGATGTCACGACCCCAATTTCCCACCGGAGGATGTCGTGGTGGCACCTAATCTCTAGCACTTGGTACGCCTAACATGCATGGAGAAAAGCAGAAATAACAATAGGAGTTAAAATTTAAACAATCTAAGCTATCATAATAGAACTCGACATTACACCTGACAATAACTCCCAAGATCTGGTTGAACTTAGTCATAAGCTCTACACGAAATTACTGTAAAATTCCTAATACAACACTGTCTAGATAAGAGTAAAGAGTAGCAAAATAAGGACAGAAGGTGACTCTGAGGCCTGTGGATGCCGGGCAGGTATCCTTGAAGTCTCCAAACTGTATGATCCACTCACTGATGCCTAGCCTGAGTCGAGGTACCTGGATCTGCATAAAAATGTGCATAAGCGTAGTGTGAGTACACCACGATGGTACCCAGTAAGTATCAAGACTAACCTCGGTAGAGTAGTAACGAGAACAGGTCAAGACATCTACTGGATAAGAAAATGAAACCGAGCAAGAATAGTATAGTCTAATAATGAAAACAAGGAAATAGTGGCAATAAAGCAATACTACAAAGTAAGCTACAGCTGAATTAAAGCAATAAAGGCGTCAAGGAAGGAACACATAATAAGAACATCAAGAAAATAATGCGGACTAATACATTAGGTAAATGAGAGATAACAACAGGAGTCACAATCGAGGTGCCGCCTCGTGATCTCATTTCACAATCACAATCTTTTCTTATACCGCCACGTGAGCCTCACACTCAGATAGTTTTGAAACATTTTTCCCAAAATAGCGGCACGCGCTTTAGCCCACCTTATGTCTATGCGTGGATTCAAGTAATTCCCTTATTTGCAATACGCACATAGAGCCTGCTTTATGCCGCCACATGCACATTAACCCCTATCCTTATACTGCCGCATGCGCATCAATATCACAACTCGCACCACAAGTACCCATATACCATAACTTGCCAAACAAATCAACAATAACAATGTTTCCACAACAAATAGCTCATGGCTAAACCATAATGTGTACAAGAGTCTCAACAATAACAAAATATTAGTGAATAGCTCAATAAGAATGATATCTTAACAATTAACGACATCGCCTCAAAGTGATAATGACATTTACAACTTAAACACCAATAACTAAACAAGAAGATATTACATGAAATAACAACTTCAAGTAAGTAATTCAACAATTAAAGAAGTAAGAAGACAATAAGGAAGGTAATAACTTCAACTATAGCATATAAGAGCAAAATAACAAGTAAGAGGTGGAGAAAGTGTTAACAATGTCAAATAAATCATATGAGGGTAGATTAACACATGTAGGGTAGATTAACAATGAAAGATATAACATGTTATGACAATTCAATTAAAGGCATGGAAAGAGTCTAAATAGCCTAAGCCGGTCAAATACCACATATAGCCCGTGTACCAACTCGTCGCCTTGCGTACACAGCTTCCACATATCACAAATAGCACAATCAAACCAAATCCTAAGGGGTAGTTCCTCCACACAAAGTTAGGCAAGATACTTACCTCAAACAAGCCAAATCAACACCCTAATAAGTCTTTCCCGCGAAAATCCAACTCCGGGCAGCTCGAATCTAGCCAAAAACTATTAATACAATAAATACAAACCATAGAAAACTATTCCGGATAATAAAGTTGCAATTTTAAAGAAAATCAAAAATCAACTCAAAAAGTCAACCCCGGGCTCGCGACTCAGAACCAGACAAAACTTACAAAATTCAAACACCCATTCAATAACGAGTCCAACCATATTAAAATTATCCAATTCTGACCTCAAATCGACCTTCAAATCCTCAATTTATAGTTTAGGAGGTTTTCAAAAAATTACCCAATTTTTCCAACTCAAAACACTAATTAAATGATAAAAACAATGATGGATTCATGAATAATAATCAAATCCGAGTCAAAAACACTTAACCCAATCAAATCCTTGAAAATTCCTTCCAAAATCTCCCAAAATCGAGCTCTCTAACTCAAAAGATGAAAAATAACTCTAACTCTCGATTTAGCCACTTTTCTGCCCAGTTGTTCTACTTCGGTGGTCATAGGGTCACTTCTGCGATTTCACACTTGTGTAAAATCCATCGTTGGTGCTTCCTCAACTAAGTCAGACCTTCCGCTTCTGTGAAACAAAATGCGCATCTGCATTTCGCTTCTGCGAACAACTGACTGAACCTGCGGTCCTGAGGCTGCTGACCAGACTTCACTTCTACGGTGGGAAAACTTCATCTAAAGATGTGCACCTGCACAAAGTTTTCCGCACCTGCGAACCCAGCATCAACCAGCCCATTTCGCACATGCGGCCACAGGACCGCTTCTGTGGTGCTGCATCTGCGGCCAAAAGTGCCAGGTGCGATTATACCAGAACTTCAGCTGGGCAAAAATTCTTCTAAGCCACAAAATAGACCTGAACCAATCTGAATCATACCCGAGGCCCTAAGGACCCTGTCCAAACATACCATCAAGTTCCAAAACACATAACGAACCTACTCGAGGCCTAAAATCACATCAAACAGCATTAAATCTACGAGTCGCACCCCATTTCAGGCCTATTGAACCCATGAACATTCAACTTCCAAAACTAACGCCGATTCATACCAAACCAACTTCGATAGATATTAAATTTTGCACACAAGTCATAAATAACACAACTGGCCTATTCCAACTCCCGGAATCAAACCAGACCCGATATCCATAAAGTTAACTCTTGATCAAACTTCTCAGCCTTCGAAAGCTTTAACTTTCCAACTTCGCCAATTCAAGCCAAAACGAGGTAAGGACCTATAAATCAATATCCGGACACACTCCTAAGTCTAAAAGTACCATACGAAGCTATCGGAATCATCAAAACTCCATTTCGGATTCGTCTACACAAAAGAAAAACTCCGATCAACTCATTCAACATAAGCTTTTGACCTTGGGACTAAGTGTTCCAATCACTCTAAAACTCACCAAAAACCAAACCAACCACCTCGGCAAGTCACATAACAACTATACAACATAGAGGAGGCAATAAATAGGGGAATGGGGCTAAAATACTCAAAATGATCCGCTGGCTCGTAACATCCTCCTCTTAAAATAAACGTTCGTCCTCAAACGAGTATAGAGACATACCTGAAGTGGTGAAAAGATGAGGATAACGGCTACGCATATCATGCTCAGTCTCCCAACTCTCCTCCTCGACTGGTTGACCCCTCCATTGAACCTTCACTGAAGCAATGTTCTTTGGTCTCAACTTTTTGACTTGTCTGTCCAAGATGGCCACCGGCTCCTCAACATAAGTCAAATCCTTGTCTAGTTGAACTGAGCTAAAGTTTAAAACATGGGACGGATCACTGTGATACTTATGGAGCATGGAAACAAGGAACACCAGGTGAACTATAGATAAGTTGGAAATTCAAGCTTGTAGGTCACCTCTCCCACTCTCTCAAGGATCCAAAAGGACTAATATACCTAGGGCTCAACTTGCCCTTCTTTCCGAACCTCATCAGACCCTTCATGTATGAAACCCGGAGCAAAACCCTCTATCCAAGCATGAATGCAACATCACAAACTCTCTAATCGGCATAACCCTTCTGCCCAGACTGTGCCGTACGAAGCCGATCCTAGATCAACTTGACTTTCTCCAAGGCATCTCCCACCAAGTCTGTGCCCAACAAACTAGCCTTACTCGGCTCAAACCAACCAACTGGAGAATGGCACCACCTCCCATATAGGGCCTCATAAGGATCCATTTGAATACTTGATTGGTAGCTGTTGTTGTAAGCGAACTCTATAAGCGGTAAGAACTAATCCCAAGAACCCCCGAAATCTATAACACAGGGATGAAGCATATCCTCCAATATCTGAATGGTGCCCTCTAACTGCCCGCTGTCTAGGGGTGAAATGTTGTACTCAACTAAACCCATGTTCCTAACTCACATTTTATGGCCCCCCAAAAGTGTGATGCAAACTACATGCCTCGGTCAGAGATAATGGATACCGTCACGCCATGAAGTCAGAAAATCTCTCGGACATAGATCTGAGCCAGCTGCTCTAAAGAATAGGTGGTCACCACCGGAGTGAAATGAGCCGACTTGGTCAACCTATCCACAATCACCCACTTCCACTCGGGAATCTCAAGTCTATAGAGCAAACCTCCCGGCCTCTAATGCTCATACATCACCTATATCTTTCTTCATACTCCTCCACTAATAGTGCTGTCTCAAATCCTGATACATCTTAGCGGCACCTGGATGAATGGAGTACCATGAACTGTGGGTCCTCTGAAGGATGAACTCACGTAGCCCATATGCATTGGGCACACATAACCGGCCCTGCATCTGCAACACCCTGTCATCTCTAATGGAAACCTCCTTGGCATCGCCGTGCTGTATCGTGTCCTTAAGGACAAGCAAATGGGGGTCGTCATACTGACGCTCACTGATGTGCTCATATAAAGAAGACCGAGAAAACATGCAACCAAGAACACGACTGGGCTCCAAAACATCCAATCTAACAAACTGGTTGGCCAAGGCCTAAATGTCCATGGCTAGTGGCCTCTCTGCTGCCGGTAGATATGCAAAACTACCCAAACTCTCTGCCTTTCTACTCAAGGCATTGGCCACCACGTTGGCCTTTTCGGGATGATATAGAATAGTGATATCATAATCTTTAAGCAACTCTAGCCATCTTTGCTACCGCAAGTTAAGATCTTTCTGCTTGAACAGATGCTGGAGACTCCAGTGGTCGGTATAGACCTCACATGGGACACCGTATTGATAATGCCTCCAAATATTCAATGCATGAACAATAGCTACCGATTCCACATCATGCGCCAGATAACTCTTCTCATGAATCTTTAGCTACCTAGATGTGTAGGCAATCACCCTACCGTCTTGCATCAACACCACACCAAGGCCAACAGATGACACATCAAAATACACAGCGTAAGACCCCAAACCCATAGGCAAAACCAACACTTGGGTTGTACTCAAAGCGGTCTTGTGCTTTTGAAAGCTCACCTCACACTCATCGGACCATCTGAAAGGACCACCCTTCCGGGTCAATCTAGTCATCGGTGTAGCAATGGATGAGAAGCCCTCTACAAAACAGTGATAATATCCGGCAGAGCCAAGAAAACTTCGAATCTCAGTAGCTGAAGACGGTGTAGGCCAACTCTGAACTGATTCAACCTTCTTCGAATCTACCTTGATCCCCTCACTCGACACCACCCAAAAATGACACTGAATCGAGCCAGAAATCACACTTCGAGAACTTTGCATACAACTTCTTCTCCCTCAAGGTCTGGAGCACGATCCTCAGATGCAGCTCATGATCTTCCCAACTGTGGGAATACACACGATGTCGTCAATAAACACAATGATGAATGAATCAAGATATGGCTGGAATACACTGTTTATCAGGTGCATAAATACTTGTGGGGCATTGGTCAGCCCAAATGACATCACAAGGAACTCGTAGTGAACATAGTGAGTCCTGAAAGCAGTCTTCGGAATATCCAGATCCTGAATCTTCAGCTGATGATACCCTGACCTCAAATCAATTTTTGAGAACACCTTAGCACCCCATAGTTGGTCAAATAAGTTATGAATGCGCTACAATGGGTACCTGTTTTTCACTGTAACCTTGTTCAACCGTCTATAATCAATACACATGTGCATAGAGCCATCCTTCTTTTTCATAAACGGAACCGAGGCACCCTAAGGTGACACACTAGGCTGGATGAAACCTTATCAAGCAACTCTTGTAGCTGCTCCTTTAACTCCTTCAACTCCACTGGTGCCATATGATATGGTGGAATAGAAATGGATTGAATACCCGGCAACAAGTGAATACCAAAATCAATATCTCTATCGGGCAGCATGCCCGGAAGATCTGCTGGAAATACATTTGGGAACTCTCTCACTATCGGAACTGACTCAATGGTAGGAGTATCAGCACTGACATCTCTCACAAAGGCTAGATATGCATCACACCCCTTCTCAACCATCCGATGTGCCTTAAGAAAGGACACAACCCTGCTTGGAACATAATCCAATGTACTCCTCCACTCTAACCACGGAAAACCTGGCATAACCAATGTCACAATCTTGTCGTGACAGTGCAGAATAGCATGATAGAGCGACAATCAGTCCATGCCCAAGATAACATCACAATCTACCATACTGAGTAACAATAGATCAATTCTGGTCTAAAAACCACTAGTAACAACTAAAAACGATCGATACACACGGTTTACAACAATAGAACCTCCCACATGCATGGACACATATACAGGAGAGCTCAAAGAATCACGAGATATATCCAAATACGGAGCAAAGTAAGATGATACATATGAGTAAATAGAGCCTAGATCAAACAAGACTGATGCATCCCTATGACAAATTGGAACAATACCTGTGATAACTGCATCTGATGTGACTGCCTCCATCCTACCCCAAAAAGCATAGAATCTAGCATGGCCTCCCCCTCTAGGGGGACCCCTACCCACCTGACCTCCACCCCTAACTAGCTGTGCAGGTGGAACGGCAACTGGAGCAGCAACCATAGCCTAAGAAGTCAGTGGACCCTATGGAATACGTGGAGCCTGAGTACCCTATGAAGGCGCACCCCTTCTGAGTTTGGGGCAGTCCCTCACCATATGTCGGGTATCACCACATGCAAAGAAAGCTCTCGGTGGGCGTGGCTGCTAACTGGCCCTGGCCTGGTCGGCTAGACTGACCGCTGAAGGCATCCCAGGTAGGAGGTGCACTAGATAGTTGCTATTCAAAATGGGCAACCTGAGACCTCGGAGTAGCCGGAGCACCACTAGAAGCTGGAAGTGCTGAATGAACTGGACGGCTCACATAGCCTCTACCATGACAAGATGTAGTTGCAGCATAGCCACCATTAACACCTCCAGTACCTCGAGGCCTTTTGGCCTCCATGTCCTCTCTCTCATGGTCCCGCATACCTCCAACCTCCGCGCGATATCTACCACCTGTTGATATGGGGTATATGTCTCCAACTCTCAAACCATGCTGAATCTAATACCATAGTTGAGCCCCTTGATGAATCGGCGGACTCATTTTCTGATTGTAGAAACCTAGGCAGGTGCATGTCTGGACAACTCACTGAATCTGACAGCATACTCTGACACCGTCATAGTACCCTGGCGCAGCTGCTCATACTCCGCGCGACAAGCATCCCGAAGGCTCTGGGGAACAAACTCTCTTAAGAACATTTCTGAAAACTAAGTCCATGTAAGTGAGCTGCATCGATTGGTTACCCTCCTCATAAGCCTGCCACCACTGATACACTACTCCTAACAGCTGGAAAGTAGTAAAAGCAACCCCGTTTATCTCCACTATACCCATGGTGCGAAGAATACAATGGCACTTCTCTAGAAAACCTTGTGAATCCTCTGTAGCTAGGCCGCTTAAAGTAGGAGGATGAACTTCTTAAACCTCTTAAGTTTAAGTTGCTCCTCCTCACATGCCACTTCCCTAACCTCGGGCTAAACCGGAACAACGGGTTGTGCTGGCATAACTTCTGAAACCTGATTAATATGGACTCGAAGTATGGGCCACGGGAGTCTAAACTCCTCCCCCAGCCTGAGATATAGCTGGAACAAGTGGAATCAACCCCCGCCTGAGCTAGAGTTCCGAACATGCTCAAGAATTGTTCTAGGGTCTCCTAAGGTGCAGGGGTGACAACAGGTGTCTCGGGTGCCTGTCCCTCAGCTGGAGCTATTGGTGGCTCCTCAGTCGCTGCTCGGGCAGGTGCTCTAGTTGCTGCCCATCCACGGCCTCTGCCCCGGTCTTTCATAGCTCTAACAGGGGGCGAGGGTGTCTAATCGTCGGATCCAGCAGTGCGTATCCTCACCATCTGTGAGAGAATAGAAAGACAAAGATTCAGAATTTCGAATTCAACAAGTTTGCACGATAAGGAATCAAAGAAGTGAAGTTTCCTAACAATTCTGTAGCCTCTCGAAGATAAGTACATACATCTCTGTACCGATTAGCAAGACTCTACTAAACCTGCTTATGTCTCTAACACCTATGAATCTAGAGCTCTGATACCAACATGTCATGACCCCAATTTACCACTAGAGGATGTCGTGATGGCACCTAGTCTCTAAGACTAAGTAAGCCTAACATGCATGGAGAAAAGAAGAAATAATAATAACACTTAAAATTTAAACCATCTAAACTATCATAATAGAACTCAACAGTACAGCTGAAAATAACTCCCAAGATCTGGTGGAACAGAGTCATAAGCTCAACATGAATATATTGAACTCCCTAGTACAACACTGTCTAGATAAGAGTACACAGTAGGAAAATAAGGACAGAAGATGACTCTGAGGCCTGCGGACACCGGGCAAGTATACCTTAAAGTCTCCGAACTGTATGATCCACTCACTAATGCCTAGACTCAGCCGAGGTACCTGGATCTGTATAAAAATGTGCAGAAGCGTAGTATGAGTACACCACAATGGTACCCAGTAAGTATCAAGCCTAACCTCAGTAAAGTAGTGACGAGGCCAGTCAAGACACTTACTAGGATAAGAAAAGGAAACTGAACAAGTATAGTATATTCTAATAATAAAAACGAGGAAATAGTGGCAATAAAGCAATACTACAAAGTAAGCCACAACTAAATATAAAGGAATAAAGGCAACACGGAAGGACACATAATAAGAACATCAAGAAACCAATGCGGAATAATACAAGTAAGGTAAATAAGATATAACAACAAGATTCACAATCAAGGTACTGCCTTGAAATCTCATTTCACAATCACAATCACAATCTTTCCTTATACCGCAGCGTGAGCCTTACATTTAGATAATTTTGAAAATATTTTTTCGAAATAGCTACACGCATTTTACCCCACCTTATGTCGCCGTGTGGCTTCAAGTAATTCCCTTACCAGCAATATGTACATAGACCCCACCATATGCCGTCGTATGCACACTAACCCTGATCCTTATATTGCCGCATGCGCATCAATATCACAACATAATCACAACTCGCACCACAACCCATATACCACCACTTGCCAAAAGAATCAATAATACTAATGTTTCCACAATAAATAGCTCATGGCTTAACCACAATGTGTACAAGAGTCTCAACAATGACAAAATAATAGTGAATAGCTCAACAAGAACGATATCTCAACAATTAACAACTTCGCCTCAAAGTGATAATGGCTTTTACAACATCAAGACCAATAACTAAACAAGAAGATATTACATGAAATAACAACTTCAAGTAAGTAATTCAACAATTAAAGAAGTAACAATACAATAAGGAAGGAAATAACTTCAACAAAAACATATGAGAGCAAAATAACAAGTAAGAGGTGAAACAAGTGTTAACAATGTCAAATAAAGCATATGAGGGTAGATTCATGAATAATAATCAAAAGCGAGTCAAAAAGACTTACCCCGATCAAATCCTTGAAAATCCCTTCCAAAATCGCCCAAAACCGAGCTCTCTAACTCAAAAGATGAACCTAAACTCTAACCCTCGATTTACCCCGTTTCTGCCTTGTTATTCCGCTTCAGTGGTCATAGGGTCGCTTCTGCGACTGCACACCTACGGAAAATCCATCGCAGGTGCGGCCTCAACTAAGTCAGGGACCTTTCACTTTTGTAGAAAAAAATGCGCATCTGCGCTTCCGCTTCTGCAGACAACTGATCGCACCTACGATCATGAGGCTGCTAACCAGACTTCGCTTCTGTGGTGGGAAAACCACACCTGCATAAGGTTGTCCGCACCTGAGGACCCAACATCAACAATTCTATTTCGCACCTGCGGCCACTGGACCGCTTTTGTGGTGTCGCACCTACGACAGAAAATGCACAGGTGCAATTGCACCAAAACTTCAGTTGTGCAGAAATCCTTCCAAGCCACAAAATGGACCCGGACCAATCCGAATCATACCTGGGGCCCCCGAGCCCCATCCAAACATACCATCAAGTTCAAAAAAACATAACGAACCTACTTGAGGCCTAAAATCACATCAGACAACATTAATCTACGAGTCACACCCCATTTCAAGCCTATTGAATCCTTGAACATTCAACTTCTAAAACTAGCGTCGATTCATACCAAACTAACTTCTAATGACCTCAATTTTGCACAAAAATCATAAATGACACAACGGACCTATTCCAACTCATGGAATCAAAATCAAGACCCGATATCCATAAAGTCAACGCTTGGTCAAACTTTTCAACCTTCCAAACCTTCAACTTTCCAGCTTCGCCAATTCAAGCCAAAATGACCTACGGACCTCCAAATCAATATTCGGACACACTCCTAAGTTGAAAATCACCTTACGAAGCTATCAGAATCATCAAAACTCCATTCCGAAATCATCTACACAAAAGTCAAACTCCGTTTAACACTTTCAACTTAAGCTTCTAACCTTGGGACTAAGTGTCCCAATCCACTCCGAAATTCACCCAAAACCAGACCAACCATCCTGGTTAGTCACATAACCACTATACAACATAGAGAAGGTAATAAATAGGGGAATGGGGCTAAAATACTAAAAATGACCAACTGGATCGTTACACCCTCCACCTCTTAAAACAAGTGTTCATCCTCGAACGAGTATAGAGACATACCTGAAGTGGTGAATATATGAGTATAACGGTTACGCATATCATGCTTGGTCATCCAAGTTGCCTTCTCGGCTAGTTGACCCCTCCATCGAACCTTCACTGAAGCAATGTTCTTTGATCTCAACTTTCGGACCTATTTGACCAAGATGGCCACTGACTCTCCAACATATATTAAATCCTTGTCCAGTTGGACTGAGCTGAAGTCTAAAACATGGGACGGATCACCGTGATACTTCCGGAGCATGAAAACATAGAATGCCGGGTGAACTGTAGATAAGCTAGGTTGAAATGCAAGCTTGTAAGCCACCTCTTCCACACTCTTAAGGATCTCAAAAGGAGCGATATACCTAGGGCTCAACTTGCCCTTCTTTCCGAACCTCATCACACCCTTCATGGGTCAAACCTGGAGCAAAACCCTCTCTCCAACCATGAATGCAGTATCACAATTGCAATTGGTTCATGACATACATCCTACAAAACTCAGAGGCTACTCAAGTAACCTCGGCATAATCGTAAAAGCAAACTGAAAGCCTAGGAAATCAGAGTTAGCAAAATAATCATATCTGAGAAGAAATGGTCATGTCTTGGGCCATATTAATGACTTTTGGGTAACATTTATATATTCACAGTAATACAGCTCTAACATTTTAAAACTGTTTTCCCTTGCAATAAAAACTATTTATTTTATTGATTGACTATGAGAAAATAAATAAGATATTTTTTGGAAAAAAAATTCATACCGAACACACTCAAAGGGGAAAAACTCTATCATTTTCACGAAGACAATAATAGCATCAAAAATTGCAAACTAAGAAAAGAAAAGGTAACATGAAAACCAAAAAATCAAGAATAAAACAAGGAGAAAAGGTCTTATTCTGGGCCTTATCAATACTAGCTTAAGTTGTCATGACCCAAAATCCAACTAGCTCTGATGGCACCTAACCCGCTAGGTAAGCCAAATAACATTCAATACAATCCATCTAAGAATAAGAAGAGTCAATAAATAAAATAACTAAACTTTGTATACAAAATTTCAAAGATTGGCAGTACAAGTCATGAGCTACTAAGATTTCAGATTTACAAAACTGGTATAAATAATAACTACAACGTCTGTTTGAATATACATAAACAGAAATCAAATCTAGAACTATCAAGAGCAAGTGGTAGCCATGTCCGGACAATGGGCACATCTTCAATGTCAGCTTCCGCCTTGTGCAGCAATATCAGCTCCAAGATCTGCACGCAAGGTGCAGAAGTATATTATGAGTACAACCGATCCTAAGTACTCAATAATTAACAAACCTAACCTCAGGTTGAAAGAAATGTGTACAACAACAATAGCCAATAACAACCCGTAATAATATAATGAGAATAGTAAAGGTAAATAACTCAAGAGATATATGCTCAACTCATTCACAGTTATTGGAAAGTAAGCATTTTCAAGTATAACAGTCAAGTCCAAATCTTACCACAGAAAATCAACTAAACATGAGTTTATCAAAGAACTGTATTCCAAATTCACAATACAAGATAAGAATCTTCGTTTATCAATTAGCATGAGGAAAGTACATCTCTATGCCTACATGTCAATATACATGCCACGTCGTCAAATATCATATACCGTCTAGCATGAGGAACATACATCTCTATTCCTACATGTCAAATATGAATGTCAAATGAATGATTTCACGATGATATCCCTAGGTACTCTCCCTCTCAACATACTCAAGTAATTCCCACTTCATCACACACACAAAAGCACTCAGCAATGCATGGGTGCCTGGCATCAATGCCCCTCACCAAAGCACGTGTATGTATGTCATTGTGCCTGCGCTCACTGCTGCTATGTTAGACTCTGGAGGGGTGGATCCTGCCCAAGTGCTAATAAAAAGCCAATAAGGCTTGAAGTGGCGTGCAGTCCACAATAATAATTATAATAATAATAATAATAATAATAATAATAATAATAATAATAATAATAATAATAATAATAATAAATCCAATAATGCATGTTGCTGAGTGCAGCCGGATCCATAATAATAATAAAGCAAATAAGGCATGTTGCGATATGCAGCCCGATTCACAATAATAATAATAATAATAATAATAATAATAATAATAATAATAATAATACTTAAAAAAAGCCAGTATGGCCTGTTGCAGCATGCAGCTCGATTGCACCTCAATCATCAACCTCTCAAGTCTCAAGGGCTCACAATCTCATACCACTCAGCCCAACAACTCCAAATATGGGAAAAAATAATGATAACATGTGATGTAACGATGAATGATGAACAGAGACTGAGATCGGATATGTAAATGAAGAACCATGACTGAGTGTATAATTACGGTTAAATCAGATAACTCAAAATAACAGAAACAATCTCATTTGGTCTCAACCAAATGAGCACATAGCCTAAACATGATTTCTAACATGAGTCACAGCTGAGGTAATCAAACAAGTAGGAAAAATATGGATAAAACAAGACATAATGGCACTTTAGAAAGGTTTTTGATTAAAAAAAAAACCTAATTCTCCAACTAAAACATGGATAAATTCATATATGAACTACTGTAATCATATTAGAATAAAAACAATTGAGTTTAGATACTGAACCCAATGAAAAGACGAGAAGAACGCTGCAAAAATCACCTCAATCGGAGCTCTAGAACTCAATATATGCTCAAAATATCAAAAGAACGTTGTCTGATTTTTTTATACATGGGGATTTCCGCTTTTGCGTGCAAATATCCGCACTTGAGGTTTTCCATGTATCATTTCATCTATTGCAGGCCATTTTTCGCACCTACGGGGTCTCAGATGCGGACCCAACTTCGCATTTGCAAAGCACCAACACAAGCTTTCATCTTTGATACAAAAATGAGCATAACTCCCTCATACGATGTTCAAATTTGACAATTCTTTTTGCTACGGATCCGTAATTATGATACGGATCTAATGCTTCAATCAAAACAGAATTTACAGCTTTTATTAATGGGGTCCCACTTATGCTTGAAGAAACGATGTCGAAACATAAAAAACGAGCGCAACACAACCCAAACCTATCCGAAACTCACTCGAGCCCCTCAGGACCCCGTCTGAACATACCAATAAGTCCCAAAATATAATAAGACTATGGTAGGCCTTAAATCCCACATAACAACATCAAAACCATGAATCGCCGATCAAGATCAATCTCTTAAGTCCATAAACTTCAAATTTCGAACCAAGTATCTGATTCAAGCCTAACCAATCCAAATTGAACCCAAATTTTGCATACAAGTTTCAAATGACATATTTAACCTATTCCAACTCTCGAGACAATAATCCCAACACGATAACATCGAAGTCAACTCCCGGTCAAACCTATGAACTTTCCAAACCTTAAAATTGTTAACTTTTGCCAATTAGCGCCAAAATCTTGTAAAAACATCCAAATGCGAATCCGAGCATACGCTCAAGTCCAAATCACCATCCGGACCTATCGAAACCATCAAAACCCTGATCCGATGTCAAATACACAAAAAGTCAAACTTGGCCAACTCTTCCAACTTAAAGCTTCCTAATTGAGAAGCATTCTTCCAAATCAATCACGAATCATCCGAAAATCAGAACCGACGATACACACAAATCATAATACATCGTACGAAGCTACTAATGTCCTCAAACCACCAAACGGAATGCAAATGCTCAAAACAACCGGTCGGGTCATTACTTTCTCCCCCACATAAACATATGTTCATACTCCAACGTGCCAAGGGTCATTCCAAAGCCATCAAATTACCGTATAATCTCCCCGTACACATACTCATGGGTGATCCCATGTCACCCCAATATTTATAAGCCTGACAAAACCTAACTGAAGTTCATTACTTCAACCATAATCCATAAACCTTAGAATCAAATCTCCAACATCTGGAAATCATTAGAAGACCCAATTCTCGCATCTATACATAGTGCAAGTCTGAACAAGCTGTATCAATCCATAACCATAACCCCAGCTAATATCACATAATATACCGCATAAACCAAATTCTCATAGCAATAACTTCCTACCATAATAGCTGCTCAATAATAAACCCGGTACCCCCAGCAACAAACTTCATATCAAATATATAACGACCCAACTGGTTGTTTTGAGCATTTGCATTTCGTTCAGCGATTTGAAGTCTTGAGTAGCTTATACAATGTATTATGACCTGTGTAAATCATCGGTTTTGGTTTTCAAGTGATTCGGGATTGATTTGGAAGAATGATTCTCAACTTAGAAGCTTAAAGTTGCAAGAGTTGACCAAGCTTGACTTTGATGTATTTGACCTCGGATCAGAGTTTTGATGGTTCCGTTAGGTTTGGAGGGTGATTTTGGACTTGGGCATATGCTCAGATTTTCATTTGGATGTCGCTAGAAGATTTCAGCACTATTTGACGAATATTGGCAATTTAAAGGTTTGAAAAGTTCATAGGTTTGACCGGGAGTTGACCTTGATGATATCGGGTTTGGATTGTCATTCCAAGAGTTGTAATAGATTCATTATGTTATTTAGAACTTGTGTGAAAAAATTGATATCATTCCAGTTGATTTGATATGGTTCGGTACGAGCTTTGGAAATTGAAGTTCATAAAGTTCGATTTGAGGTGCGATTCGTGGTGTTGATGTTGTTACGTGAGATTTGAGGTCTCGAGTAGGTTCGTGTTATATTTGGGAATTGTTACCATGTTCGAACGGGGCGCCGAGGGGCTCGGGTGAGTTTCGAATAATTTTCATGTTTTTTGGCATTGCTAATTTCTAGTGTTTCTGACCTTCTTCGCGATCGCGAAGATTGGATCGCGATCGAGTAGTGTATCATGGGAGCTGGGTATTTCCTTCATTGCATTCAAGATTGGTTAATACATAGAACAAATCAGAACACGAATAAGGTCAACTGTAATTGATGACAACACCCACTACAATAATTATGCTGAGTAAACAAGTCTGTCCCGGCGTATAATATACATTTTCATTAGGCCTACCAGCAGCCTCCAAATAAATTTTGATCCTTCCAAAATAGGTGGATAGCCTCTGAAAAAGACCACAATAACATATCTATAGCACATATCATCAGTCGCCAACCTCTTAGCACACCTTTACCGTCCGCAACCATGGAATAAGCTACCTCTGAGAAGCTTCTTAGTCTTCTAATCCTTAGAATGCAAGAATCTCCATATCCGATCCCAACTGCAGTACTCAAATGAATGACACCTTCCTCATACACAATCATATACGCTTATGATTCGTTCATGCCAAATAGAAAAATCTAAACATCAACGGTCGATCAATCAGGCGATTACCGTAATACTAGTCAAGCATCCGCAAGTCGAAGCACAATGCGCCTTCTGGAGTGCGCACCCTTCTCAGGTGGTACCAAATGATGCTAGCATTCTTCTAAACATCTGAAATCGTCCATGTTGTCTAAAACTTGTGACCCCATCCAAACGAAACTCGTAACACACAACATGTTCCTTCTGCCGGTAGCAAACATCTAGTTCAAGACGTGGTCGACACTATCAAGAACTCTTTGAGACCCGTCCGCCACTACCAAGCCATCAGAACTGAACTTCCCCAACTCAACCAAGTCACGCAAGCCGTCAAACCCAAGAGTACTGCCACAAAAATGCTGGTAAGACATTACCATACCAAAAGAACCAATTACCTTTATTGCCATGCTGACCTAAGACCACCAAGCTGACCCACTTCCTAGAATCTTGCTCGACTTGTCTTCAAGTTAACACCTCTCCTCGTCGGTACAAAATGATTTCAAATCACAGCTCGCTGCGGGAGATCCTTGCACGAACCACGTCGTCTGAAGGCCCATAAATCACTGTATTTCCTCCGAAGCACCCAACAATGCTACAACTGAGATACCCACTCTGAAGAGACCTTCTATGAATCTGAAGATACTCCTCTAACCTCTCTAATACTGAAATGTAGATTTAGCAGTACTACAGATATACTAGATATATACCTCAGACCTAAAGCTGATATAACACACTTGCCCATGCAATCTAATCGTCGATAGTAAACCCCCACTTGGCACAAAGCCATAGGACACAACATGATGATCCATAATACCAGCCTTCATAAGCTAATACAACACCAATCAGATACAAGAACCCGTTGCATCCCACACTAGATTTGCTAAAGATCTACCAACACGTCTGTGTCCTCAGTCTGGACAACACCTCGAGACAATCATCGAGCATCCATGGCCCCCTCATAGCCCATCTACAGCATTCCGAACCATCGGAGCATAGGTGATACAGAGTGCACATCGTCATATATAAGTGGATGTAAAGGTGTTGCACCCCATGTTTTCGTACGTAAAAGTTCATCGCAAGTCAATATATGTAAGCTATGAATCATCTTCGAAAGAACACAAATTAAGTTAATGTCACGTCCGACCTCAGGGAGCGTGGCCGGTGCTCAACTGAGATAACCCGGCCAAGCAAGCCTATACAATGCCTTCTACCCAGACTCACCCATGAATAAAGAGAAGGTATATTTCATTAATTAGACAAGGAGAAGGTTACATGAATAATACAAATTTCATTATCGTTAGAACTTCATTAAATATTTCCCCAAAATGTTACCTTACACGTTCATAGTTTAGAAGTGGAAACATATGATACAAATACCACATTTCTAATTTGACTTCCCAAAACAAAGGTACCACCACACTATGTCTACAGAGCCTCTAATAGATACAAAAGAGAAGCATGATGGTGCCGGTAACTAGGCTCCGACTATACCTCAAAACAATATACACAAAGGACAAGAGATACAAGACCCCAAAATTAAATGGGGCTCACCAAGTTAGTTGAGGAGAGGGTGTGGTGCTATCACTGATAAATACCACCTGCTATGGAACCACCTACATCCATTAAAGATGCAGCGCCCCCGGCAAAGGGGACGTTAGTACTGTCACGGGCTGCTTTCCAGCCTCGCCCCATGACCCCTTGGACGTGCCCTGTGGCGTCTTGGAAAGCCTCCCAATGCCTAGCGCCACGGTCGGCCCCGTGGTCTCGGCAGCGCCAAGTGACAAGCGCGCATGTGCCTCTGTCGCCCCACCGAAATTCCTTGCTGGTGCCCAGCGGCTTGTGAGTGCCAACAGCGTCGCGTGCACAAACAATGTCGCACGCACGGAAAATGCCGCGTGCACAGAAAATGTCGCACGCACCCATCATGGTCCAAGCGCCAGCACCCAGCCACAGGCAGACACAAATAGTGCCGCGCGCGCCAACAGCAACACGCTCACAGACCCTGATGCTCAAGACAAAGTTGCTACCATTGGACTTGTTTCTACCTTGTAAAAGTCTAAGTCCTTTCATCGTAAATATAGTAGGTTTACTTCATTGTACATTCAGTGTGCTCCTACAGCTTCCATAGGTCGACTCATGTAACTTTAGTTTATTTTTTTTAAGCATTATTAGGGGGGATCAAGCATTCAAACATTCAAGCAAGTAAACATTTCTCTGTACTGGTGTCTCTCTCCCTCGACAGCGCATAGCTTTTGTAATAGATTTTATTTCATCAATGCAATCATCTTTCATTCATCAATTGCTCATTTCAGTTCTCTCAGACGTTCACGACATTGGTTTTCCCGTACGGCACTGACAATCTAGTCTAGCATACGGAGGGGACCTCATTTGGCGGACAGCAATCGCACTGACATCGATTGCTTAGCCTTACGTCGCCCCTTCCAAAGAACCTCAGGAAGGCGCCGCGTAATAGTTGGTATCAGAGCCTAGGCTTGACATCAGACGAGGGAACACATTGCCAGTACCATCATTTCTTACCATGGTGAATTACGGGGATAGCATCACGGTCCTCGAAGAATCGGTTGACGTACTACGACCCATCGTGGATACAGTGCCTGAATTAAAGAACCAGCCTAGTACAAAGGTTGGATGACCTGGACCGCAGAATGCGGCAAACCGAAGTTGACATTGCAAATATCAGTCGGGACTCTGAGGATGACCGACAAACAGCAGCCGTCGAGGCAGCTGAAATTCATGGCAAATTCGAGGACCTCCAACATGAGCGTGCCGAAGATTTAGCCCATCGGGAAGCAGAGGCAGACAGAATAACTTCCATGCAGCAAACCATAGACAACTTGACAGGCCAGCTCAATATTGTCAATGATGTCCTTCAAGGCCTGCTCAGAGGAGGCGACAACCATATCAGGGGTGCCATGAACATTGCCGCCGTGCCACAAAAGCTGAAAATTCCTGAGCCAAAGCCATACAAAGGAGCTCGAGATGCTAAAGAAGTGGAGAATTTCATCTTCGACATCGAGCAGTACTTTGATGCCGTAGGACAATTGGAAGAGTCCAAAAAGGTAGCAACTACTGCCATGCATCTTCAGGGCGATGCTAAACTCTGGTGGCGAGTGAAATACGAAGCCATTAGGGCTGGTGAAGATACTCTCCAAACATGGGCGAAACTGAAGGCAGCCATACGCCTGCAGTTCTTCCCCGAAAATGTGGAATACAATGGCCAGAGAAAGATGCAGGAACTCCGCCAGACCAGGTGAGTGCGGGATTACATGCGAGAATTCTCTGCACTCATGCAGAGCATATGAGACTTGGGGGACAAAGACAAACGCTTCGCATTCATAGAAGGTTTGAAACCTCAAGCCCGTGCAGAGCTGCAACGACAAAGGGTAGACACCCTACCCAGGGCAATCCAAGCTACAGAATGCCTTGGGGATTACCATTTCGAAATCCTGAAGGATAGGTCCTAACTTCCTACTCGAGGGGGATACAACGGAAGCCAACCAAGCAATGGTGGCCCTAGCAGAAATGGGGGAGATCGAAGTGCATCCAAACCTAAGACTCCTTCATCAAGCAGCAACAGCGCTGTATCAGTCAACAACAATCAGGGGAGAAAGCCCCCTTCAGAATGCCGTCATTGCGGCGGGGAACATTGGAACAATGAATTCCCACATGCACATATCAACACTCATCAGACTGTTGAAGATGGGTCAGACAACGATTCAGACGACGCAAAACAAGTTGGTGCCTTCAATGCATTTGTTGGCTCTATCCCTGATACCTTGGCGGGAACCAATGCTGGTGACCGTAAGAAGAACGCATGCCCAATCGCCAAGAAAGGGAAAGATAAGGTGGATGAGAGGCCTCCTGCCAAAAAAAAAAGAGGACCCTCATGTTCGTCGAAATGAAAGTAAATGTCAGACCCATCCGAGCAATGATAGACACGGGTGCTACCCACAACTACTTAGCCTTGACTCAGTAGAGCGCCTCGGTCTAGTCGTGAAGAAGAGCAGGGGCCGTGTCAATGCTATCAACTCAAACCCCAAGCCAGTGAGTGGAATAGCCAAAGAAGTGCCAATGAAGCATGCTCCATACAAGGGAAGATTCAACCTACGCATAGCTATCATCGATGACTTCGAGCTAATAGTGGGATTGGAATTCCTGAGGCAAATCAACACCATACCGGTATCATATGCCGACATGTTCCTGATGATGGGAGAAAACAGAGCCAAACCCCGCATCATTCCATGCAAACCCATAAAGATGGCCACTGAAAACGTCTCGGCCATGCAATGGATGAAAGGAGTCAAAAGACATGAACACAAGGTTCCGGCTACCCTCAACATCAAAAATCAAAAATCACATCATCGGCGCCAAACAACTTACGGCGCCCCTCAGTGCGCGAAGACTTGTCAAGCATGCCAAGAGGGCAAGTCGGATCGCCCAACACATGCAGGACTCTTGGAGCCGCTACCTTTCCCACAGAGACCGTGGGAAAGCATTTCCCTCAATTTCATCACAGCATTACCCAAGGTCGGAGATCATACAACCATCCTTGTTGTGATATACCGGTTTTCCAAGTATGCCACATTCATTACAGCCCCACAAAACATATCGGCAGAAGATACAGCTAGACTCTTCTTCTCTCATATTGTCAAATATTTGGGCATGCCCAGAGACATCATTAGTAACTATGACTCACGCTTCACTAGCAAATTTTGGACCCATCTCTTTGGGTGCCTCGGATCCACATTGAGCCACAACTCAAACTTTCATCATCAGGCCAATGGCCCGACAAAACGGTTTAATGACATGCTGGAGGAATATCTCCACCACTTTGCAACCGGATCACAGAAGAATTGGGTGAAGCTTCTGGATGCTGCTCAACTGTGTTTCAATTCACAAAAGTGCACCATTGCAAACAAAAGCGCTTTGAAATTGTTACCGGATAGCAACCGCTACTCCCACAGACTGTGAATGCACCAAACATGCCAAAATCGCCTCAAGCGACCAATTACTCGAAAGAATGGGAGCAAACCATGGAGATAGTGCGGAGCTATCTAGTCAAAGCCTAAGAGAGGGCAACGAGGTATGCAGAACAAGACCTTCGCTTTGTCCAACATCAAAAAGGAGACAAAGTGATGGTAAGAATTCCAAAGCGGTACTTGGTTGCAGAGAGGACCCATGACCCTCGCCTATTGCAACAATACATCGGACACATGTCCATTAAAAGACGCATAGGGACAGACACATACCAGGTCAATACTCCAACCTGGTGGAAAATCCATCTAGTATTCCATGTCAGCAGCCTCAAATCATTTCGGAAAGACATGGAGAATCATTCAGATAATCACACCATAAGACGGAGGGGAACAGACCTCCCAGCCAATAAGAGCCTGATCAATCATCATCATCATGCAGATAAGGCTCCGAGGACGTCACCAACTCAGGTGGGGGAGAATGTCATGGGCTGCTTTCTAGCCTCGCCCCATGACCCCTTGGACACGCCCTGTAGTATCCTGGAAAGCCTCCCAATGCCTAGCACCACGGTCGGCCCCGTGGTCTCGACAGCGCCATGTGAAAAGAGCGCATGTGCCTCTGTCGCCCCACCGAAATTCCTTGCCGGCGCCCAGCGGCTTGTGAGTACCAAAAGCGCCGCGTGCACAAATAATGCAGCGTGCACAGACAATGTCGCGCGCACCCATCATGATCCAAGCACCAGCGACCAGCCGTAGGCAGACACAAATAGTGTCGCGCGCGCCGACAGCAACGCCCGCGCAGACCCTGATACTCAAGACAAAGTTGCTGCCGCTGGACTTGTTTCTACCTTGTAGAAGTCTAAGTCCTTCCATTGTAAATATAGAGTGGGTTTACTTCATTTTACATTCAGTGTACTCCTACAGCTTTCATAGGTCAACCCATGTAACTTTGGTTTATTTTTTTAAGCATTATTAGGGGGATCAAGCATTCAAACATTCAAGCAAGTAAACATTTCTCTGTACTGGTGTCTCTCCCCCCGACACCGCATAGCTTTTGTAATAGATTTCATTTCATCATTGCAATCAGCTTTCATTCATCAATTACTCATTTCAGTTCTCTCAGACGTTCACGACATTGGTTTTCCCATACGGCACTGACAATCTAGTCTAGCATATGGAGGGGATCTCATTTGGCGGACAGCAATCGCACTTACATCGATTGCTTAGCCTTACGTCGCCCTTCTAAAGAACCTCAAGAAGGCGCCGCGTAATAATACATATGGAATAGTACTAGTATGTAAAACTAAACACTCTCTCAATAGAAAGAGTAACAGTAAAAGGAGAAGGAAACATGAAATCAATAAGAGCCTCAAATAGTATTAAGGTGGTAGGAGAAAAGTAAATTTCAAGTAAGTTTCAATATTTTTAAGTTGGGAGATCTTTATTACCAATATACCACCATGCTTTTAGCACAGAGTCCGATCTCAGACTGATTGGCTAAGCAATCTCACCTCGAGACATCCACTCACAATACCACCATGTGCACGGCATGGCGTCCGTTCTCAGCCCGATTGGCTAAGCCATCTCACCACAATATCGTGTGGGTCGACATCACATCACATATTTCTGGAAGTAATCTCGTCCCATTTAAGGGAAAATATCTCAACACATCAATCTCATCACATATAAGGGAAAACAATCTCATCACATCAACATGGAGGTTTACCCCTCAATCACTCCTACACCGACACATGTAGTTTCGGGGTTAGGTTATTTCGACCTACACTTCCTCGGTGACCAAACAATACTCCCAAAGAATTTATTATTTAAATAATTTACAACTCATTTCATAATCTTTCACACGTCTTTCCATTTCATTGGCACTAGTGGCCACAATTGTAATATCATTCTTGACACGCCCGTCGTATTGCATATTTCATACTCACCCCTATAACTTTCAAGTGTTAACCATGAATTATCATCAATAAAAGAATTTTAAATCAAGATTTTTAGCACACATATGAACAAACAAGTGTCTTAAGCACATTGAGTTTTTCTTCCACAAATAGGCATACCAACTTGCAATTGAAACATGCTTTTAAATCACAACACCTTTGGTACATTGATCATGCTAGATTACATTCTCGGAGGGAATCATGATGTGATAGGGACATTTGGAACACATTTTGAGTATATCCATCATTCAACACAATACGCATTTTAGAATAATGAAATCTATTAGGGAGGACTCGGAACATAAGAAATAAAATTGAGCCAATCATAATTGCAACTTACGAGGACATCATGGAAATCGATTATGTAAGAGAAGTTTATCCAACATACCTCACCTTGAGCATCCTTAAATTACTACAATGTTTCAAAAATCTTAGCGACTTTGATCTATTTGGAAATATAACAAAATTAAACACAAATTAGGAAGGAGTTCATAGTTCCAGCTCATTTGAGCATTTTATCAAACACTAGGTGTGCATTAAGATTTCAAGGTCCTCCTATGGTGGATTCCTTCATCCCACTACCCAAAGTCTACCCAATTGAGCTCAACATTCTTCCCACAAATTTTGATAGTACATGCATGCATAATAATCAACTCTCACGCCCAAGAATTACTTTTCTCATTACCTATTTTTAGTTAAATCCCGAAATTGAGGTCTAGGGAGTAGAATCTTACCTCTAGGATGAAGACCTAGTGAGTTTTCCTTGTTAATCCTCCAAGCCTTGAGCAAGAATTGATGAAAAATTAGTTTAGGAACCCACTCTCATTCTAGAGCACTTCCTCACTCTTAAAATATCAGGTTTTTACTTAACAAATGGTCCTTAACGTCTATATATCGAATTAGGGTCAGGTTATAAAAACTAGAAATGGACCCTCTAAATACAGCTCTGCGGTCCGTAAAATGGGACGCAGAAGTGATGTCAAGAACTGGGATGTTCGGGTTAGGTCAGCGGCAGGTCTTCGATCAGTAGACCAGTTCTACGGTCGCATAATGCGCCGCAGAACTTCCCTCCGGAAATTTTCATGCTGGATCTGCGATGCATTGTGTGACCCGTGAAAGCATTATATGGTCGCATATTGGACTGCAAAACGACCCTCCAAAATTGGCCATTTTTGTGTGGCACTTCTGCGGCCGATCTACGGCTCACAGAGTGATTTTGCGGTTGCATAGTAGACCGCAAAAATGCCCTGCTCTTCCAAAAATTTTCTTCAACTCCCCAACACACTGTTCAACCCAAAACATCCGTACCGCTACGAGCAAGCTCCCCACGAAGAATCTTTATAATTATCAACACATAAGCTACCTTGGCATCACGAAAACCCGGGTTCTAGGTGAAATTTTTACAGGGCCTTACAGTTAATCATGTTAACTTGGAGGTTACAAACACTTAAGATCATGAACTGCAAGTACCAAGAGGGTTGGAAGGCTTAGAAGCTACACGAATGGAAGAAAATAAGTTTTGTCGAAAGTGGACAAGTTGGGAATGTTATAACATGTACGTGAGACTAAGGTTCTCAACATGATAAGGAGGTTATGTGATGATTTATTTTAGTCTTGATAGTCTTAAGTTATTTTTTGAAGTCAAGCGAGTTGTGGAACAAAATTTGGCAAAGGTCATCACAAGTTACATTCATAAATGTGCAGAAAATTAGGTCAAATTTAGCTGAGCTTTTCTCACATTGTACTTTTAGAATTATGGGATGATCCACCTATCAAATTGATGATCTATAACTCTAGTTTCTAACTCATTAAACCATCTGTCGATATGATATTGGAGTAGAGAAATATTTGCATTTTTGTGAGACTACACAAGCAGCTCCCTTAGGACCCACAAAGTCGATGGAAAAGTCCATCTCCTATTTAGGTCAATTTTAACTCGTTTTAACTCATTGTTTCTCAACCAAAACAGTTACTAAACCCTCCTATATTCTCTCCAAGAGTTCCTCCATGATTCTAGAGTGAAAATAAGAGATAAAAACATGAATCAAATGCTAGAAATCCTGTGGTGCTTGCTAGATCGTAGTTCTTCATCTTGTGGCTATTTTGGAGGATTCTTCAAAGTGAAGTAACCACAGGTTTCGTGCTGTTCTTGTTGATTAAGGTAAGAATCAGTCCTTCCTTCATATATATTGTAGTTTCAAGGTGAACTACAAGTGTTTACATACCAACTTGAACACCAAAAGTTGATTCAAGAAGAGAATACGAACACCTATAATGTTGTGGTGTCATTGAGGATAGTTGTGGGCTGTGTTTGGCTGATATTTCTTGTTGTTTCTACTATTTAGGCGAGTATAACATCCTAATACATGTGCTTGAAGTTTTTTGTGTGTTGGTTGCATTATTTGAGCAAAATACTATAAGAGGAGACTTGAAATAGTTTAAGATATTATTGTTTTTAATGGACTGTTTTGGAAAGGTTTTTTCCATGAACATTAAATAGTTGAAACCTTGGAAAATGACTTTATTATGATGTTTTTATTATAAATATATCATCTACATGTAAAACTTCCTGTTGGTGCTGTGAATATGAAGAGAAAGGACAACATAACAATGGAAAGTTGTAATTGTTGTTGTTGTTGTTGGATTGTTGGGCTGTTTGAGGGTGAATAAGGAGATGAATTGGAGGTTAAAAGTCCTCCCAACGTATTTAATATCATGCTGGATATGTTTTTAAGTTAATAAATGAATAAATTTGGGGTTAAAGGGTTGAAAAGGGATTGTTAAATAGTAGTTGCGTTGGTGATGTTTATGCACTTGTTGTTGTATAGCTTGATTTGGTTATGGCGCTGAAAGTATACAGGTGAAGGTTGTATGGGTTCTTGTTGGTTTATGGACTTGGAAATACAAGGAAAACAAGGAAAATGCCGCCCGTTTTAATATAAAGGAAGATTGTCGTTCATTGTACGATAGTTGTATCTTTTGTAGCTTAAACGATAGCATTATTGTCGTTGCTGTAGATTGATGTGCGGCGAGAGGAGTTCAACATGGTTATTGGATAGAGTATGATAAGGTATGTTAATTTTAATCATTTCCTTCATTTTTGGCATGATCCCGTAACTACATACATTTGATAACGAGACATAATGAGAAGTTCATATTCCTGAATTTATGTACATTATCCTTGTCTCATAAGTTATCGTATTCTCTTATTATAGCCGAGCGCCTATGAGCGAGCCTACTACAGCAGAGCAGTTATACGTACCGAGCCATAAAAGGTCGAACAACTATTTTACTTACTATATTGAGAGAGTTCAGTCAGTATCAGCAGGTAAACATATCTTCGGTTCATCTTTGACTCCCAGTTACTTTCAGTTATTATATTATCAGTTTAGTATCAGCTTTCGATTATTCTATTGCCTTGCATATTCGGTACATTACTTCGTACTGACGTCCCTTCTGTTGGGGACTCTACATTTCATGCCTGCAAGTCTTGATAGAAAGCTGGATAGACCTTCCTAGTAGACAGAGCCAAACATCGGCTTGGTTGGTAAGCTCACTTCCCTGGAGTTACCAGGTCTAGACCTTGGAGTCCATTTTATATATACGGGTTTGATGGGTAGGTCGAGGCCCTATCCCGACCATAATACAGTTCAGTGATCTCTAGAGGCTTGTAGATAAGTCCTGTATATTTTGTATATCAGTATTGTAGCCTTGTCAGCCATGTGTACATGTCGAGTTATGTATTGCTGGTTGTAGATGTTCATGGTGGCCTCGTCGGCCTACACAATTTTGTATATAAGCTTTTAGGTATGTTTACCCCTCATATGAGAGAGATGTTATTTTTAGATGATTCAGAATATGGCATGTCGACCTTGATTGGTATTGTTAGCTTGCAAGTAGGCCTCATCGGCCTAAGTTGAGGGTTACCCCTCCAGAGTTCACAATTACAAAATGGTACGCTGGGGCCGACTATGGCACCAGGTGCCGACCACGCCTCCCCGGGTTTGGAGCGTGACCAAAGGAATATAAGATGTATGCTTCAAGCTAAATCAATGCCACACGATAAGGAATGAAAGGAATGCAATTTCTTAATAGTTTTGTATCCTCTTAAAGATACAGACATATCCGTACCGATCTATAAGACTCTAATAAACCTGCTTATGACTCGTAGCACCTATGAACCTAAAGCTCTGATACCAACTTGTCACGACCCCAAATTCCCACCTTAAGATGTCGTGATGGCACCTAGTCTCTAAGACTAGGTTAGCCTAACACATGATGAGTTAATAACAGAATTGAACTATTTAATCATTAAATCATAAAACAGTAAATGACATACATAACTGCAACGGCCAATAGTTACACATTTTCCAAAATTGATAGTGCGGAGTCATAAGCTCTACTGAAATACACTAAAATTTCTAAATATTATACTGCTTCAATTTATAATTAAACAGTAGCATAAGGAAGTAAGATCGTGACTCCGAGGCTTACGAGCGTCAAGCAGGTAAACTTTAAAGTCTCCACCGCGCAGACGCAACTCTCTCTATCACAATAAGAAATACCTGGATCTGCACAAAATGTGCATAAGTGCATGAGTATACCACAACGGTACCCAGTAAGTATCACGCCTAACCTCGATAGAGTAGTGATGAGGCTAGGTCAAAACACCTACTAGGCATAGAAACCTGTACAAGATATGCATGAAGATAACAATGGAAAGAACACAATGTAAGGCTAACAAAGGAAAGATTTTTTATTTACAACCAACAACGAAATAATAGAGACACAAATGGTACCAAGTAGTAAAAGGGTAATAGAGAAGCAACATAATAAGAATACCGATAAGCTATGAATGAACTCAAATAAGGAGAAACCAATAACAGCTCAAATAATCATATCGTTCCCAACGCATGGGCCTAAACCAAAAATTACTCCGAGGCACACACCTCGTTAATCACAAATCATGGACCACAATTTCCAAATCTTACACGTATGCTAGCTCGTGCACCACAAAAACAATTACCTTCACACGGCAAGGCCCACGTGCTACCATGTACATTGCAACCATAACAAATATCAATTAAAATGATTGAGAGTTATATTTAAACACCATAAAGCATAATAACAATCTTGAATAAAGTAAGGCATCAAATGAAATAGTGAGTTTATTTTAGAAATCAATTAAAGTAAAATAAAATACAATTTATACCAATAGAGTATCATATGGTTTTAGTTAGAAATCAATAAAATTGAGTAAAATGTCAAATTTAAACAAAGTAAAACATCAGTTAAATTAAGGAATTAAATATAGAATTTGTTAAAAGAGAAACGTGATAACAATTTTAAGTAAGGTAACCAATCAACATGGTGTTGAGTATAATTTGAGAATCGAATTATAGTAAAAGGGAGATAACCCTTTAAAATAATAAGGCACTGAGTGAGATAGCGAGTTCTATCTTAAGAGACACATAGAATAAACCATATCAATAATTCTATTATTTAAATTGTTATATTACCAATAACTCAATAAAATATGATATAATGACTACACGCAATTAAACTGACATTTACAATCAATTTACCAAGTTATAACGGAGGCACGCATTGGCATGTTAAAGTAATACAACAAATCATGTAGAATGCATGACTCACACAAGAAGCCACAATCGTTCCAACACCAAGATAACAACGAATAATCAAACACAATCAAAATGTGGATGAATGATCGAAGGAAGAATAATAACCGTTCAAACCAACAATTTGTCCCAGCATAGAATGTACAACAAGAATCACAACCGACCACCTCAAAATCACATTTCACAAGTTATAATCACAATCTTTCCTTATATCACCACGTGAGCCTTACATTTAGTTTTGAGAATCATTTTTTTCCGAAATAGCTACACGCGTTTTAGCCCACCTTATCTAAATGTGTGGCTTCAAGTAGATCCCGTACTAGCAACACGCGTATCAAGACCACCTTATCCCACTGCACGCATATCAACCCTAGCCTTATACCACCGCATGCGTATCAATATTAGAACACAATCACAATTGGCCACAAATTCCCATATGCCACAACTTGCCAAAAAGTCAACAACACCAATGTTACCACAACACATAGCTGACGGCTCAACCACAACATGTACAAGAATCTCAATAACAACAAAATGAATGAGGAATAGCTCAACAAAGAAAAGTATTCCAAATTCCAAAAATTTCAACCACAAATGTGCCAATAGCTCTCAACAAGAACAACTTCCATAACTCAACAATGAAGGTATTTCCATTAAATTGCAACGTCAAATTCAAATGCATAACATAAGCTCAACAATAAGAAAGGTGGCATGAAATAGAACATACGACTAAATGCATGAGAATAACTCAACAATGTAAAATATGTAACAAAAACTACTAATAAATGCATATAAGAGTAACCTCAACAATGGAAACATGTAATAACAACTTCAAGTAAAGAATGTAAAAATAAACCTGACAACGAAAGATAGAACAATTAATAACAACTTCAATTAAATGCTTATAAGTAACCTATGAGTCTAAACCGGTCAATTTTCACATATAAGCTCGTGTACACACTCATCATCTCATGTACACGTCTTCCACATAATTCAAATAGTATAGTCAATCTCAACCTTAAGGGGTATTTCCCCCACACAAAGTTAGGCAAGATACCTACCTGAAAGATGCTAAATCAATACTCTAAGAAGCCCATCCCACGTAAAACAATCTTCGGACGGCTCGAATCTAGCCAAAATAACTTAATATCATAAATAAAAGCCATAGCAAATAATTACGAATAATAAAGCTTCGATCTTTAATGAAAAGTCAACACTGGACCCGCACCTCGAAACCCGACAAAACTTACAAATTCCGAACCACATTCCGATACGAGTCCAATCATACCAAAATCATTATTTCCGACCTCAAATTGGCGTTCAAACTATCAATTTATGTTTTAGAAGTTTTTATTAAAATACCCAATTTCTCCAATTCAAATTATTAATCAAACACAAAATCGAGGTTAGAATCATGAAATAATAATAAATCCAAGTCAAAAATACTTACCGCAATCTAAGTAGTAAAAATTCCCTCCAAAATCGCCCAAACCCAAACTCCAAAACCTTGTGAAAAAAGTAGCTAATTCTGAAACAAGAAAAAAGATACAGCAGATGTCCCAAATCGATTCAGGTCCTAAATAATCCCGAAACTTACATTTGATAAGCCCAAAACGATCCTTGCGAGATTCCACCCAAGATAGCCTCTTGAATCACCCAATTTGGCCTTGAAATGAGGGGGATATGATGTTTTGAAGTTTCAAAAGAAATCTGAAAATTTCAATGGCATTTTTCGTAATATTTACACCAGAAAAAACCAACAATAAGAAAATCCTCGTTTTAACACCTAAAACTCATTTGGAACCTCCCCCACACAAACCATATATGAATTTCAATTAGAACACGCTACAAACCTGCTCGCGCACTCAAAATACCGAAAAGAGATCATCTTGATCCGATATTGACCATGGTCAAACTTCAAATCCTTAACTTAACTAGTTTCTCAACCAATATTCCAAAATACATCCGAGACCCTCGGGATCCCATCCAATCATACCAACAAGTACAAATACATCATACAAACTTATCCAAAGCCTCAAAACACCCACCGGGAATATCACAACTAAGAATCAAAGCTCAAACCGAATAGAATTTCTCTTAGTTGTTAAACATTCGTTCTTTCAAAAAAGTGTCCAAATCACACTTAAACACTTCGGATTACTTTCAAACTTTGCACACAAGTTCAATTAAACAATATAGACCTATCCAAAGTCTCGGAACACCAATTGGAGTTCAATAACATCAGAGTCAACTCTTGCTCAAACTTTATGAACTCTAAAGTTATTCAAATTGTATCTTTCGACAAATAGTGTCGAATTCTTCTTGGAACCTCCAAAACCAAATCCGAACATATGTAAAATTCCAAATCATCATATGAACCTATCAGAATAATCAAAATCCGATTCTGAGTGTGTTTACCCAAAAGTCAAACATTGGTCAACTCTTCCAACTTAAAATTTCTAAGACGAGAATCATTCTTTCAAATCAATCGCAAACCACTCGAAAACCTAAACCAACCATAAACGCAAGTCATAATACATAAATGAAGCTACTCAAAGTCTCAAACTACTGAATGGAATGCTAAAGCTCAAAACGACCGGTTGGGTCGTTACATTCTTCCCCACTTAAACATACGTTCGTCATCGAACCTGCCAAGAGTCCTTCCAAAGCCATCAAATCGCCATATAACCTCACCATACATATAAACATGGGTGATTCCACATCATCCCAACCCATATGAGCCCGACAACACCACCTAATAGAGGATCCTTATTTCAACCTTAGTCCATAAACCTTAAAACCCAAATCCCCAACATCTGGAACTCATTATATAACCCTATTCTTGCATCTCTGCACCGTATAACTCTGAATAATTATATCAGTCCATAACCGTATCAAAACATAATCACATGATATACCGCATAACTCAAATACTTATAGCATTAACTTTCGACCGTAATAGTTGCTCGATAACCAACCCGACACCGCTAACAAACCTCATATCAACTAAAACCTTGTTCTGAACCCTCGTACACTACCAATGATGAAAGAAACCTACAGAAACTCATAACCACCCATCAGATCAACAAGTTGTGGAGCTCTCTTGCCCGATAAGAAACATAGCCAAAATCTAAGCCGACTAGTGACACTATTCTTCCAAACATACCTTAATCAAATCTAATGGCACTCATTTCAGGACCAATAACCTCACCTCATCCAGTACAAGCTACTCGACTACCCATCACACAAATCCTACTTAGAGCCACATATCATAAAATCCGTGCACCAACAAACAACAACTCAAATATAACAATGATGGAAAGAGAATGTAAATGAAGGAACCATACTGCCAGCTCAATAGATACCACCGAGAAGCGCAATGCTATCAATCCACCACACAAAGGGAAACATATAACACGAAATAAAAATAAAGGATCATATCCTAACATAACGTCATTGTGGTGCATGACCCAATTCGACACTGATCCACTTGGAATACGTTGATCCATGATACTTGCAATCAATAACCATAAGCATATCAACAACAAACATACGAGTGCGTGACCATAACCATGGAGATACGGATATCACTATATACCAAAAATAGGAAGACCATAACCAAGGCACAATCAACCATTCAACACCCTAAGAGTAATCTCGCTCAAATTTCGCAAAAAACCCCAAACATAACCGCATCATAGGTAAATAGTCAACAGTCTCATAGCCTGTCGTGGCATAGAAGAGTAACAGATAGAACACATCAGAACACGAATAAGGTCAACTCTAATTGATGACATCACCTGCTGCAATAACTATGCTAAGTAAATAAGTCTGACCCGGGTAGAATATACATGCTCATTAGGCCAACAATCGGCCTCCAAATCAATTCTTATCCTTCCAAAATAGGTAGATAGCCTCCGTAAAGCCCACAATAGCATATTTGTAGCATATATCATCGGTCGCCAACCTCTTAGCATACCTTTACCGTCCGCAACAATGGAATAAGCTACCTTTGAGAAACGTTTTAGACTTTTGGTCCTCGAACGCTAGAATATACCATATCCGACCCCAATTGCACTACTCAAATGACTGACACCTTCCTCTGTAACGACCCGGCCGATCGTTTTGGGTGTTTTAGCCCTGATCCCCTATTTATTGCCTCCTGTATGCTACATTGTGAATATGTGACTTTCTAGGGTGTTTGGTTTTGGTTTCAGGTTAGTTTCGGAGTGAAATGGGACACATAGTTCCTAAGTTTGAGCTTTAAGTTGTTAGAGTTAACCGTAGTTTGACTTTTTTGATGACGCTCTGGAATGCAGTTTTGAAGGTTCCAATAGCTTCATATGGTGATTTTGGACTTAGTAACGTGTCCAGATGTCGATTTGGAGGTCCATACGTCGTTTCGATGTGAATTGGCGAAAGTTGGAAAGTTAAAAGTTTGGAAGGTTGGAAAGTTTGACTGCTACTTGACTTTGTTGATATCAGGGTTTGATACCGATTTTAGAAGTTGGAATAGTTCCGTAATATCATATATACTTGTGTACAAAATTTGAAGTCAATCGCAGTTGTTTTGGTATGAATCGGTATTGGTTTTGGAATTTAGAAGTTCATAGTTCATAGGCTTGAATTTGGGTTGCGATTCGTAGAATTGATATTGTTTGATGTGATTTTTGGCCTTGAGTAGGTCCGTTATGTATTTTGGAACTGGTTGGCATATTTGGACAGGGTCACGGGGGCCGGGGGGTGAAACGAATTGAATTCGGATAAATTTTTGGACCTGCAAAAGGTCTGTCGCAGGTGTGGACTTGCAAAAGCGATCTGTGGATTGTAGAAGCAAATCTGTCGTTGCCCAACTGGGTTTGCAAAAGAGGGATGGTCTCCGTAGAAGCGAGGCCGCTTCTACGATTAAGGGAAGCACAGCCGCAGGCTGGATCGTAGGTGACATTTATTCGCCATAGGTGCACACACGTAGATACAGCCTGGTTCTCGCAGAAGCGGAGGTTGCTGGGTTAAGTCATGACTGCACCTGCGATGGAAATTTCGTAGGTGTGGAGCCGCAGATGCGACAGATGGTTCGCTGGTGCGAATTCTCTAGGTAGAAAAGGGGAAAATTAGAGGATTTGTTTCATAATCCATTTTTGGACTTAGAGTGCTCGGTGGGAGGCGATTTTTCGAGGGTTCTGCAAGGAAAATTTTGGGATAAGGAATCATAACACGATTTTGGTTAATTTACATGAATCTATTGATAATTTCATCATTTAATTAGTGTTTGGAGTTGGAAAATTGGGAGGAAATGGTAGAAACTTCTTAGGCTAAAATTTGAGGATTTATAAGGCGATTTGAGGTCGGATTTGAGTAATTCTTGTACGGTTGGACTCGTTATCGAATGGGTGTTCAGATTTTACAATTTTGGTCAGGTTCCGAGGCGCGAACTCGAGTTGACTTTTTGGGTTGACTTTTTAATTCTTTGCAAAGATCATAAGTTCATCGTTCGAATTAGTTTCCTATAGTTAATATTTATAGAAAGCAGTTGTTTTGTCTAGATTCGAACTGCTCGGAGTTGGATAATCGAGGAAAAGGCCTACTAGTGGATTGATTTAGCGTGATTTGAGGTAAGTGGCTCGCCTAACCTTGTGTGGGAAAATTACCCTATAGGATTTGTGTTGATTGTGATAATTGGGATATGTGAAAGCTGTGCCACAAGATGACGAGTGTGTACATGGGATAAATGTGGAAATTACTGGTTTTAGCTATGCAGATTCCTTTTATGCCGTAATTGAGTTACCTTAACATGTTATGGTCATCATCTCTAGTCTAGTTTCACATGTCTACTTGTCTTATTCTCTTACATGCTAATTGCCTTACATGTTTAATTGAAGTTCTTGTTTCCTTTATTTTGTATTCACTATTTGATCATTGAATTCTTTACTTGAAGTTGTTAAATCATGGAACATCTTGTTGTTGAAATTAGTATTGAGATATTAAGGTCATGATTCACATTGAGGCAAAGATTTAAGTTGTTAAAGACCATTCTGTCGAGTTGTTCATTCCGATTGTTACTGTTGAGACTCTTATGTACATTGTGGTTGAGCCATAGGCTCTTTACTGTGAAAATATTGTATTTGTTTAGTTTCTCTGGCAAGATGTGATATTGGGCAATTGAGGTACGATTTGTGATACGTTGTGATATTGATACACATGCGGTGTTATAATGTTTTGAGGTTGAAATGCATGCGATGAGATAAGGTGGGCTTGATACGCGTGGCTAGTGGGGGAACTACTTGAAGTCATGCGGTGTGATAAGGTGGGATAAAACGCGAAATGCTATTTAGGGAAAATAATTTTTAAAACTAAATTTAAAGGCTCTCGCGGTGATATAAGGAAAGATTGTGAGTTAGTCCTGTGATTTGGGACTACGAGGCGGTACCTCAGTAGTGACCCTTGTTGATCTTTCTCTATTTGTTGTACTTGTCTATGGTTGTTTTGTTTCTTTCCGTGATGTATTATTTGCCTCGATTCTGTGTAGCTAACTCGTGGTTTACTCCTTACTTGTTTCATTTCCTTATCACTATTATTATATTGTTAAATCTTTCATCCTAATTCTTATTATTTCCAGTAGGGCTTTGACTAGACCTTGTCACTACTCTACCGAGGTTAGGCTTGGCACTTACTGGGTACCGTTGTGGTGTACTCATGCTACGCTTCTGAACATCTTTTTGTGCAGATCCAGGTACTTCCTAATAGTCTTGGCACCAGTGAGCTAAGTTTGCATTTGGAGACTTCAAGGTACACATGCCCGCGTCTGTAAGCCTCGGATCACCTTCTATCTATTTCTATATTTTCCTTCTTTACTAGATACAGTTGTATAGGGATGACTTTGATATTGGCATAGAGCTTGTGACTTGCATTTCACCGGGTTTTGGGAAAATATGTATATACTGAGTTGTGGAGATTTTCCTTATGCTAGTTGTTGGATTTTGAGCCTTTAATTATTATTTCGGTTATCTCTACATAAATGTTAGGCTTACCTAGTCTTAGAGACTAAGTGTCATCGCAATATCCTATGGAGGAAAATTGTTTTATAAGAATAGGGGGCTTCAGGTGGACTGATTTATTTGGAAGCAGTTCCCCTGGTAATTCCGAAGCCAGTCTCAACCCAACGCCCTTACCAGGTAGTGATGAGTTAAACTACTCGTGTTGGCATGGAAGTCAGCCCGGTAAATTAATTCCATTCTGCTACTAGGGTAGGGTCATTTTAGAAGTTTCAAACTTACATTTTAGAGAGAGAGGAAGGTGGTCTAGAGTGAGAAGTGGAGTTCTAAGTCATTTTTTCATCAATCTTTATTCAAACCTTGAAGATTTCTCTAGGGTAACTCACAAGGTCTTCAACCAAAAGGTAAGATTCTACACCCTAACCCTTAATTTCGGAATTTAACTAAAAATGGGTAATTAGTAAAGCAATTCTTGGGTGTGGGAGTTGTTTATTTTACATGCATGTACCATCTAGGGTAGTGGGGTGATTGTTGAGATCTTTTGGGTTATGTTTGGGTAGTGGGGTGAAAGAATCCACCATAGGAGGACCTTAAAACCTTAATGCACGTCTAGTGTTTGGTAAAATGCTCAAGTGAGCAAGAATTATGAACTCCTTCCTAATTTGTGTTCAATTTTGCTACATCTCTAAATAGATCGAAGTGGCTAAGATTTCCGGATTATTGTATTAATTTAAAAAGCTTTAGGTAAGGTATGTTGGCTAAACTCCCATCTTAGAATTGAATACCCACGATGATCTTGTAAGTCCCGAGTTGTCCATTATGAATTGACTTTTCTGAATAAGTTTGGCATCAGATGATGTGTGTGTGTGTGTGTGTGTGTGTGTGTGTGTGTGTATATGAATATGTTTCAAATGTGTTCCGGAATGTTCTTATCATACTGTGCTATTCTGGGGAGAGTATTTGGAGTATGAGTATGTATTAAAATGTTGTGACTTCAAGTCAAGTCCAAATGAAAGTGATCACATCAAATTGTATAAGAAATCATATGTGCCTAAGATCCTAATTTGCTCAAGTATGTGTTTAAAGTCTTTATTTGAAAGGCCTTGTTGTTGATTATCCATGATAATGATTGAAAGTGGAGTAGTGAGCTTGAATTATGAAGTACGGTCAACGTGCCAAGAATGTTATTGTGTTTTGGCCAATGATGCCAATAAAATAAATAACATGCAAAAGAATATGAATTGAGTGGTGAATACTATTAATAATAAATGCTTTGGGAGTATCGTTTAGCCACCAAGGAAGGGTAGGTCGGAACCCTAACCCCGAAACTATACGTACCGGTGTAGCAGTGATTAAGGGGTAAATCCCCGTGTTAATGTGATGAGACCGTTTCCCCTTATATGGGATGAGAATGGTGTTGAGATGTTTTACCCTTAAATGGGATGAGATTATTGCTAGCAAGATGTGATGTGATATCGATCCACACGGCATTGTAGCGAGACGGCTTAGCTGATGGGGCTGAGATTGGATGCCATGCCGCGCACATGGTGGTATTGTGAGTGTATATCTCGGGATGAGACGGCTTAGTCGGTCGGGCTGAGATCGGACATCGTGCTAAAACACGATGGTGTATCGGTGCTAAAGATCTCCCAACTTAAATTACCTAAGCCTATTTGAAATTTACCTTTCCCCTAACTTGACACCTTGATATTGTTTGAGTCTTTTATTGATTTAATGCTTTATTCTCCGTTTGCTGTTGCTCGTTCTATTGAGAGGGTGTTTAGTTTACATACTGGTACTATTCCATATGTACTAACATCCCTTTTGCCGGGGGCGCTGCATTTTTAATGGATGCAGATGATTCCATAGCAGGTGGTATTGATCAGTGATAGCAGCACACCCTATCCTCAACTGATTTGGTGAGCCCCACTTCATTTCTGGGTGTTGTATCTTCTATCTTTTGTACAAAGCATTTCAAGGTATGGCCGGGGCCTTGTTGCCGGCACTGTCATAGCACTCTTTTGTTTCTGTTAGAGGCTCCATAGACATAGTGTGGGTTGTATCTGTTATTGGGAAAGTTAAACTAAAAATGTTATAATTGCACCATCTGTTCCACTTTAACTATGATTTTACAATGTACTGTTTTGAAGACTTGTTAATGACGTAACTAATGGAAATGAACTGGTGTTTTTCACATGACTTCTTATTGACTAATTAATGAAATGCACCCTTCTCTTTATTTGTGGGTGAGTCGGGTAGACGGCTCTATGAGGCTTGCTCGACCGAGGTAACTCTGTTGAGCGCCTGTCGCGCTCCCCGAGTTCCGGGCATATTATTGAATTAGTTTCCTATAGTTTATATTTATAGTATGAAGATGTTTTGCCTAGATTCGAGCCGCTGGGAGTTGGATAATCGAGGGAAAGGCCTATTAGTAGATTGTTTTAGCGTGATTTGAGGTAAAGGACTTGCCTAACCTTGTTTGGGGGAATTACCCCTTAGGATTTGTATTAGTTGTTATAATTGTGATATGCGAAAGTCGTGCACACAAGATGACGAGTGTGTACACAGGCTAAATGTGGAAATTACCGGTTTTAGCTATGTAGATTCCTTTCATGCCGTAATTGAGTTACCTTAACATGGTATAGTCATCATCTCTAGTCTATTTTCACATGTCTACTTGTCTTATTCTCTTATATGCTAATTGCCTTACATGTTCAATTGAAGTTCTTGTTTGCTTTATTCCGTATTCACTATTTCATCGTTGAACTCCTTACTTGAAGTTGTTAAATCATGGAGTATCTTGTTGTTGAAATTGGTATTGAGATATAAAGGTCGTGATTCACATTGAGGCAAAGTGTTAAGTTGTTAAATACCATTCTGTCGAGTTGTTCATTCTGGTTGTCACCGTTGAGACTCTTGTGTACATTTTGGTTGAGCCATGGGCTCTTTACTATGAAAATATTGTATTATTTGGTTTCTCTAGCAATATGTGATATTGGGCACTTGAGGTATGATTTGTGATACATTGTGATATTGATACGCATGCGGTGGTATAAGGCTTTAGGGCTAAAACGCATACGGTGAGATAAGGTGGGCTTGATACGCGTGGCTAGTAAAGGAACTGCTAGAAGTCATGCGGTGTGATAAGGTGGACTAAAACATAAGATGCTATTTCGGGAAAATTATTTTCAAAACTAAATGTAAAGGCTTACGCGGTGATATGAGGAAAGATTGTGAGTTATTCCTGCAATTTGCGACTACGAGGGGGTACCTCGGTAGTGACCCTTGTTGATCTTTCTCTATTTGCTGTACTTGTCTTTGGTTGTTTTGTTTCTTTCCGTGATGTATTATTTTCCTTCATTATGTGTAGCTAACTCTTGGTTTGCTCCTAATTCTTCCATTTCCTTATTATTATTATTATATTGTTAAATTTTTCATCCTGATTCTTATTATTTCCAGTGAGGCCCTGACCTGACCTCGTCACTACTCTACCGAGGTTAGGCTTGGCACTTACTGGTACAGTTGTGGTGTACTCATGCTACGCTTCTGCGTATCTTTTTGTGCAGATCCAGGTACGTCCTATCAGTCCCGACACCAGTGAGCTGAGTTTGCATTTGGAGACTTCAAGGTACACCTGCCCGCGTCTGCAGGCCTCGGAGTCACCCTCTATCCATCTCTACATTTTCCTTCTTTACTAGATACAGCTGTATAGGGATGACTTTAAGGCATAGAGCTTGTGACTTGTATTTCACCGATTTTAGGCAAATATGTATATACTGAGTTGTGGAGATTTTCCTTATGCTAGTTGTTGGATTTTGAGCCTTTATATTATTTCGGCTATCTCTGCATAAATGTTAGGCTTACCTGGTCTTAAAGACTAGGTGCCGTCACGACATCCTATGGAGGAAAATTAGGGTCGCGACATCCTCATACACGATCATCCCATGATAAATACTTCCATAATTCCTTCGTGCCATATAGCAAAATACGAACATAAGCGGTCGATCAATCAGGCGATTACTATAATACCAATCAGGCATTGGCAAGTGGAAGCACGATGCGCCTTCTGGAGTGCGCACCCTTCTCAGTTGGTGCCAAATGATGCTAGCATTCTTCTAAACATCTAAATCGTCCTTGCGGTCTAAAACTTGTGGCCCCATCCAAGCGAAAATCGTAACACGCAACATGTTCCTTCTGTCGGCAGTAGCCATCTAGTTCGAGTGGTGATCGACACTATCAAGAACTCTTTGAGACTCGTTCGCCACCACCAAGCCATCAGAACAAAACTTCCCCAACTCAACCAAGTCACACAAGCCGTCAAACCCAAGAGTATTGCCACAAAAATGCCTGTAAGGCATTACGATATAAAAAGAACCAATTACCTTTATTACTATGCTAACCCAACACCACCAAGCTGACCTACTTCCTCGAATCTTCCTCGACTTGTCTTCAAGTTAATACTTCTCCTCGTCAGTGCACAATGATTCCAAATCAAAGCTCGTTGTGGGAGATCCTAGCAAGAACCACATTGTACGAAGGCCCATAAACCGTTGTATTTCCTCTGAAGCACCCAACAATGCTGCAACCGAGATACCCACTCTGAAGAGGCCTTATATGAATCTTAAGATGCTCCTCTAACCTCTCTAATACTGAAATGTAGATTTAGCAGCAATACAGATATACCGCATATATACCTCAGACCCAAAGCTGATATAACACTTGCCCATGCAATCTGATCATCGATAGTAAACTCCCCTACTTGGCGCAAAGCCATAGGACACAACATCTGATGATCCACAATACCAGCCTTCAAAAGCTCGTACAGCACCAATCAAATACAAGAACCCGTTGCGCCCCAGACTTGAACAACTGAAGATCTACCAACACGTCCGTGTTCAGTCTAGATAACACCTCGAGACAACGATCAAGCATCCATGGCCCCCTCGTAGCCCATCTGCAGCGTTCCGAACCGTCAGAGCATAGCTTATACCGAGTGCGCATCATCTTATACGAGTGAATGTAAAGGGATGTAAGATGTATGCTTCAAGCTGATCAATATCGCACGATAAGGAATGAAAGGAGTGGAATTTCCTAATAGTTTTGTCACCTCTCGAAGATAAGTACAGACGTCTCCATACCTATCCGCAAGACTCTACTAAACCTGCTTATGACTCGTAGCACCTATGAACCTAAAGCTTTGATACCAACTTGTCACAACCCCAAATTTCCACCTTAGGATGTCGTGATGGCACCTAGTCCCTAAGATTAGGTAAGCCTGACACATGTTGAGTTAATAACAGAATTGAACTACTTAATCAATAAATCATAAACCAGTAAATGACATACATAACTGCAACGTCCAATAGTTATACATTTCCCAAAACCGGTAGTATGGAGTCATAAGCTCTACTGAAATACATTGGAATTTCTAAATACTATATTGTTTTGATTTACAATTTAACACTATCATAAGGAAGTAAGATGATGACCCCGAGACATGCGAGTGTCAAGCAAGTATACCTTGAAGTCTCACCGTGCAGACACAACTCTCAATATCACGATCAGAAATACTTGGATCTGCACAAAAATGTGCAGAAGCATAGCATGAGTACACCATAATATTACCTAGTAAGTATCAAGCCTAACCTCAGTTAAGTGGTGACAAGGCCAGGTCAAGACACCTACTAGACATAGAAACCTATACAAGATATGCATGAAGCTAACAATGAAAGAACATCAATGTAAGACTAATGGCGAAAAGATTATTGATTTACAACCCAACAATGAAATAATAGAAACACAAATGGAAGCAAGTAGTAAACGGGTAATAGAGAAGCAACATAATCAGAACACCGATGAGATATGAATGAACTCAAGTAAGGAGGAACCAATGACAGCTCAAATAATCAAATCATTCCCAACGTATGGGCCTAAACCAAGAATTACTCTAAGCCACCACACCTCGTAATTCACAAATCATGGACAATAATATTCAAATCTTACATGTATGGCACCTCGTGCCCACAATAACAATTACCTTTACACGGCAAGGCTCACGTGCTACCATGTACATTGCAACCGTAACAAATATCAATTTAAATGATCGAGAGTTATATTTAAACGCCATAAAGCATAATTACAATCTTGAATAATGTAAGGCGTCAAATGAAATAATGAGTTTATTTTAGAAATCAATTAAAGCAAAATAAAATACAATTTATACAAAATAGAGTATCTTATGGTTTTAGTTTAAAAATCAATAAAATTGAGTAAAATGCCATATTTAAACAAAGCAAAACATCAGTTAAATTAACGAATTAAATATAGAATTTGTTAAAAGAGAAATGTGATAACAATTTTAAGTAAAGTAACCAGTCAACATGTTGTTGAGTATAATTTGAGAACAAAATTATAGTAAGAGGGAGATAACCATCTAAAATAATAAGGCACCAGTGAGATAGCAAGTTCCATCTTAAGATACACATAAAATAAAGCATGTCAATAATAAATCGTTACGTTACCAACAACTCAACAGAATATGATATAGTGACTCCACACAATTAAATTCACATTAATCAATTTACTAAGTTATAACGGAGGCACAGATTGGCATGTTAAAACAATATAACAAATCACGTAGAATGCATGACTTACACAAGAAGCCACAATCATTCCAACACCAAGATAACAACGAATATCCAAACACAATCAAATGCGGATGAATGATTGAAGGAAGAACAATAACAGTTTAAATCAACAAGCTGTCCCAATATAGAATGTACAACAAGAATCACAACCGAGGTACCGCCTCAAAATCACATTTCACAAGTCATAATCACAATCTTTTCATATATCACCGCATGAGCCTTACATTTAGTTTTGAAAATCAGTTTTTCCGAAATAGCGACACGCGTTTTATCCCACATTATCTCACCGCGTGGTTTCAAGCCGTTCCCCTACTAGCAACACGCGTATCAAGCCCACCTTATCTCACCGCATGCATATCAACCCCTAGCCTTATACCACCGCATGGGTATTAATATCACAACTCACATCACAAGTTCCCATATGCCACAACTTGCCAAAAAATCAACAATACCAATGTTACCACAACACATAGCTTTTGGCTTAACCACAATATGTACAAGAATCTCAATAACAACAAAATAAATGAGGAATAACTCAACGAGGAAAGGTATTCCAATAACCAACAATTTTAACCACAAACGTGTCAATAAGCTCTAAACTACAACTTCCATAACTCAACAATGAAGGTATTTTCATGAAATGGTAACTTCAAATTCAAATTCATAGCATAAGCTCAACAATAAGAGAGGTAGCATGAAATATCAACTACGATTAAATGCATGAGAATAACTCAACAACGGAAAGAATAGCATGTAACAACAATTACTAATAAATGCATATAAGAATAACTCGACAATGAAAGAATATGTAATAACAACTTCAAGTAAAGCATGTAAGAATAAACTTGACAATGAAAGATAGAACAATTAATAACTTCAATTAAATGCGTATAAGTAACCTAAGAGTCTAAACAGGTCAATTTTCACATATAAGCCCATTTACACACTTTTCACCTCATGTACATCTCTTCCACATAATTCAAATAGTACAATCAAACCCAATCCTAAGGGATATTTTCCCCACAAAAAGTTAGGCAAGATACTTACCTCAAAGAAACTAAATCAACATTCTAAGAATCCCTTCCCGTGTGAAACAACCTCCAAACGGCTCGAATCTAGCCAAAATAACTTAATATCATAAATAAAAGTCATAGGAAATAATTATGGATAATAAATCTTCGATCTTTAATGAAAACTAAAAAGTCAACCCAGGGCCCGCACCTCGGAACCCGACAAAACATACAAATTTCGAATGCACTTTCTGATACAAGTCCAATCATACCAAAATCATTCAATTCCGACCTCAAATCGTCCTTCAAACCGTCAATTAAATTGTGTTTCAGAAAGTTTTTACTAAAATCCCAATTTCTCCAATTCAAATTATTAATCAAACACTAAAATCGAGGTTAGACTAATAAAATAATAATAAATTCGAGTCAAAGATACTTATCCCAATCTAAGTAGTAAAAGTTTCCTCCAAAATCGTCCAAAACTGAGCTCCAAAATCTTGTGAGAAAAAATAACTAAATTCCGAAATAAGAAAAAAATGCAACTGTTGTCCCAGCTCGATTCAGGACCAAGATAATCCCAAAACTTCTTTTTGATAATCCCAACACGATCCTTGTAAGATTACACCAAAGATAGCCTCTTGAATCATCCAATTTGGCCTTAAAATAAGCGAGATATGACGTTTTGAAATTTTAAAAGAAATCTGGAAATTCAATGGCATTTTCGTAATTATTTACATCAGAAAAAAACCAGCAATAAAAAAATCTTCAATTTAGCACCAAAAACTCATACGCAACCTCCCGGACACAAACCATATATGCATGTCAATCATAAAATACTCTACGAAGCTGCTCGCACACTCAAAACACCGAAAAGATGTCATCTTGATTCGATATTAACCATGGTCAAACTTCAAATCCCTAATTTAACTAGTTTCTCAATCAATGTTCCAAAATATATCTGAAACCCTCGGGACTCCATCCAATCATACCAAAAATCACAAATACCTTATACAAACTTATTCAAAGCCTCAAAACTCCCACGGGAATATCACAATAAAGAATTGAACCTCAAACCGAATAGAACTTCTCTTAAGTTGTTAAATCTTCATTCTTTTAAAAGAGTGTACGAATTACACTTAAACACTTCGAATTACTTTAAAACACTGCACATAAGTTTAATTCAACTATATAGACCTATCCAAAGTCTTGGAACACCAATTGGAGTCCAATAACATTAAAGTCAACTCTTGGTCAAACTTATGAACTCTTAAGTCCTTCAAATTGCTAACTTTCGACAAATAGTGTAGAATTCTTCTAGGAACCTCCGAAACCAAATCTGAACATACGGCAAGTCCAAAATCATCATACGAACCTATCGGAATAATCAACACTCGATTCTGAGTCCGTTTACCCAAAAGTCAAACCTTGGTCAATTCTTCCAACTTAGAGCTTCTAAAACGAGAATCATTCTTCCAAATCAATCCCAAACCGCTCGAAAACCGAAACCAACCATACATCAAGTCATAATACATAATACGAAGCTACTCAAATTCGCAACTCACCGATGGAATGCTAAAGCTCAAAACGATCAGTCGGGTCGTTACAGGGTCCCGAGGGGCTCGGGTGAGTTTATGATCATTTCCATGTTCTTTGGCACTACTTATTTCTGGTGGTTCAGACCTTCTTCGTGATCGTGTAGTGTATTATGGGATCTGTGTATTTCATTCATCTCGTCTACAATTGGGTAATCGCATTCGCATACCTTTGTGAGGCCTGAGCATCGCGTTCGTGTCAGACAGATCGTGTTCGCGTAGAGTTGAGTTGAGGAGCTAGGAGCTTAAGGAAATGTCTTCGCGTTCGCAAAGGTATGGATCTGCCGTGCATTGTGTTCGCGAGGTTTATATTGCGAAGGCGTAGAGTCTTTTTTGTGGCGGTGAGGTTTTGTTCATCGCGAACGCGAGGGTCCTTCCGCGTTCACGAAGTGTATACCTGGAGCAGACCTTTAAGTACTCTATTTCGGACCTTTGAGCTATTTTATCATCTTTTGAGTTGGGGAGCTCGAATTTGGGCGCTTTTGGAGGTGATTTTCACCACATGGATTGGAGTAAGTATTTTTTACTCGGTTTTGATTATATTCCGTGATTCCAGCTTCATTTTTGGTATTTTATTGATGATTTCAAAAGAGAAATTGGGGGGTTTTGTCTAAACTTTCCTAAAGTGAATTTTTGAGTTTTGAACATCGAATTGGAGTTGAATTTGAGTGAAATTAGTATGGTTGAACTCGTATTTGAAGGGGTTATCAGGTTTTGTGAGTTTTGTCGGGTTCCAAGGTGCGGTCCCGAGTATGACGTTTAGGTTGACTTTCAGTATTACAGATTCAACCTTTATCAATTGGGATTTTTTCCTTAGGCATTAGTTGATGTTTTTGAGTTGCTTTTGGCTAGTTTCGAGCCATTCAGAGGTTGATTTGTTTGGTATGGCATTTCTAGAGTGTTATTTGGCTTGCTCGGTATTTGATTTGGCTTGTTCGAGGTAAGTAACATATCTAAACTTCGGATTGAGGGTATTTATCCTAGAAAAACATGTTATTTGTGTTGTTTTTGGGTGACGCACATGCTAGGTGAAGGACGTGCGGGCGTGCACCGTGGTAGTCATGATTCGGTTGATTCTTTTGTACTATGTTGTTATCAAGTCTTATTCTATCCGTGAAATCCTTACTTGTTAGAGTAATTGAACTATGATTCATGTTAGAAATCATATTTAGGGTATGTGCTTATTCGGTTGAGACCTTATGAGGTTATATTGGTTATTCTAAGTTACCTCCTTTAACTGTAATCATATACTCAGTCATGATTCGTAATTTGCATATCATATCTCAGTCTCTGCTATCATGCACTGTTGCATCACATGTTATTATTGTTTGGGCTGAGTGGTATGAGATTTATGAGCCCTTGAGAGATTGATGACTGATGTGGGCCTAAGAGCCAAGTTGTGAGTGTTATATTGGATCGGGATGCACGCCATAGCAAACCATATTGGCTTTACTATTATTATTTTTATTATTACTATTATTGTGTGGATGGGGCTGCAAGCCGCAGCAGGCCTTATAGGCTTTATTTAGTGCTTGCGCTAGACCCACCCCTCCAAAGTCTAACATAACAATAGTGAACGGAAGCATAGTGATATATATACACGTGCTTTGGTGAGAAGCTTATGAGCTAGGCACTCGTACAGTGCTGAGTGATTGTGTGTATGTGTGATAAAGTGGGCATTTGAGACAGACAACTTGAGTATGTTGAGGGTGAGAGTGCCTGGGATATCACCATGAAATCATTCATTTGACATGCATACTTGGCATGTAGGCATAGAGATGCATTTTTCTCATACTAGATGGTACTGCGACATTCATGATTTGACATGTACATTTGACATGTAGGCATAGAGATGTATTTTTCTCATGCTAGAAGGTATATGGTAATTAATGACTTGACAGGTAGGCAAAGAGACGTACTTTCCTCATGCTAATTGGTAAACAAAAATTCTTATCTGGTGTTGTGAATTGGAAATACAATTCTATTGATAAACTCATGTTTAGTTGATTATCAGTTTTAATATATGGACTTAACTGTTATACCTGGAAAGCATGTCTACTTTTCGGTAATTGTGAAAGGGCTGAGCATAATATCTCTTGAGCTACTACTTTACTGCCTCCATTATATTATTATGAGTTAGTATTGGCTATTGGTTTTGGGAACTGACCTTCTTCCGAGCTCATCACTACTTTTAACCTAAAGTTAGGTTTTTCACTTATTGAGTACAAAGGGTCGATTGTACTCATACTACACTTCTGCACCTTGCGTGCAAATTTTGGAGCTGATGTTGCTGTGTGTGACAAGAGCTGGCATTGAAGATGTACATCCGTTATGATTATACCTGCCTCTAGTTCCTGCTAGCTTTAGATTTATAAACCTATTATGTATATTTCCAACAGATGATGCATTTATTTCGTACCAACTTTGTAAATTCTAAAGTCTTAGAAGCTTATGACTTGTACTACCAATCCTTGGGATTTCGTATAGAAAGCTCAATTATTTTATTTATTGATTCATGTTTTGCTATTTGCGTTGTGATGTCTATCATTTGGTTTACTTAGCGGGTTGGGTTAGGTGCCATCACGACTAGCTGGATTTTGGGTCGACAAGTTGGTATCAGAACCCTAGGTTCATAGGTTCTACGAGCCATGAGCAAGGGTCTAGTAGAGTCTTGCTAATTGGTATGATGACGTCCATAACTATCTTCAAGAGGCTGCATGGCATTTTAAATATATTTCTTTCCTTATCGTGTGGCATTGATTCAGCTTGAAGCATATCTCTTTGAATTCCTTCCACTCACTCATATGCATATGTGAGCGTTCGCTATCAGCTGTGCATCGACAGCTTGTGATTCCATGGATGAGGTGCGGGATGTGTTTTCCATGTTTTGGTGATGGGCCAATCTGGAGGACTTGAGGCCAGAGTTGGACCATAGCTTGGGCTAGGTAGTTTTAGTTGTGTAAATATGTGCTTTTGGGCTTATATGTCCGGTAGCATCCCTAGGAGCGGGATATATGGCTCGGCAAGTGATTGGATAGTTATATGATGAATATGAGGTCACTGCGGTATGTGTTTAGATGGCTTTGATGTGACGAGAAGGGTTTCTTGGTATGTGAAAAGGACTATTGGATGTTTGATTTCTGTCTTGATATGTTGTACAGTCTAGAGTTATGATCATGTTGAGGGATCTTTCATGTTGTTCAGTTATGGGATGAAGTAGATTCTTATGTCTTGTTGATGAGTTTAGACTCGGGAAGATTAAGCGATTGCATGGTCGTTATGGCCATGGTAGGGCGTAGTGAAATGCCAATTTGAGGCTAAGCGGGTGGGTTATCTCCTGCGGGGAAATCTACGGATGTGTGATCCTTATGATGTTGTGTGGAGAGTTTCTTTCTACCGGTTGGTTATTGTGTTGCGATTTGAGTTTGGATCAGTTGATAAAGTCGACTTGACTATCACGAGGATGAATGCGAATGTAGTAGATAATTTGAGATATTTTATGGTTTGTGTTGTATGAGATTATGAAGGATTTAGTTAAACCTCAATGCAGGATTGTGGCAGTAATAGATAATGGGTATTGTGAGTTATTGGATATTCTGTTCTATGGCTTCGAGCCAAACGGGGGAGTCTGCCATCTACGATTTTCTTGCATGGTTATGTGTTGTATTGATTTCGGTCTGAGGCATACTTGTGGATCGGTTATGACTTGCAGAGGTTAGTATTGAGGATGAATCGGGTAAGAAAGTTTCTGGGTGCATGATGTATTACACTTATTGATATATGGGAATCTTGGAATGATTCAGATTTGTTATTTGCGGTAGGCGTGACGTGCTAAGAAAAAGGAAGTCACTCAGTTGCGTTAAGGTGGGGTTACTTCTTTGGGTGTGGTGTGATAGTGGGGAACAATTCGTTTCGTTTGTATTGGCGGTATAATTAAGAGTAGAGCAGAGTGGATGACTCTCGAGAAGGTTCTAATGGGTTCAAGAATCATATGCGGTATTTGAGGAATTTTCGGATTTGCAAATGGCTAAGATCAAAGATTTGCATCAGTTGGTGTCGAGATTCACTATATTTCTGTATCATTATTGGATTCTACATTTTAGTACCATAAAGGTTAAGGAAATAGCTTCAGGTTCACAGAAGGTCTCTTTGGAGTGGGTTTCTTGTATGTCGTATTTTGGGTGCTTAAGAGGGAATACAGCGCCTTATGGGCTTAGGGGCGATGTGGTTTCATGATGAGACCTCTTGTGGTGAGCGTTGGGTTAAGGGTCGTAGTGCACTGGCAAGGAGAAGTGTTAACTTGAAGCAAATCAAAAGGAACTCGGAGGAAATATGACAGCTTGGTAATATATTGGATCAGTATGGTAATGGTATGCTTGGTTCTTGGTTCTTATGATCAAGTGAGGCTTTACGGGTGTTTTGTGGCAATACTCTTAGTTTTGGCGACCTACGTGGCTTGGCTGAGTTAGAGGGATTCAGTTCTGATAGCTTGGTTATGTGCAAATGGGTTTCGAAGTGTTCTCAATGATTTCGATCATGGCATGAGATGGATATTATCTATAGGTATGAGGGGTATATTACATGTTGTAATTTTCTCTTGGATGGGAGTCAAGTATAAGTTTCTGGCTTATTGAGTATGTACTCCTGCTTGTGACTCAGAGTTGATAACTGGATTCTCGAGTTTTCTATGACGGCCTAATAGATGTGATGCGTCATGTGGGATTGAGGTTTGCATGTACATGGTTGCTATTAAGTTTTGAAGGAAAGGTCATGAGTTTTAGATAGCAGGGACGGTTTCAAGTGTTTATAAGAAAGCTGGTATTGTTTGATACCAACGGAGGTGAGTGTGCATTTCAGGAAGAGCATTGTGTTTTGACTCGTGGATGCTTAACTGGTATTATGTTAATCGTCGGATTGATCGACTACTAATATTCAGATTTTGCTATGTGGCACGGAAGAATTATGAAAGTATTTATCATGGGATGATTGAGTATGAGAGATGAGTTAGTCATTCGAGTGGTGGAGATGGGATCGGATATGGTGATTCTTGTATTCTAGGGATTTGGAGACAATAAGGGTTCTCAAGGCAGATTGTTCCTTGGTTGTGGAGTGTGAAGGTATAGCCAAAGTTAGACAGCTAATAGTATGTGTTATGGTTAGGTTATTATGGACTTTTGGAGGGTTAATTATCTATTTGTGAATGACCGGAGTTAATTTGGGGGCCCATAGGTAGGCCTAATGAAGATGCATATCTATACTGGGTCAGATTTGTTGACTCGGCACTGCTATTGTCGAGAAATATGTCATTCAGTTAGGATTGAGCTTGTTCGTGTTCTGATGTTCTATGTTACTCATCTATGCTACGGTGGGTAGAGATCTATTAGTTAGTTGCACCCATGATGCATTTCTATTTGGGCCTTGTGGCGGAATCAAGCGAGATGGTTATTTGGGTGCTGAATGGTTGATTACGCCTTGGTTATGTCCTTTTGGTGATATTTGGTATTACCCGTTTCTTCATGGTTATAGTCTTGCACTTCGTGTGTGTTTATTGTAGATTTGTGTATGGTTGTCGATTTTGAGCACTAAGGCTTAAGGTATTTCATGTGGACAGGTGTTTGGATTGGATCATGCACTGCGATAGAGTTATGTTGGGATATGATCCTTTGTGTGAGGTTTGTGTGTCTTAGTTCTACTATGTTTGATGGGTTCATAGCATTGTGCTTGTGGTGTATCTATTGAGCTTGCGGGACGTTTCTCTCATTTGATTCTCTTTCCATTACTGGGAGCAATTAAGTTGTTGCTTATCGGTGCACGGATTGCACGGTCTGTGGCTTAGGTAGCATTGGTGTGGCATGTCAGTAGAGTAACTGTATTTGATGAGATGAGGTCATTGGACCTTGAACGAGCACTATTGGATTTTATTACGATATGTTTGAAAGAATAATGTCACTAATCAGCTTAGAATTCGGCTATGGTTCTTGTCGAACGAGAGAGCTCCATGACTTGTTGATTTGATGAGTGGTTATGAGATTCTGTGTGTTTTGTTTCATCATTGGCAGTGTACGAAGGTTTAGAACAAGGTTTTATTTGTTATAAAGTTTGTTACCGGTACCAGATTTGTTTTTGGGCAGCTATTATGGTCAGAAGTTATTATTGTGAGTATCTGAGTTATGTGGTATATGATGTGATTGCATCTTGGATTATGGTTATGGCTTGATACAGCGTGTTCAGACTTGCACAGTGTCTAGATGCGAGAATCGGGTTTTGTAATGGATTCCGGATGTTAGAGATTTGATTCCAAGATTTTTGGGCTAAGGTTGAAGGAAGAATCTTCGATTATGTTGAGTTGACGGACTTATATGGATTGGGGTAACTCTATCACCCCCGGGTATGTGCAAGGTGAGCTTACAAAGCGATTTGATGGCCTTGGAACGACTATTGGCACGTTTGACGATGAACGTATGTTTAAGTGGGGGAGAATGTAACGACCCAACCGGTCATTTTGAGCATTTATGTTCCGTTCAGCTTTTTGAAGTCTTGAGTAGCTTCATATGATGTATTATGACTTGTGTGAATCATCGGTTTTGGTTTTCAAATGATTCAGGATTGATTTGGAAGAATGATTCTCAACTAGGAAGCTATAAGTTGAAAGAATTAACCAAATTTGACTTTTGTGTATTTGACCTCAGGTTCCGCTAGGTCCGGATGGTGATTTTGGACTTGGGCATATGCTCGGATTTGCATCTGGATGTCTCTAGAAGGTTTCGGTACTATTTGGCGAAAGTTGGCAATTTGAAGGTATGGGAGTTCATAAGTTTGACGGGGAGTTGACCTTGATGATATTGGATTCAGATTGTTGTTCCGGGAGTTGGAAAAGGTTTGTTAGGTGAACTGGAACTTGTATGAAAATTTTGAGGTCATTCCAAGTTGATTTGATATGGTTCAGCACAAACTTTGGAAGTTGAAAGTTCATAAAGTTTGATTTGAGGTACGATTCATGATTTTGATATTGTTATGTGAGATTTGAGGCCTCGAGTAAGTCCGTGTTATGTTTTAGGACTTGTTAGCATGTTCGGACGGGGTCTCGAGGAGCTCGGGTGAGTTTCGAATCATTTCCATGTTCTTTGGCACTACTGATTTTTGGTGCTTCAGACCTTTTCCGCGATCGTGAAGATTGGGTCGCGATCGCGTAGTGTATTATAGGAGCTGGGTATTTCCTTCATCGCGTTCGCGACTAGTTAATCGCGTTCGCATACCTTTGTGAGGCTGAGCATCGCGTTCGCATAGATTTGAGTTGAGGAGATGGGAGGTGGAGGAAATGTCTTTGCGTTCACGAAGTAATAGCCACGTTCACGAATGTCTGGATCTGCTGTGCATCACGTGCATGAGGTCTATACTGCAAACGCGTAGGGTTTTTTGTGGCGGTTGAGTTTTTGTTCATCGCAAATGCGAGAGTCCTGCGTTCGAAGTGTATACCTGGAGCAAACCTTTAAGTACTCTATTTCGGACCTTTGAGCTATTTTATCATCTTTTGAGTTGGGGAGCTCGAATTTGGGCGCTTTTGGAGGTGATTTTCACCACATGGATTGGAGTAAGTATTTTTTACTCGATTTTGATTATATTCCGTGATTCCAGCTTCATTTTTGGTATTTTATTGATGATTTCAAAAGAGAAATTGGGGGGTTTTGTCTAAACTTTCCTAAAGTGAATTTTTGAGTTTTGAACATCGAATTGGAGTTGAATTTGAGTGAAATTAGTATGGTTGAACTCGTATTTGAAGGGGTTATCAGGTTTTGTGATTTTTGTCGGGTTCCAAGGTGCGGTCCCGAGTATGACGTTTAGGTTGACTTTCAGTATTACAGATTCAACCTTTATCAATTGGGATTTTTTCCTTAGGCATTAGTTGATGTTTTTGAGTTGCTTTTGGCTAGTTTCGAGCCATTCAGAGGTTGATTTGTTTGG
>MCJB01003514.1:0-14218 GCA_002018475.1 Nicotiana obtusifolia | reverse complement strand
ATTGAGGGTATTTATCCTAGAAAAACATGTTATTTGTGTTGTTTTTGGGTGACGCACATGCTAGGTGAAGGACGTGCGGGCGTGCACCGTGGTAGTCATGATTCGGTTGATTCTTTTGTACTATGTTGTTATCAAGTCTTATTCTATCCGTGAAATCCTTACTTGTTAGAGTAATTGAACTATGATTCATGTTAGAAATCATATTTAGGGTATGTGCTTATTCGGTTGAGACCTTATGAGGTTATATTGGTTATTCTAAGTTACCTCCTTTAACTGTAATCATATACTCAGTCATGATTCGTAATTTGCATATCATATCTCAGTCTCTGCTATCATGCACTGTTGCATCACATGTTATTATTGTTTGGGCTGAGTGGTATGAGATTTATGAGCCCTTGAGAGATTGATGACTGATGTGGGCCTAAGAGCCAAGTTGTGAGTGTTATATTGGATCGGGATGCACGCCATAGCAAACCATATTGGCTTTACTATTATTATTTTTATTATTACTATTATTGTGTGGATGGGGCTGCAAGCCGCAGCAGGCCTTATAGGCTTTATTTAGTGCTTGCGCAGGATCTGCCCCTTCGGAGTCTGACATACCAACAATGAGCGGAGGCATATTGATATATGTACACGTGCTTTGGTGAGGGGCTTATGAGTTAGGCACCCCTACAGTGCTGAGTGATTGTGTGTGTGTATGATGAAGTGGGCATTTGAGAGAGACAGGTTGAGTATGTTGAGGGTGAGAATACCTGGGGATAGCACCGTAAAATCATTCATTTGACATGCATACTTGGCGTGTAGGTATAGAGATGTATTTTCCTCACGCTAAACGGTACTATGACATTCATGATTTGACATGTAGGGATAGAGATGTAGATTCCTCATGCTAAACGGTATACGGTAATTGATGACTTGACATGTATATTGACATGTAGCATAGAGACGTACTTTCCTCATGCTAATTGGTAAACAAAAATTATTATCTAGTGTTGTGAATTGGAAATACAATTCTATTGATAAACTCATGTTTATTTGACTTTCAGTTGTATATCTGGAATAGACTATTATACCTGGAACGCATGTCTATTTTTTCGTAACTGTGAACGAGCTGAGAATAATATCTCTTGAGTTACTACTTTTACTGCCTCCATTATGTTATTATGAGTTAGTATTGTCTATTGGTATTGGGCACTAGCCTTCTTCCGCGCTCGTCACTGCTTTCAACCTAAGATTAGGTCTGTTACTTATTGTGTATATGGAGTCAGTTATACTCATACTATACTTCTGCACCTTGCATGCAGATTTTGGAGCTAATGTTGTTGTGTATGGTGAGGAGCTGGCATTGAAGATGTACCTGCATGCCGGTTATAGCTGCCTCTTGTTCCTGGTAGCTTTAGATTTATAAATCTATTTATACATATTTCGAACAGATGATGTATTTACTTTGTACCAGCTTTGTAAATTCTAAGTCTTAGAAGCACATGACTTGTATTACCAATCCTTGGGATTTTATATAGAAAGCTCAATTACTTTATTTATTGATTCCTGTTTTCCTATTTGAGTTGTTTTGTCTATCATTTGGCTTACCTAGCAGGTTGGATTAGGTGTCATCACGTCTAGCTGGATTTTGGGTCGTGACAAAATAAAACATTGTTCTAAACCTTCGTAAATTACTGGTGACAAAAGAATTATGCAAAAACTCATAACCACCCATCAGATCAACAAGTCATGGAGCTCTCTCGCCTGCCAGGAACCATTGCCCAAATTATAAACTGACTTCTGATATTATTCTTCCAAACACACCTTAATTAAATTCAATAGCACTCATTCCAGGCTCAATAATCTCATCTAGTCCAGTACAAACTGCTCGACCGAAATGCCACACCAATACCTTCAAGAGCTACATACCATGCAATCCGAACAAGCAACAAGTCAATGTAACCAATGATGAAAGAAGAAACAAATGAGAGAATCGTCCCGCAATCTCAATAGCATCACCACAAAGAGTGATGCTATGAACCCATCTCACAGAGAAGAAACAAAACACATAAAATAAACACAAGGATCACATAACTCTATTGCGATGAGTGACCCAATCCAAACACCAGTTCACATGGATTACCTATTGCCTAAATGTCATACTAACCCAACACGTGTAATACAACAGCAAGCACGCGAAGTACATGACCATAACCGTGAAGAAACAGATAGCACACTATACGAGAAAAAGGAAGACCATAACCAACGCGCAATCAACCATTCAACAACCCAAAATCCATCTCGCTCGAATTCCACTACGAGGCCCAAAACAAAACCATATCATGTGTAAATAGTCAACAATCTCACAACCCATCATAGCATAGAAGAGTAACTCATGGAACGAATCAGGCATGAATAAGATCAACTCTAATCTCTGACACACCCTTCAACAATAGTTGTGCTGAGCAAACAAATCCGACCTGATGTTGAATACACATTCTCATTAGGCTTGCCAGTGGACTCCAAGTCGATCCCGATCCTCCTGCAATGAGTAGATAACCTTCCCAAAGTTATACTAAAACCTATCCATAGCACATACCGTCAGTTGTCTAACTCTGGCATATCTTCACAGTCCACAACCAAGAAATAGTTCACCTCTAAGCACCCAGTCTCTAAATCACAAGAATACAAAAATCTCCCTATCCGATCCCGACTCGACCACCCAAATGATTGACACATCTCTCATGCACAATCATCTCACGAGAAATAATTCCATAATTCTTCCATGATACATAGCAAAATCTGAACATTAGCAATCGATCAACTAGGCTATTACCATAATACCAGTCAAGCATCCGCAAGTCAAAACACAATGGGCTTTTCTGAAATGCACACTCATCTCAAGTGATACCAAACAGTACCAGCATTTTCTAAACTCATGACCTTCCCTTCGAAACTGAACCGCAACCTTGTTCATGTAAATCTCAATCCCACACGTCGCACCGCATCTATCATCCCATCATATGAAAATATGAGAATCCCATTTCCTCTCTGAATCACCAGGAGAATACACATTCCATCAGCCAGGAAACTTCCACCTGACCCCATCCAGGAGAAGATCACAAAGCGCAACACACTTCTCATGCCTGTAGAAAGCATCTGCCCCAAGCCGTGGTCGAAATCATCGAGAACTCTTCGAAGCCCATACCACAACACCAAGCCATCATAATTGTATCCCTCTAACTTAACCAAGTCACGCAGGTTGTCAAACACAAAAGTATTACCACAAAACACCGCTAAGGTCTTGCCACATCATAAGAACCAAAAAAATCGATGATATATGTTACCATGATGATCTAATCTACCAGCAAGTAGTCTTATTTCTCCGAGTTCCTTCTGAATTGCCTTCAAGATAATACTTCTCCTTGCCAGTACACTACAATCTTTCACCCAAACCTCGCTACAAGAGACCCTAGCATAAAACCTCGTCGTCCTAATGCCATAAGCCATTGTATACCCTCTTAGGAACCCAAAAATACCGCATCCGAGATACCCATTCTAAAGAGACCTTATGTGAATCGGACGATGTTTCCTTAACCTCTTTGATACTAAGACGTAGAATCCATAATGACACAGAAATACCTCGAGTCCCGACACCATCCATTGAAAATCTCATATCTTAGCCTTTTACAAATCTGGAAATTCTTCAAATACCATATGTGAATCTTAAACCCATTAGAACCTTCTTAAGAGTCATCCACCCTAATCTAATCCTGAATGCACCACCCAATCGAGCTGAACGACATGTGCTCCATTAGCACACCAACACCCCAAGAAGTACTCCACATCTCTAAGCAACCGAGTGAATCCCTACTCCATGCATACTACCTCCACTACGAATCACAACCCAAATCGTTACAAGATTTCCAGTACCCCTATAAAGTATAGCATACCATGCATCCAACAATTCCCTTACTCAAGTCATCCTCAAAGCCAACCTCTTCAGGTCACAACCGATCCTCAAATATGCCTAAGACCGAAACCAATATAACACATAACCATGCAATCTGATTGTCAATAGCCGACTCCCCCACTTGGCTCAAAGCCATATAACACAACATCTAATAACCCACAATACCCTTACTCCATTACTGTTATAATCTCGCATTGTAATACACTAAATCTTCCATAAGATCATATGGCTCTAATCATAAAAATACTCAAATCATTTGCTAAGCTCACATTCGTCCTTGTGACAGTCAAGCCAACTTCCTCAGGCGATCCAAACTCAAATTACAAAATATATAACCCACTGGTAGAAAGAAAGTCTCCACAAAAACATCATAGGGATCACACAACCTCAGAACATCCTACAGGAGATAACCCACCAACTTAGCCTCAAACTGGCATCCCTTTACGCCCTACCATAGTCGCAACCACTATGCATTCACTAAATCATCCCGAGTCTAAGCTCGTAAACAAAACATATGAATCTACTTCATCCCACAAATGAACAACATGAAAGACTATACAATACATCAAGACAGAAATTAAGCACCTAAGAGTCCTTTTCACATCCCGAGCAAACTCTTCTTCACATCCAAACCATCTGAACACTCAATCACATCATACTCATCATATAGCACATACTTACACAACTGAAACTACTCATAGAGACACTACTGGACATATAAGTCCAAATGCACATACTTATACAACTAAAACTAGCGAGCCCAAGATGCAGTCTAAACCTGGCCTCAAGTCCTCCAGACTGGCCCATCACCAAAACACTGAAAACATACCTCCAACCTCATCCATGGAATCACAAGCCGTCAATGCACAAATGATACCGAGCACTCACGTAAGATACAAGTGAGCAGAAGGAATTCAAAGAGATACGCTTCGAGCTGAATCAATGTCGCACGATAAGGAAAGAAAGATAGGAAGTTTATCCTAGATGCCCTGTAGCTTCTCGAAGATAGGTATCAATGTCATCATACCGCTCCGCAAGACTCTACTAGACATTTGCTCATGACTCGTAGAACCTATGAACCTAGAGCTCTGATACCTACTTGTCATGATCCAAAATCCAACTAGCTGTGATGGCACCTAATCTGACCTGCTAGGTAAGACAAATAACATTCAATACAACCTAACTGAGAATAATAAGAGTCAGTAAATAAAACAACTGAACTTTCTACATAAAATCCCAAGGATTGGTAGTACAAGTCATGAGCCACTAAGACTTCAGATTTACAAAGCTGGTATGAAAAATTAACTACAATGTCTGTTTGAATATACATAAATAGAACTTAAATCTAGAACTACCAAGAACAAGTAAGTAGTAGCCATGTCCGGACAATGGGCACATCTTCAATGTCAGCTTCCACCATGTGTAGCAATATCAGCTCCAAGATCTGCACGCAAGATGCAGAAGTGTAGTATGAGTACAACCGACCCCATGTACTCAATAAGTAACAAACCTAACCTCAGGTTGAAAGCAGTGAAGAGCTTGAAAGAAGGTCAGTGTCCAACACCAATAGCCAATAACAACTCGTAATAATATAATGTAGTAAAGGTAAATAACTCAAGAGATATATGCTCAGTCATTCACAGTTACTGGAAAGTAGGCATGCTTTTCAAGTATAACAGTCAAATCCAACTGTTACCACAGAAAATCAACTAAACATGAGTTTATCAAAGAACTATATTCCCAACACCAGATAAGAATCTTAGTTTATCAATTAGCATGAGAAAAATACATCTCTATGCCTACATGTCAAATATGTATGTCAAATGAATGATTTCATGGTGGTATCCCCAGGTACTCTCACTCTCAACATACACAAGTTGGCTGTCTCAAATGCCCACTTCATCACACACATAATCACTCAGCACTGTATGAGTGATTGGCATCAATGTCCTTCACCAAAACACGTATATGTATGTCACTGTACCTATACTCATTGATGGTAGGTCAGACTCCATATGGGCGGATCCTGCCCAAGCGATAATCAAAAGCCAATAAGGCATGCTGCAGCATACAGCCCGATTAACAATAATAATAAAGCCAATAATGCATGTTGCGAAATGCAGCCCGATTCACAATAATAATAAAGCCAATACGGCCTACAGCGACGTGCGGCCCGATCCACAACAACAACAACAACAACAAAAACAACAACAACAACAACAACAACAACAACAACAATAATAATAATAATAATAATAATAATAATAATAATAATAATCGTAATAATAATAATTATTATTATTATTATAATAAAGCCAGTATGAGCTACTACGGTGTGCAACTCGATCCAAATATCACTCTCAACCCGACTCTAAGGCCCACCTCAGTCATCAACCTCTCAAGTTTCAAAGGCTCACAATCTCATACCACTCAGCCCAACAACTCCACATATGGGAAAACTAATGATAACATGCGATATAATGATGAATGATGAATAGAGACTAAGATATGATATGCAAATGGGTCTCAACCGAATATGCACATAGCTTAAACATGATTTCTAACATGAATCATAGCTCAGGTAATAAAACAAGTAAGAAAAATATGAATAAAACAAGACATGATGACAATACAGTACAAAAGTCAACCCGAATCATGATTACCCACTGCACGCCCACACGCCTATCACCTAGCATGTGCGTCATCCCAACACATCACAAATAACATGGTTCCCAGGGATATTTACCCTCAACTTCAAGTTTAGAAATGTTCTTACCTCGAACAAGCCAAATCTAATATCAAGCAAGCAAAACAATACCTTAGAAATGCCATCCCGCGCAAATCAACCTCCAAACGACTCGAAACTAGCTAAAAGCAACTCAAAATCATCAAATAATTCCAAAGGAAACAAACTCAAACAAAAAAAAGTTAAATATTTAATCAAATACTCAAACAACAACAACAACATACCCAGTATTATCCCACACTGTGGGATCTAGGGAGGGTAGTGTGTACACAGACCTTACTCCTACCTTGTGAGGATAGAGATAATCAAATACTCAAAGTCAACCAAAACGTCAACCCCGGGCCCGCACCTCGGAACCTAAAAAAAATCACTCATTCAATTACGAGTCCAACCACACTAATTTCACTCAAATCCGACTCCGAATCGATGTTCAAAACTCAATTATTTACTTTAGAAACTTTTTGATAAAAAAAAACCTTCAATTCTCCAACCAAAATATGGATTAATTCAAAAATGAACTAGTGTAATCATGTTAAGATATAAAATTGAGGTTAGATACTGACCCCATGAAAGACGCGCCGAAAATCACCTCAATCGGAGCTCTAGAACTCTATATATGCTCAAAATATCAAAAGAACGCAGTCTGATTTTTTTATACATAGGGATTTTGGCTTTTTCATCCAAAAATCCACACCTGCGATTTTTCAGCTGTCATTTCACTTTTGCGGACCATTTTTCTCACCTGCGGGGTCGCAGATGCAGACCCAACTTCGCATTGCGAAGCACCAGCATCAGTTTTCTTCTCCGGCATTAAAATGAGCATAACTACCTCATAGGATGTCCAAATTCGACGATTTTTTTTTCTACGGATCCATAATTACGATACCGATCTAATACTTCAATAGAAATAGAACTTGGATCTCATTTTCTTAATATGGTCTCACTTATGCTTGAAGAAATGTCGTCGAAACATCAAAAACAACGCAACACAACCCAAACCTATCTAAAACTCACTCGAGCCCCTCGGGATCCCATCCAAACATACCAATAAGTCCCAAAATATAATAAGGACCTGCACGAGATCTTAAATCCCACATAAAAATATCAAAACCACAAATCGTCTATCAAGATCAATCTCTTAAGTTCATAAATTTCAAACTTCGAACCAAGTGTCTGATTCAAACCTAACCAATCTGAAATGAATCCAAATTTTGCATACAAGTTTCAAATGACATATCGAACCTATTCCAACTCTCGGAATAATAATCTGAATCCGATAACATTGAAGTCAACTCCCGGTCAAACCTATGAACTTTCAAAACCTTCAAATTGTCAACTTTCGCCAATTAGCACCAAAATCTTCTAGGAACATCCAAATGTAAATCCGGGTATACGCCCAAGTAAAAATTACCATCCGTACCAACCATCAAAACTCTGATCCAAGGTCAAACACACAAAAAATCAAACTCGGTCAACTCTTCCAACTTAAAGCTTCTTAGTTGAGAATCATTCTTCCAAATCAATCATGAATCACCCAAAAACCAGAACCGATGATACACAGAAGTCATAATACATCATACGAAGCTACTCATATCCTCGAACCACCGAATAGAATACAGATGCTTAAAACGACCGGTCGAATCATTACATAAAATTTAACATTTTAATAGTGACAAAAGACAAAAGTGCAATTTTACTTATAGCTTCAAACATTCCTTGATCATAGAGATAATGCACAAGAATAGTCTTTCTTTTCTTTAATTTATGAATTTGCATGCAGAAAGTATCAAAAAAGTGAAAAAAGGCTTGAAGCAAAAATCAAAATTACCTTTATAATTTAACGATCATCGACATTATTTTTGTTCTTCAGAAATCAAGTCTTTTTGTTCGTACAATCTTTTTCGTAAATTTATCTCTACAAAGACGAACAAATCAGCTGAAAACTTTATAATCTGGAAAATCTCGAAGAAAGAAATACTTTATGATAAAAGATTATCAGCCCAATTCTATTTTCTAAATGCTGAATTGAAGAATGTTCTTCAAAAGCAGAAGAAAACAAAGCGTTTCTTGTTATTTCGCGCGGTGCTTTTTTTTTTTTTTGGCATTACAAATATGAACTCTTTAGTCTTTAACTTGTAACTTACGGAAAAGGTAAAAGGGTCAACAATGCCCCTCAAAGTGTAAAATAAAGAAACTTTATCCTTATTTTGAATTTGGTCACATATATGTCCTTACTATTAGTGAATTGATTCATATTTGCCTTCACCTATGGAAAACAAAATACATTTTCCCCTGTTTGACTTTAGCCCAAAATATGTCCTTATCACGAGCGTACTAACTCATATTTGTCCCTCAAAATCAAAAGTATATACTTTCTCCGTTTTATTTATGTGAACTTATTTGATTGAGTACGAAATTTAAGAAAAAAAGAAAATACTTTTAAATTTGTGGTGTAAAGTGAGGCACATATATTTTGTGTGGCTATAAATCATCGTATAAAGGTAAATTATTTCTAAATATGAAAAAGGGTTATTTTTTTTACACAGACTTAAAAAGAAATAGGTTCATATAAATTAAAACAGAGAGAGTATTTTTTTATCAACTCTTTTATTTTAGGTCAAAATTTTATTCGACTACTATATCTAAAATAACTGTATTGGGTAAAGTATTTCTAGATGGATTCGGGTGGGGGCCGACCCGGTTAAAAGAAAGTACTACTCGAACATCCGGTTCACAGACAAAGAAGATATGAGACCGGACTAAGACCTGACCGGACTGGGACCTGATCGGAGTGGGATTCGACCGGAAGGGGAAGCGTCATGGAATCGGAGACCGGGCTCAAGACACACAATTAGCTCACCGCCGGGTATATCGCCAAGAGTAATTGTTTCAACCGTTTCAACCATCACAAACACGATTTGGGGAGATTCTGTTACGGATTTTATGGGATTCATCTCATAATCCGCCATTTACCTTATTTAAAATAGTGATTGTAACCTATAAAAGGGGATTTTGACTCACAACTGAAGGCATCTCAGAATCATCAATAATATTACTCTCTCTTTAATTCTAAAACAACTGCTACTATCATTGTGACTGCTCTTTGTTATCTCCTTCAGAATTGACAGTTAAACCTTTCTTTCTCAGTATTTAAATTGTTTGTTTCAAAGTATCAATCAGTTTTACGGATCCTTAACGTCACGAACAAATTCAATTGTTATCCGATTTATAGGGTAAACAGTTTGGCGCCCACCGTGGGGCTAAGGATATTAGTAAATTTTTGGTACGTCCTCTAAAAACACAATTTTACACTTGCTCTTTGCGAAAATCTTCTTCTTTTTTGTAGGTTACCAGGTCAAAAATGGCACAACCACTCCCTACCAACAACGAATCCAACCATCAAATTAGAGATGACATCATACCCGAACGGGAAACGCCCCTAGACATCAACTCTCAAGTAGCGCTTAACAATGACCAAGCGTCAGGCTCGTCACATAGCATCAGAGGCGAAAACAATCCGAGAATACAGCAAAATGGAGAAGAAGCGATCAGTTTAAAAATGATATTCGACATGCTTCAAGCTCAGCAAGCAGCTATAGCCCAACTGCAAAACCGGACCCAGGATCCGGTCAGAACAGATGATGTTCCTCCGGTGGCTGCACCAACATTTGCGGAACCGGTCTCAGTGCAGCCAAATGAAAGCGGATCGGAGGCTAATCCCGCAATTCTTAAAATGCTAGATGAATTAACTAAGCGAACCGAGAAGGGAGAGAAGAAGATCGAAACATATAACTCGAGGGTGGATCAGATACCGGGAGCACCTCCGGTTTTGAAAGGACTGGACGCCAAAAAATTCATACAAAAACCGTTCTCGTCCAGTGCTGCTCCCAAACCAATTCCAAAAAAGTTCAGAATGCCCGAGATCCCAAAGTACAATGGGACCTCGGATCCGAACGAGCATGTAACGGCTTACACTTGCGCAATAAAAGGAAACGATCTCGAAGACGATGAGATCGAGTCGGTCCTGCTGAAAAAGTTCGGAGAAACACTATCTAAGGGAGCGATGACGTGGTACCATAATTTACCACCGAATTCTATCGATTCATTTGCGATGTTAGCTGACACGTTTGTAAAGGCCCATGCAGGGGCAATTAAAGTAGAAACAAGGAAATCAGACCTGTTTAAAGTCAGACAGCGCGATAATGAGACACTTAGGGAATTTGTGTCTCGATTCCAAATGGAGCGGATGGACCTCCCTCCGGTCACGGATGATTGGGCAGTCCAGGCCTTCACACAAGGATTGAATACCAATAGTTCGGCGGCTTCGAGACAGCTCAAACAAAGTCTGATCGAGTACCCGGCCATCACCTGGNGAGTCATCTCGAAAGGGCCTAAATTCTCAAAACAAGAAAACAAGCATGAGAGAAATAGAAGACCTCTGCCGAAGACCAACTCCGAGAAAATTAGTGATCGACAGGAAGCACCTCGGTTGTCCGAATATAACTTCAACATCGATTCGGCAGCTCTGGTATCGGCAATTGGGCGTATCAAAGACACCAGATGGCCCAGGCCTTTACAAACGGATCCCTCTAAAAGAGATCCCAACCTTATATGCAAATACCATGGTACACATGGTCATAAAACTGAAGATTGCAGGCAACTACGGGAAGAAGTGGCCCGGTTGCTTGATAATGGTCATCTTCGCGAATTTCTCAGTGATCGGGCTAAAAGTCATTATGAGAAACAAGACAGGCCGGCAGATCAGAAGGAACCGAAACATACTATAAACATGATAATCGGGGGGTCGATATGCCACAAGTCCCGATGTTGAGGCGCACGAAAATCTCGATCACTCGAGAAAAGCGAACTCGAGACTATGCACCCGAAGGAACTACATGTTTTAGCAATGAAGAGATCGAGGGCCTAACGCAACCCCACAACGATGCTTTAGTGATATCTATGTTGGTATGGGATACCCGGATCAAGCGTGTTCTGGTCGACCCCGGCAGTTCGGCCAATATAATCCGGTCTTGGGTTGTCGAGCAATTAGGACTGTCCGGCCAGATTGTTTCCGAAGTCAGAATACTCAACGGGTTCAACATGGCCGCGGAGACAACAAAGGGAGAAATAACTCTAATGGTCAATGTTGCTGGGGCAACCAAAGCGACGAAGTTTTGTGTAATAGAAGGCGATATGAGGTATAATGCCTTGCTCGGTAGGCCATGGATACATGATATCAGGGCCGTACCCTCCACTCTACATCAGATGTTGAAATTCCCATCGGACGAAGGGGTCGTCACCGTTTATGGAGAGCAGCACGCAGCAAGGGAGATGTTCGCGGTGGACGAAACAACAAAACCGTCAAACCTCGATCTATAATTAAAATAGCAACTAAGACAGCCGCCTTCGATAGAGGAGGGCGGACCGGATTCAGTTGACGAAGACAAGTTCGGGGTTCCCCGGTCCTTCGTGATCCCCGACGAAACCGATGCGACCAAATCAACGATCGAAGAGCTGGAACAGATTCCTTTCCGGCCAGACGCACCCGATCGTAAGGTATACCTGGGCTCGGGCCTAGATACCGAGCTCAGGAGAAGATTACTTTCTTTTCTTGCAACTAACGAAAATTCTTTTGCCTGGTCCCATTTAGATATGACAGGCATATCTCCGGAGATCGCAACACACAAGCTGAGTGTAGATCCAAAATTTCGGCCGGTCAAGCAAAAAAGAAGACCCCAGTCCGAAGCCAAGCACGCTTTCATCCATGATGAGGCAACTAAACTGTTAACTATAGGGTCCATCCGGGAAGTAAAATATCCCGAATGGTTAGCTAACGTAGTGGTAGTGCCAAAGAAAGGAAATAAATTAAGAATGTGCATAGATTATAAGGATTTAAATAAGGCTTGTCCCAAAGATTCCTTCCCGCTGCCCAACATTGATCGAATGATCGATGCAACGGCCGGTCACGAGACCTTAAGTTTTCTCGATGCCTATTCCGGATATAATCAGATTCGGATGGATAAGGACGATCAAGAAAAAACGTCCTTCATCACCAGGTATGGCACCTACTGCTACAACGTGATGCCGTTCGGACTTAAAAATGCCGGTGCCACTTACCAACGTTTAGTTAACAAAATGTTTGAAAATCAACTAGGGAAAACGATGGAAATTTATATTGACGATATGTTAGTCAAATCCCTGCGAGCAGAGGACCATCTTAGTCATTTGCAGGAAACCTTTGCCGTTCTGAGGGAATACAACATGAAGCTTAATCCGGAAAAGTGCGCGTTCGGAGTAGGGTCCAGAAAGTTTCTCGGATTCATGGTCTCCAATAGAGGAATCGAGATTAATCCAGATAAGATAAAGGCCATCGAGGACATAAAAGTCATCGACAGCGTCAAGGCCGTTCAAAGGCTCACCGGACGCATCGCCGCCTGGGCCGTTTCATATCCCGATCTTCGGATAGGAGCCATCAATTTTTCAGCTTGTTGAAAAAGAAGAACGAATTCACATGGGGACCGGAGTGCCAACACGCCTTGGAAGAACTCAAAAGGTACCTCTCTAGCCCGCCTTTACTACATACGCCAAGATTAGGCGAGCTATTATATCTATACCTTGCCGTGTCGGAAGTGGCCGTGAGTGGAGTTTTGGTTAGAGAAGAACAGGGTGCTCAGTTCCCCATTTATTATGTTAGTAGGACATTAGGTGAAGCGGAAACAAAATATCCGCATTTAGAAAAACTAGCATTAGCTTTGATAAGCGCTTCTAGGAAGTTAAAACCGTATTTCCAAAGCCACCCTATATGTGTCATAACTACATATCCTTTAAGGAACATCATGCATAAACCCGAACTATCGGGCTGTTTGGCCAAATGGGCCATAGAGGTCAGTGAGTACGATATCCAGTATCAACCTCGGACCTCGATAAAATCTCAAGTGTTGGCCGATTTTATCGCCGACTTCACACCGCCCCTTATTCCCCAAGTTGAGAGAGAACTTTTATCAAACTCGGGGACTCCATCCGGAGTATGGACACTGTTCACAGACGGAGCCTCGAATTCGAAAGGGTCAGGTTTGGGGATTGTATTGAGACCTCCTACCGGAAACGTCGTTAGACAATCTATCAAAACGACGAAGTTAACTAACAACGAAGCCGAGTATGAGGCTATGATTGCAGGTCTGGAACTAGCCAAGAGCCTCGGTGCAGAGGTAATCGAAGCCAAATGCGACTCTCTTCTCGTAGTCAACCAAGTGAATAAGACGTTCGATGTTAGAGAAGGCCGTATGCAGAGGTACGTAGACAAACTTCAAAACACTCTACATAAATTCAAAGAATGGACTCTGCAACACGTCCCTCGAGACCAGAACAGCGAAGCCGATGCTCTCGCCAACCTAGGATCGACGGTCGACGATGGCGAGGTCGATTCCGAGAAAGTGGTACAGTTGATGAGGTCGGTTATCGAAGAAGGCCATGCCGAGGTCAATTCTACAAGCTTGACATGGGATTGGAGAAAC
>MCJB01003509.1:0-10318 GCA_002018475.1 Nicotiana obtusifolia | reverse complement strand
ACTGATAATGTACCTGTAAACACATCCGGAGATGACTCAAGGTCCTGTCGACCTGCTAGAGCATATATTATGTTTTGAACATTGCTCGGGCCCGGTACTGTGCCGTCACCTCTGCCACGAATTGCTGGCTGCTGGGGACCTTGTGTTGGAGGTCGAATGGATAAGGAAGAACCAGACACAGATCCGGTCTGCTGGGACATAGCACCTTCCCCTCTATAAGGGCATTCCCGCATCATGTGACCAGGTTGTCCGTAGGAATAGCATACATCGAAACCTTGATGGCATGTTCCCGAATGGGCCCTGCCGCACTGTGCACAACGTGGTGGTGGGGGTCGCATCTGACTAGTAGCTCTGTAATATGGCGAGCCTGATGCTCGCGAGCTTCGAATCTGTCAAGGGGCACTAGATACAGGTGGTGCCGAGCTCCTCGAAGAATGAGGTCTTACACTACTTTTAGAATCACCAGAATACTCTGCCACTCTTGACCTCTTATGCTGGTCCCTATCCTGCTCTCCGTCTACCCTTTGTTGGCACTTACGATCCTCTAACGTCTGGGCATAAGCCTGAATATGAGAAATATCCATGCCCTCTATCAAGGATGCCGTAGTGCACTCGTTTATCAAGTGTGGTCCCAATCCATTCACAAACAAATGGAATCTATCCCCCATCTCAGCCACCATGTGGGGTGCATACCTCGCCAAGGAGTCAAACTGCATGCTATACTCTCGCACGCTCATGTTACCTTGTTTAAGGTTCAAGAATCTGTCAGCTCTAGCTCGTCGTACCTCAACTGGTAGGTAATGATGAAGGAACGCTTCAGAGAATTCATTCCATACAGGTGGGGGAGCATTTGGACCCCTGGATCTCTCCCAACTATCATACCAGGAGACAGCTAAATCTCGTAACCGATAAGAAGCCAGCTCTACTGCCTCTGTATCACTAGCATGCATAACCCGCAGCGTGCGGTGAATCTGATCGATAAAATCCTGCGGGTCTTCCTTAGGATCAGACCCGGTAAACACTGGAGGATCCAGATTAACAAATACATGAACTCTGGTACTACCTGGTCTATCAACTTTACCAGTATTCTGCCTCTGAGTCTGTGAAGCTACTATACTAGTCAACAATTGGACCGCAGTTTGCAAGTCCTTATCTGCAGTACCAGACAAGGGATTTGGAAATGTTGGGCGGCTTCTAATCTCCTCTGGGGAAGGAGGAGTAGACGAGGTTCGAGATGGCATCTCACTTTGAGGCTCACTTTGGCCTTCTCTGATTTGGGGCACTTGACTAGTACCCTCTCCTGCCTCAGTATCAAGTTGTCTATCACTCGTTTGCTTCCTAGTTGAAGGCATCACTGAAAGGAAAATGAAGTGAGTATTAGAGGTGAACACTTACGACTCAGCTTTACGCACGATCTAGATTTAGAAAGAAGGTAACATTTCTAAATGTCAGGTAGCCTCCTGATTATAAAAATGTGGCGCGCAACACACTTATAATCAAGACCCTACTAGACACGGCTCATAGACAATTCCTAGGGCACGACCTTGCTCTGATACCACTTCTGTCACGCCCCGCCCGGCAGGCCCGCGACACGGGCACCGGACCCTGCTCGCAGAGTGCCGGCGAACCCTTCACCTGACTTCCCTTATTACTTATAAGGTGTGTCGTGCTCACATGGATGGCAAGTGATAATATAACAATAGTAATAATAATAACAATAACCTTCCGTGATACCGTACTATATCATAGGCATACGTTTATACACAACCTGGCCAACTAGGCTACAATACAAAACCATACAACATGGTACATATGTTTTCCGACAAGGCAATTCAACTCCACATAGCCCAACACTTGTCTATACATATTCTAACACTTGTCTATTGAGCCTCTATAGAAACGTGCAAAATACAACCTACGTCGGAACAGGGCCCCGCCATGCCCACAATGCCTACACAAAATGCATACCAATACTATGGCAAGCCCGGAGGATGAACCTTGCCAATATCTGCGGACTGAATAGCCTACTGTGGTGGATGAGCTCCCTCTGTCAGTCTATCAGGACCTGCAGCACGACATGCAGCATCCACATAGAATGGACGTCAGTACGGATAATGTACTGAGTATGTAAGACATGAAACACAATATATGAGCAGAAGTATAGACATCAGGATAGAAAAATATAACTCGTAACAAAGGAATTGCCTCCGAGGGCGGCTAACCATAACACATAGTAATATTCATGTCTAATTACTTGCTTCCATTTCGTCATTGCTACATTGCCTATTTTCATCATTACAGCATTATACTATTAACTTTGCAAGTTTGCCACTTCAAATACTTTCACATCACCAGGTGCGTTACGTAATAGTAACCTTAACCCACTATCTGCGCCACTGTGGGCTCGTCATTCTCATATTCATTTAATGTTACCGAAGTCGTTTACATAACCGTTACTTCATACAATCACACACATGCCTCCATGGGCTCATAATCATACCCGGCCATTTCTGGACTCGGTCGTAACTACCCGGCCCTTACTAGGCTCGGTCATAACATATGCCTCTGTGGGCTTTATCGTTATCTTCCCAACTAATCAGTTGTGTCTGCCCATCCGAATCTAGTTCGGCCTGGTGCTTATATAATTGCACAATAGGTGCCTACCCGGCCGACGTATAGAACGGCTCGGTGTATAACTGCCCCTATGACTTTAGCTCGGCCCGGTGTATATCTGCCCGTCCGACTTTAGCTCTGCCCGGTGTAGTACACATATACTTCTATATATAGTCGCACACTAGGTGCCTGCCCGGCCGACTTACCGAACGGTCCGATGTATAAAACAACTATTGTATGCTGGACTTATTTAATCATTCCTTCGTTACTAACAATGCTCGTATCAATTATGGATTACCTCTTTACATACACGTCACCACACAAATCACATATGCCTCCAAGGGCTCATCATCACTATCTCATAGCATGCCTTTCCCGGCCGTACCCAGCTCGGTCACAAGAAATTCAATCGTACATACACATATATATACACGTATACATTGCAAGCTTACTTATGACTTGGGCTCTTTATCATCGTATGCCCCTGTGGGCTCATACCCGGCCATTCTAGGCTCGGTCATGACATATCAATCAAGCACACACACAGATATTCATTCACATCGTACATTGCAATCTTACTTACGGATTTGTGATCTTGACTTGTTACATTCATTACCCTTCTTTCTCATATAATTAAGAATGCCTTTCTCATGGTGACATAGCACTTAACTCCTATATCGATTATACTTTCAAGGTGACATAACGTCAATTAGATAACAACATATAAAAACCTCCATAAAAGGGGAAACAATACAAGCACTCTTAGCTTCTAAGAATAGAGTATTCTTTTGGGGCTCTTTGAGACATTGTATTCGACAGGAATCGTGCAAAGGAAAGAACGGTGTAGTCTTACATACCTGGTGCTTATTGCGTCGGCTCTCGGCTACGCAATTTGTCACAATTCATTAATCTACAATTGAAGAATAGCTTAATGGTTACTTACTACGCTTGATAGCTATTATTAACCGAAATCCCCTAAATTCACATGGTGCTCCTCTACACCCTTCATCCCCTAAACCCCATAAAAATGCATTTACAGCACATGCAACCTATTTACAACTCACAATATTCATGATCCATTTGGTTTGACCCCACCTATTTTGATTTCATGGCTTTTTGTCATACTATCATAAGTTCTTGCGGACATGCAACCACCTATCATGGATATTTAGGGGAAAACCACATGAAAGGGAGTAGTAACTTACCTTGCATGTGAATTATTCAACCTTCTTCTTCTATTCCTTAATTTCTAGGCTCTTGACTTCAATGTGGGTTTGTAAGAAAGGGAATTTCAGCTAGGGTTTCCCTTAGTTCTTCAATTCCTTGCCTACCTTCTTCAATTTAGTGTTTGTAAGAGAGAAATTTGGTTGCCTTGTCGTGTGAGCTTGAGAGAAGTCTTTGGGGGTTTTCTGCTATGTTTTAGACTCAGAAAAATAAAGAAGGGACGGGTCTTGGGTCCCTTTTATAGACCTAGGTGTAGGTGACACACGGACCTGAAAAAGGTTAGAAATGCGATTGCATACCCGTCGCAGACAGGTATGCGGTTCGCATTTTGGTCGCAGATCTCGCCTTAAAGTTCTGTCGCATTATGCGACGCAGAAGGGGCCAAAATGCGGTTCGCATTTCCAAAATGCGATCGCATTTCTGGTCGCATTTTGGACATTGGTTTAGCCCAGTTTTCTGCCTCATTCTGCGATGGGTGTGTCGATTCTGCGGTCCGCATTTCAGTTCTGCAGTTCGCATATGCGTCGCATATTTGGCATGGTTTCAGCTCAAGTTCTCTATTCCGTTCTGTGATGGAACTTGTCAATTCTGCGATCGCATATGTGTTATGCGGTCCGCATTCCTGGCTTTTCGACACTTTTGTTCTTTTTCCTAACTAACAACCACTTTCCGGGTTCTTGAGTACATATATGTGAGCTATTTCATAGTGTATTTAAATATACGAATTTACTGGGTGTAACACTTGGGGTGCGCCAGTATTGTTCGTATGAAAGAAAGACGGATCGTTACGGATGTGTATCGATTATCGTCAGTTGAATAAGATCACCATAAAGAACAAATATCTACTTCCAAGAATTGATGACCTGTTCGACCAGCTCCAGGGAGCCAGATATTTCCCCAAGATTGACCTGCACTCAGGGTATTTTCAGTTAAGGGTCAAGGAGAAAGACATTCCAAAAACAGCTTTCCAAACTAGATATGGGCATTTTGAGTTTCTAGTAATGTCATTCGGGCTAACAAATGCCCCGGCTGATTTCATGGATCTCATGAACACTATATTCAGACCTTATCTTGATATGTTTGTGGTGGTATTCATTGATGATATTCTGGTGTATTCCCGTTCAGAGGCAAAACATATGGGCCACTTGCGAATAGTATTACAGACCCTTCGGGACCACAGGTTATATGCAAAGCTCGCCAAATGTGAGTTTTAGTTGAACTCAGTGGCATTCCTAGGTCACGTGATATCTGATGAGGGTATTAGTGTCGATACTCAAAAGATCGACGCAGTCAAGAATTGGCCAAGGCCTACTACGCCATCGGAAGTCCGTAGCTTCTTGGGGTTAACAAGGTATTACAGGCGGTTTGTAGAAGGATTCTCTTCTATATCGGCACCATTAACTAAGCTGACCCAGAAGGCTGCCAAATTTCAACGGACAGATGGTTGCGAGCGGAGTTTTTCAAGAGCTGAAAGATCGATTAACCTCCGCTCCAGTCCTTGCTCTTCCTGACGGAACTGAAGGTTACGTGGCGTATTGTGATGCCTCCGGCATAGGGTTGGGATGTGTACTAATGCAGCACGAGAAGGTGATTGCTTATGCTTCGAGACAGTTGATGAAGCATGAAAAGAACTACCCAACCCATGATTTGGAATTGGCTGCAGTAGTATATGCTTTGAAGACGTGGCGACACTATCTCTATGGTGTCCATGTCGACATCTACACGGACCACAAAAGTTTATAGTACATCTTCAGTCAAAAGGAGTTAAATTTGAGACAACGACGTTGGCTAGAATTACTGAAAGACTACGACGTCGAAATATTGTATCATCCGGGCAAAGCCAATGTTGTGGCCGACGCCCTCAGTCGTAAGTCAATGGGAAGTTTAGCACACATTGAAGCAGGTAAACGAAGTTTAACCAAGGAACTTCATTAGCTAGCCAGTATGCGAGTCAAATTGTTAGACTCCGAAGATGGAGGTATTGTTGTACATAACACATCTGAATCATTTCTCGTAGCCGAGGTGAAAGCACGGCAATACGAAGATCCCACCTTGGTGCGATTGAGAGAGGGTATTCAACAGGGTAAAATCTCAGCTTTTGAGATTGTAGGGGAAGAAACACAGAATGCATTAAAAGGAGAAGCGTCCATGTGAGATAAGTGGGAACTTGAGATACTCTTCATTATTACCTTTCATTTAATGCTGGGATTCAATAGCGTCCGAACGAAGTAGATGGAACTCGAACCCCTCTACAATATTACCTTTCATTTAATGGCGGCCTACACTGGCCTCCATAGACCCCTACATTCGAGGACGAATGTTCCTGGGGGGGGGGGAGGGTTACAACCCGTAAATTCGTACTTTGGAATACACTGTTAAATAGTGTACATATGAGGACCTAAGAACCCGAAAAATAGTTTAAAGTTAAGAAAAAGAACAAAGGTGTCGCAAAGCTAGATATGCGAACCGCAAAGCACAAATGCGGACGGCATGTCCAACACCAAGATCGCAAACTGAAACAGATTTCTGGGCTGAAATTGTGTCAAAAATGCGGCCGGTATGCGGACCGCATAATGCAAATGCGGACCGCAAATGGGACATCTCCATCGCAGAGTGGAACAGAGTTCTGGGCTGAATCCGTGTTTGAAATGCAACCAGAATGCGATTTGTTGAAAATGCGAACCGCAAATCTGGCCCTTCTGTGTCGCATAATGCAACAGAATTCTGGGTTGAGATTTGCGACCAGAATGCGAATCGCATGTCTTGTTTGCGGCGAGTATGCGATCGCAGACCTGAAAATTGTCAAGCACGTGTACCACTTATTGCCAGGCCTATAAAAGGGACCCAAACCCGTCCCTCCTTCATTTTTCTGAGTCCAAGCGTAGTAGAAGGCCCCAAACGACCCCTCTCAAAGCCCCCACACCAACACAACCAATTTTCCTCTCTTCCAAACTCTAAAATTGAAGAAGAAAAGCAGGAAATTGAAGAACTAAGAGGGAACCATAGCTGAGTTTCCCCCTATTATAAACCCACATTGAAGGCAAGACCTAGAAATTGAGGAATCGAAGAAGAGGGTTAAATAATTCACATGCAAGGTAAGTTACTACTCCCTTTCATGTAATTCTCCCTTAAGCATTCATGATTGGTGGTTTCATGCCTGTAAGAACTTATGGGAATATAACTAGAAGCCATGAAATCAAAATAAGTAGGTTAAACGGAATGGGTCATGATTACAAGGGGTTGTAAATGAGTTGCATGTGCTGTAAATACGTTTGAGGAGGTTTAGGGGAGGAAGGGTGTAGAGGAGCACCACCTGAATTTAGGAGATTGTGGTTAATGATAGCTATCACGCGTAATGAGTAACGATTGAACTGTTCCTTAATTGTAGACTAAGGAATTGTAGCAAATTGCGTAGCTCAAGAACTAGCGCAGTAAGTATCAGGTATGTGAGACTATACCGTTCTTTCTTTTGCACGACTCCTATTGAATACAATGCCAGGAACGAGTCCCAAAGAATATTCTATTCTTAGAAGCTAGTGTTGCTTATATTGTTTTTGTTCCCTCTATGAAATGATTATTCTTGTTTCGTGATACCAATGCTGATAATAATCCTTGAGTCTTATAAAGCTCATGTTAACAAGGTATTCTTAACTATGTGTGAAAGAGGGGATAACAAATGTATGTCATTAAAAAGGGTCTGAAACACTTGTTTATAAATGAACTTGCAATGTATTAAATATATGTGTGATTGAATCCGTATGACCACGCCTATTGAAGGCCGGGTATGTTGTGACCGCGCCTGTTGAAGGTCGGGTATGATGTGACCGAGCCTATTGAAGGTCGGGTATGTTGTGACTGCGCCTGGCACGGCCGGGTAAGATATGATATGATATGATAATGATGAGCCCATAGAGGCATGTGATGATGATGAGCCCACAGAGGCATATGATGACGAGCCCACAGAGGCGTACAATGACGATAAGCCCAGGGAGGCGTATGTGATTGTATGAGGTAACGATTATGTAACGGTTACAGTAACAATAAATGTATATGAAAATGATAAGCCCATAGAGGCAAGAGTATAAGACGATAATAATGGTAATAAACCTGTATATGATAATGCTATAAAGGTTATATGTTTCTGTCTTGCTGCTTATATCAATGCTCTTACATTGTGCTTCCTGTCTTACATACTCAGTATATTATCCGTACTGACATCCTTTATTCGTGGACACTGCATGTCATGCTGCAGGTCCTAATAGATTGATAGACGGAGCTCCCCTACCGCAGTAGGCCACCAGTTCAGCAGATATTAGCAAGATTCATATTTCGGACTTGCTACAGCCTTGGTGTGCACCTTGTGTAGATATGTTGGGCATGTTGGGGCCCTGTTCCGACATAGGTTGCTTAATGTATGTTCTTGTAGAGGCTCATAGACAAATTTTGATGTATGTATAGACCAGTGTATGGTCGACTTATGTACGGTTGTATTTCCTCATCGGCATATGTAATATGTTGTATAGTTTTGCACTGTAGTCCCGTTGGCACACTATGTATACAAGTATGTTTATGTCATGGTATGATGTTTCCGCCTAATGTGATGTCGTTCAAAACTGCATGCGTATGACAGGCTTTGTAGATAACAAAAAAAAAAGTAAGATAGCAGATATGAGGGGTATGCCGGTGCTCTGCAAGCAGGGTCCGGTGCCCTGTCGCGGCCCTCTGGTTGGGTCGTGGCACTAAGGAGGACCCGCAGGATTTCATTAATCAAATATACCGCACACTGCGGGTTATACTTGCTAGCGACACAGAGGTAGTAGAACTGGCTTCTTATCGATTACGGAACTTACAGTGTTCTAGTATGACAGTTGGGAGAGATCCAGGGGTCCGAATGTTCCCCCACCTATATGGAATGAATTATCTGAGGCGTTCCTTCGCCACTACTTGCCAGTTGAGGTACGACGAGCTAAGGCTGATAAATTCTTAAACCTTAAGCAAGGTAATATGAATGTACGAGAGTACAGTATGCAGTTTGACTCTCTGGCAAGATATGCTCCCCATATGGTGCCCGAGATGAGCGACAGGGTTCACTTATTCGTGAACGGATTGGGTTTAGTAAATGAATGCACAACGGCCTCCTTGATAGAGGGCATGGATATCTCCCATATTCAGGCCTATGCCCAGACCATAGAGAATCGTAAACGCCAATAAAGGGCGGACAGGGAACAAGAGAGGAGCCAGCATAAGAGAACAAGGTTTGCAGGATATTCTGGTGACTCTAGAAGTAGTGTAAGGCCCCATTCTTCGAGGAGTTCGGCACCACCTGTATCTAGTGCCCCTCGATAGTTTCAGAGTTCGTGGGCATCAGGCTCACCATATCACAGGGTTACCAGTCTGATGAGACCCCCAATGCCTCGTTGTGAGCAGTGCGGCCGGACCCACTTTGGACCGTGCCGTCGAGGTTCGGATATATGCTATTTCTGTGGACAGCCTTGCCACATGATGCGGGACTGTCCTTACAGAAGGGATGGTGTTATGGCTCAGCAAACTGGGTCGGTGGCAGGTTCTTCCTTATCCATTTGACCTCCAGTGCGGGGTCCCCAGCAGCCAGCAGGTCGTGGCAGAGGTAGCGGCACAATACCGAGCTCAAGTGGTGTTCAAAACCGAATATATGCCCTAGCAGGTCGACAGGATCTTGAGTCATCTTCGGATGTTGTCACAGGTATATTATCAGTGCTTTCTCATGATGTGTATGCCTTGATTGACCCCGGGTCCACGTTATCTTATGTTACACTCCTTGTGGCTGATAAGTTTGATATCGTACCTGAACCAATAAGCAAACCCTTTGTGATATCTACTCCAATACGAGATTCTGTGATTACTAGAAGAGTATATAGAGGTTGCACTGTGACGATTTGTTGTGATAACCCGTAAATTGACCTACTTGATTATGCCATGATGTGGCAAGTGTGTATGGGCCTAAGAATAAGAAGAATGGTTGAAATATATTGAAATTTTTTTTTTTTAAGAAAAAAAAAAGGGCGGGATGCATTGTGGAAAATGCGATCCGCGAAACACACATGCGGATCGCGAATCTGTCGCGAAGTGAGGCAGAAGCCTGGGTTGGCTTCATGTTGAAAAAGCGATGGCAATGTAAGAAAAGCGAACCGCGAAATGGGAAAAGCGGTTCGCGAAATTTGCCCTGCCCGTCGCGAACTGAAGCAGAAAGTTTAGGCGAGAAAAGCGACGAGAATGCGGTTCGCGAAATGGAAAAGCGAACCGCGAAATTTTCCATCCACGTCGCGAACTGAAACAGAAACTTGGGTCGTGTTTCGTGACCAAAAAGCGGTCCGCGAAACCCAAAAGCGAACCGCAAAAATGGCCTCCCCCATCGCGAATTTGACATTTTTCTGAAATTGAGTTTCTGACTCTTTGACCTATAAAAGGGACTTAAACTCGTTCCCTTTTCATTTTTACAAGA
>MCJB01003506.1:0-13677 GCA_002018475.1 Nicotiana obtusifolia | reverse complement strand
AGTACGAGGTCCTCAGCAGCCAGCAGTACGTGGCAGAGGCAACAGTGCTATGCCGGGGCCGAGCGGTGTTCAAAATCGCATATATGCTCTAGCGGGCCGACAGGACCTTGAGTCGTCCCCAGATGTTGTTACAGGTATATTATCAGTACTTTCCCATGATGTATATGCCTTGATTGATCCCGGATCCACGCTATCTTATGTCACACCCCTTGTGGCCGATAAATTTGATGTTGTACCCAAATTATTAAACAAGCCCTTTGTGGTGTCCACTCCAATGGGGGATTCTGTAATCGCCAGGAAGGTGTATAAGGGTTGCACTGTGACGATTTGCAATCGTCAAACCTCGGCAGATCTAATCGAGTTAGAAATGCTCGATTTTGATGTGATCATGGGAATGGACTGGTTGGCATCGTGTTATGCCAGTGTCGATTGTCATACCAAGGTGGTTAAGTTTCAATTTCCTAATGAACCTGTCCTTGAATGGAAGGGGAACGTTGCTACGCCAAAAGGTAGGTTTATTTCCTACCTCAAGGCAAGTAAGATGATCTCTAAAGGCTGTATCTATCACCTTGTTCGCGTCAGGGACGCAGAGGCGAAATCGCCTGTCTTACAGACTATTCCCGTGGTCAATGAATTTCCGGATGTCTTTCCTGATGAACTTCCAGGTCTTCCTCTTGAAAGGGAAATCGAGTTTGGCATCGATGTGTTGCCGGACACTCATCCAATTTCTATTCCTCCGTATAGAATGGCCCAGCAGAATTGAGGGAGTTGAAAGCACAGTTGAAGGACTTGCTGGATAAAGGCTTCATTAGGCCTAGCACTTCACCTTGGGGTGCACCAGTTCTATTTTTATGGAAGAAAGACGGATCATTACGCATGTGTATTGATTATCGTCAGTTGAATAAGGTCACCATAAAGAACAAATATCCACTTCCCAGGATTGATTACCTGCCGACCAGCTCCAGGGAGCTAGATATTTCTCCAAGATTGACCTGCACCCGGGTTATTTTCAGCTAAGGGTCAAGGAGAGAGACATTCCGAAAACAGCTTTCTGAACCAGATACGGGCACTTTGAATTTCTGGTAATGTCGTTCGGGCTAACAAATGCCCCAGCTGCTTTTATGGATCTCATGAACACGGTATTCAGGCCCTATCTTGATGTGTTCATAGTGGTATTCATTGATGATATCTTGGTGTATTCCCGCTCAGAAGCAGAGCATGTGGGTCACTTGCGAATAACATTGCAGACTCTTCGGGACCACAGGCTATATGCAAAGCTCACCAAATGTGAGTTCTGGCTGAAATCAGTGGCATTCTTAGGCCATGTCATATCCGATGAGGGTATTAGTGTAGATACTCAAAAGATCGACGTAGTTAAGAATTGACCAAGGCCCACTACACCATCAGAAGTCCGTAGCTTCTTGGGATTGGCAGGATATTATAGGTGGTTTGTAGAGGGATTCTCTTCTATATCCGCGCCATTGACTAAATTGACCCAAAAAGCTGCCAAATTTCAGTGGACAGACAAATGTGAGAGGAGCTTTCAAGAACTGAAAGATAGACTGACCTCCGCTCCGGTTCTTACTCTTCCCGAAGGAACTGAAGGCTATGTTGTATACTGCGATGCCTCTGGCATAGGTTTGGGATGTGTGTTGATGCAGCATGGGAAGGTGATTGCTTATGCTTCAAGACAGTTGAAGAAGCATGAGAAGAATTACCCGACCCATGACTTAGAATTGGCTGTTGTGGTACATGCCTTGAAGACATGGCGACACTATCTTTATGGTGTCCATGTCGACATCTACACAGACCACAAAAGTTTGCAATACATCTTCAGTCAAAGGGAGTTGAATTTGAGGCAACGACATTGGCTCGAATTGCTAAAAGACTACGACGCTGAGATATTATATCATCCGGGCAAGGCCAATGTTGTGGCTGACGCTCTCAGTCGTAAGTCAATGGGAAGTTTGGCACACATTGAGGCAGGCAAACGAAGTTTAACTAAGGAACTTCATCAGTTAGCCAGCATGAGAGTCAAATTGCTAGACTCCGAAGATGGAGGTGTGGTTGTACACAACACCTCTGAATCATCTCTTGTAGCCGAGGTAAAGTTACGGCAATATGAAGACCCTACCTTGAGGCAATTGAGAGAAGGCATCCAGCGAGGTGGAATCTCACATTTTGAGATCGCAGGAGATGGGACCTTGAGATGTCAAGGTCAATTGTGTGTGCCTGATGTAGCAGGATTGCGGGAAAGGATCATGAGGGAAATTCACCAATCTAGATATTCCATCTATCCTGGCTCAACCAAAATGTATCATGACACCAAGGAGCAGTATTGGTGGAATGGAATGAAAAAGTCGATAGCAGAATTTGTGGCGCAGTGTCCAAATTGCCAACAGGTGAAAATAGAACATCAAAAACCTGGTGGACTGCTACAGGACATAGAAATCCTGACATGGAAATGGGAGGTAATTAACATGGATTTCATTGTTGGATTACCTCGCTCCAGTCGCAAGATCGATTCCATCTGGGTGATAGTGGATCGATTAACTAAATGTGCCCATTTCCTACCAGTTAGGACAACCTACACAGCTGAAGATTATGCAAAGCTGTATATCAAGGAAATCGTTAGACTTTATGGGGTGCCAATGTCCATTATATCGGACAAAGGAGCCCAATTCACAGCTAACTTCTGGAAATCCTTCCAGAAAGGTTTGGGTACACAGGTAAATCTCAGCACAGCTTTTCACCCACAGACTGGTGGGCAAGCTGAGCGTACCGTTCAAACACTGGAAGACATGTTGCGAGCATGTGTTTTAGATTTCAAAGGAAGTTGGGATGACCACCTTCCACTGATAGAGTTTGCATATAACAACAGCTATCACTCCAGCATAAAAATGGCCCCATATGAGGCATTGTATGGGAGAAAGTGTAGATCACCGATTGGGTGGTTCGAAGTGGGTGAAACTGAATTATATGGCCCAGATTTGGTTCACCAAGCAGCTGAAAAAGTAAGAATAATACAGGGACGATTGAAGACTGCACAAAGCAGGCAAAAGTCCTATTCCGACGTTCGGTGTCGTGATTTAGAATTTCAGGTTGGTGAGTGGGTGTTCCTGAAAGTCTCGCCAATGAAAGGAGTCATGCGTTTCAGGAAAAAAGGTAAATTAAGTCCCAGATACATTGGTCCTTATCAAGTCCTCCACCGAATTGGAAAAGCTGCCTACAAGTTGCAGCTGCCATCCGAAATGGATTTTGTCCATCCGGTATTCCATGTGTCCATGTTAAGGAAGTGTATCGGAGACCCTTCCCGGGTCGTCCCTATCCAAGACATCCAAATCACCGAGGACCTAACATATGAGAAAATGCTAGTGGCCATATTGGACCGGCAGGTCCGCAGGCTAAGAACGAAAGATGTGGCTTCGGTAAAGGTGTTGTGGAGAAATAAGAATGTAGAGGAAATGACATGGGAAGCTGAGTAAGAGATGAGAGCTAAATACCCATATCTGTTCCCAGAGGTAGATGGCAATGGTGACGCCAAGGAGGCACAGAACGCATCGGAGGACGAAACGTTTTCCTGAGGTAAATCGGAAGCTCATAATTATTTTTCATTTAATGCTAGGATTGTGGCGTCCGAACGAAGCCTTTGAAAGCTAAGACCCCTCCCCCTGTAATATTATCATTCCTAGATCCATACATTTGGGGACGAATGTTCCTAAGGGGGGGAGAATGTTACAACCCATAAAAATACGTTCATTTAATTATGCTAAAGGGGTAGTTACGTAAAAAGAACCAAGAACCCGGAAAATGGTCAAAAAATTTCAAAGGAAGCAAAAGTAGCAAAATGCGGACCGCAGAAGACAAATGCGACCGCAGAATTGACAGGTTCCATCGCAGAGTGGAACAGAACCCTGGGCTGGGGGATTGTCAAAAATGCGACCCAAAATGCGATCGCATTTCGTGAATGCGATCGCAGAATGAACATCCCCCATCGAAGAGTGAGGCAGAACACTGGGCTGAACTAATATCCGAAATGCGACCAGAATGCGATTGCATTTTGGAAATGCGAACGCATTTCTGGCCCTTCTGCGTCGCATAGTGCGACAGATTTTCTAGGGCAGAATCTGCGACCAAAATGCGGACCGCATACCCTGTCTGCAATGGGTATGCGATCGCATTTTGGACAGTTTCAGGTCCGTGGCTTTTTACCCCTAGACCTATATAAGGGACCCCAAACCCGTCCCTTCCTTATTTTTCTGATTCCCAGCAAGAGTGAAAAGCCCCCAAAGACTTCTCTCAAGCCATAGCATCAAAAGCCACCAAATTCCCTTCTTCCAAATCCTCGGTTGAAGGTTAACGGAAGTAAACAAAGGAATTGAAGAACATAGAGGGTCAATAGCTGAATCCCTGCTCCTTCTACAAACCCCATTTGTGGACAAAGACCTAGAAATTGAAGGAATCAAGGAAGGAGGCTGAATAATTCGCATGCAAGGTAAGTTAATACTCCCTTTCATGTGGTTTTCCCCCAAACGTTCATGGTAGGTGGGTTATGTGCGTATGGGAACTTAAAATAGAAATAGGAGCTGCAGAGTCAATAAATTAAGTTAAACAACAATGAATCATGAACATTGTGGGTTGTAAATAGGTTGCATGTGCTGTACATACCCTTAATGAAGTTTAGGGGAAGAAGGAGTGTAGAGAATCAACTACATGAAATTTGGGAATTTTGGTTGATAATGGCTATCAAGCGTAGTAAGTAACCGTTAAGCTATTCTTTAATTGTAGATTAAATAATTATGACGAATTGCGTAGCCAAGAGTCGACGCAATAAGCACCAGGTATGTAAGACTATACCGTTCTTTCTTTCGCACGATTCCTATTGAGTACAATGCTACAAATGAGCCCCAAAGATTACTCTACTCTTAGAAGCTAGTATCGCGTATGTTGTTCTCCCCTTCATGAAAATATTATCTTTGCTTCGTAGTAATAATGTTGATGGAATTCTTCGAGTCCTATAATTATGTCGATAAAGAAAAAGATATTCGTAAGTACATGAGGAAGGAGGGGTAATAAGTATAACAAGTGAGGACACAAGTCGTGAGTAAGCTTGCTATGTGTTGCGTGTATATGTGTGTGCATGTATGATTGAATTTGTAAGACCATGCCTAATGAAGAAATGATTAAATGAGTCTAGCATGCAATAGTTATTTATACACCGAGCCGTTCTATAGGTCGGCCGGGCAGGCACCTAGTGTGCAACTATATATATATATATGTATATGTTTTACACCGGGCCGAGCTAAAGCCGGACGGACAGTTATACACCGAGCCGTTCTGTAAGTCGGCCGGGCAGGCACCTATTGTGCATTTATATTAACACCAGGCCGAACTAAGATTCGGATGGGCAGTCACCACTGATCAGTTGGGAAGTTAACGATAAAGCCCACAGAGGCATGTTTATTGATTATGATCCTGCATGAGTGTATGTAATGTAATTGTTTAAAGTAATGACTATGTGATTTTACATGGTACGTTCATGAAATTGGCTACGGTATCATTAAATGAATATTAAAATGACAAGCCCACAGTGGCGCAGGAAGTGGTCGAAGGTAATGATTATGTAATGCATCCGGTAATGTGAACGTATATGAAACTGGTAAACCTTGTAAAGGCGGAAATGTATCTCAATCTCTATAATGATGGAAATAGGCCCTATAAGGATAATGTTATGGTTAGCTTTAGCTGCCTCATAGGCAATTCTGTCGCTATGAGCTGTTTGTTCCTATCGTAATGCTTATATCACTGCTGTCATGTTGTATTCCTGTCTTACTTACTCAATACAATTTCCGTACTGACGTCCTTTACTTTATGGACGCTGCATATTGTGCTGCAGGTCCTAATAGATTGGCAGACGGAGTTCCCCCACCGCAATAGGTCACCAGTTCAGCAGGCATAGCAAGATTTATCTTTCGGACTTGCTATAATTTTGGGTATGCATTTTGTATAGATATTTTGGGCATGTCGGAGCCCTGTTCCGATTTAGGATGTTTTATGTCTATTCCTGTAGAGGCTCATTAGACAATGTTGGTAGTGTATGGATAAAGTGTTGGTGTTGTATGTTGTAGACTATGTCCAAAACAGGATAATACGTTTCCACGAATTATGAATGTAGATGAATGTACACGGAGTATGTCTCCGGTAGCAATGCAAATTAATGACCTTCTTATTTAAAATGATAAGCAAAAAGAGAAAGAAAGAAAGCAGATACGAGGGGTTCGCCGGTACTCTGCAAGCAGGGTCCGGTGCCCGGTCGCGGCCCCCTAGGTTGGGTCGTGACAATTTTCTCCCATGAGCTCCAATGATAGTTGTTCTTTTCCTCCCTTTGTCCCCAAAAGAAGTTAGAGAAATATTTCTCCATCTGGTTGAAAATAGTCTTAGGGGGAACCATAGCAATAAGTGAATAGCTTGGGATTGCAAGATGTGTTTGATGATAATAGCCTTCCCTCCTACAGAGAGAATCTTCCCTTGCGATCCTCCTGTTTTATTAAGAATTTTGGTGGCACAGTCTGTGAAGTAGCACACTTTTTTTCTTCAGGTGTATACTGGACAGCCTAGATAGGTGAAAGGGAACTGATGGTATTTATAACCAGTCCACCCTTTTAATCTGCCTCTAATAGAAGTATCCAAGTTGTTGTGAGTGATAAAAAAACTTTTGTCTTTATTAATTTCCTGGCCTGAGGCCTCTCGATATTCTCTGAGATGGTTCATGATAATTTTAATGGAATTTTTGTTAATGGAGGAAAACAGAACAATATCATCTGCATAACTGAGATGATTAATTTGAGGTCCCCTGTTGTTCATTGAAAAGCCAACAAAATTCTGATTTCTGTGAAGTTGGTTAAGGGCCCTGGAGAGAACTTCTGCATCTATAATGAAAATGGAGGGGGAAAGAGGGTCACCCTGCTTCAAGTTCCGTGATGAAGTGAAAAATCCATACCTAGACCCATTAACGATAATAGAATACCAATTGTTAGAGATAAGCCTATGCACCATGTCAATAAAGAGTTCAGAAAATCCCATCTTCCTTAGGACAGAAGTGATAAAGTTCCATGACATCTTGTCATAAGCTTTAGACATGTCATGTTTTATAATCACATTCCCACCTGAGCAGGTATTCTGGATATTATGGATGATCTCTTGAGTGTGAAGAATATTTTCTATGATCAACCTTCTTTGAACAAAACCAGATTGATTTTCTAAAATAAATTTAGGTAAAATAGGAGCAATCCTCTTAGCTAGGATCTTAGACAGAATCTTGTTGGTGAAGTTGCACAAGCTAATAGGCCTTAGTTGAGAAAAATTGACTAGATTGCTGACTTTAGGGATCAGGACTAAGCAAGTATGCGTGAAGTATTTGGTCAGCAAATTCCCGCCAAAGAAAGAAATTATAAAGTTGCATACCTCTTGTTTGATGATATTCCACGCCACTTGAAAGAAGTGGCCATTGAAGCTATCAGGCCCTGAAGAGCTATTAGGGTCTAGAGAAAACACAGCTTCTTTAATCTTCTGCTATGAAGGAAGCCTGTGAAGAGTGTCGTTATCTTCCTCAGAAACTATTTTATCGACCCACCTTAATATGTCAAGCCTGTTAGGATCAGGTGGTTGAGTAAATAAATCAGAGAAGTGGCTAATAGCAGCATCCGCTATAGCTTGGTTACCCTCAACCCAATTCCCATTGAAATCTTTTATCTTGGTAATTCTGGATCTTCTTCTTCTTTCCTTGATAGTACTATGAAAATAATTAGTTTTTGAGTCCCCTTCCATCTCCCATTTGACTCTGGCCTTCTACTTAAGAATGGAATCTTGTCTATTGAGCCAACCAATGCATTGTGCATTTGACTTTTGAAGGAGCATTCTGTCTGCTTCAGAGCCATCTTCTTCATAGGCTAATTCGCAAGTGTTAATTTGGGCTTCTAGGTTCTTAACATTTTGGAAGACATCTCCAATTTCTTCCCTTGACCATCTACTGAGAACTTTGGCCAACATATTCAATTTGGATTGTAGTATCCACTGGGAAACCCTATACCTCAGTTGTCCAAGTGCTTTCAACAATAGATAGAAAGTCAGGTTCCTCTGTCTAGAAGTTTAGAAATCTGAAATACCTCACTATCTCAGGATTATCATTTAAGCAACTCAAAAGTAAAATATTATGATTAGACCTTGTTTTTGGTAAGTGGTCTATCCTGGTAACATCAAAGCTTCAATCTAGGCCTCATTTATCATAACCCTATCTAACCTATTGCTAATTCTATTCCCTCTTCTTCTCCCATTACACCAAGTGAATGAGGTCCCAGTAAACCCTGCATCAGCTAGTTCACAATCCTCCATACACCTGCATCAGTAAGTAGTATTGTCTCCATTATGTGTAATATTGAAAGTCATTTGTTGACTACTTCTAGAAAAGACTGTGCTACTAACATCATTATTCCAGAAAAACTAGATTTTGCTATTAGCATTTGCCACAGCATTACCATATCCAAGCCCTCTTCTATACACATCAATGCGAGAAGCTGGTAAGAAAGGTTCTTGAAGAGCAGTAAAATTAGCTTTATGCATCCTGACTAGATTAGTAAGTCTTATGAAAGCTTTTTTGGGCTTCATCCCTCTAATATTCCATGTGATATGCTTAGTTATTAGAAACTTTAGGGGTTGAGTAACCTGTTTTCTGTTATTCTTCTTGTTTGAAGTTGACTTTGCCTTGTGTTTCTTTCCTTTCTTCTTCTCCTTGTGCTTTGGTATTCTTGGTCACAGTTTCTGATGCCGTATCACTTCCTCAACTTCTTTGAGGATAGGATTGGATGGTTCTTGATATCCATGAGACTATCAGCAACAATTTCTTCTTCTTCCTCAACCTTCTCTACTAGGGAGTTCTCAACTGTATGTTCCTCCCTAGTGTCGTTCAAAGACTCATATACTGAGTTTTGACTAAGTCTGGCCCAAGTCTCTTATCCAGCTCTGGTTGAATATATTTAAGAGTCCCTAGCTCAACAAACAATTGTCAATCTTTTGCTTTCCTACATGTTGTATCAACAGTGATAGGGGATTGTATTGTTGTGTTCGAGCTGCCTTCAGTGCTTTGACTGATCATATTCTCTTTTTCCTCATGAAAAGAGTTAACAATTTGCTGCTTATCTTCATTCTGAGCGTTGTTGTCTTGATCTACAGGTTTTATGGTGCCCTTCTTGTTTTGGAGAGGCTCCTCAATGCTAAGTATTTATTTGATTTTGCCCTCTAGTATTTCTTTATTTTTCTGTTTGGCCCAAACCATATTTTTCACTTTCAAGTAAGCACTATGAATAGCTTTTGCTTCTTCCTCTTAATTTTCTTGTTCTTCTTTTCCTCTGCCTTGTTGTCTTTAGCTGGACCTTCATTAGTTGCTGCATTCGTTGTTGGTTGTCTAGGTTCAATAGTAACTCGAAAATTTGTGGTATTAATTTTTTTGGCATGTTCTTGCTTATTCACTGTCTTCTTGTTCCTTTTCCTGGTAAGCTGAGTAAAACCATCAAGATTTTCCTGTTCCTCAATGGTGAGTGCATTAATGATTTTCATCCCAGATGTTCCAGCTTGTTTGTCTATGGATTTGCCTTTGGTTTCCTTTCCATTTAGCGTGGCTCCTTTTGCTTTCCATTTACGGGCATGAAATCACTCTCGTGTCGGGTTTTTAGCTAAAGTTTTTGAGAAAACTTTTAGCACAAGTTTTTCAATCAATTTGTTCGCGTGTTTCATTGATCAAAGAGTTGATAACAAGGATCGGTCTCGGTGTGGATACGCATAGAATCTTCGCACTATCAAAGAATATCTGAAACGAGGCTCTCGTCACCAAGTACGTCTCAGATCCGATCTTTGACATGTAAATAAATTTTAAACACGCAAATATCTTCCTAAAATTGTTATTGTCTTTCACTGCGTGTTACGAACACCTATATGCAATCCTTCACTATAAGCACACATTTCAATGTATCAGTTGGAACAATAGTCATTCCACGCAAATATATGGTTGAGTACTTGAATTGTGGTTAAGATGGTATTAAAGAAGAAGTGTCTGAAGTAGAAGAAATTTAAGCTGTCTTTGACTAATTGTGCCAATATTCTCTCACAACACGTTTTTAACTGATCTTGGAGTTTGAGAAAGCTTATAGAAACTTACCTTTGTGGTTCCAGCTTAAAATAAACCTCCCATATTCTGAAAGAGAGGCCAATATGTATTACATCAGTCATTACCTATTAATCATTAATCACTAGCTTTGTTGGAGCCTTGAAGATAAAGCAGCATATGCTCTTTCCTAAAGAACGATGAGAATGAGGCTTTACCACCGATATTTTCTATATTAAATAAGGCTATTACAGGTACTCGCACAAGATTTACTTTGTTTTTATGATTATGCATTTGTTGTTGAGCTTGTGGTAACTAATATCTTTTTGATGAATAATTAGTAGCATTATAAAATTTTAACTTGGCCAAACAACAAGAAGATGGAGTAATGCTAACTCGACTTCACTCATAGAAAAGAAATGCATTAGAGAATGAAATAAGAGAGTCAAATTAAACATACATGAGAAAGTGGAATCGAAACAAAAAGATTGTCTGTAATTCTTTTTCATCTAAAACAGAATTGAGAGCATTTTATGACTCTTTATTCATCGATTCTGCTTTGCCGATGCTTCTGTTCACAACATCGACATCCGCATCTTTGTTGTTTACTGAAAGGAATTTCCATTAAATTATGCTTTATAATATTGAAAGATGAATTTACATTCTTTGTAAGTGCAGGTATATCAACTAATCATTCTTTCAGTTGGTTTGCTCAAAAGTTGCGCAACCAATTATATCCTCTGGCCTTACAACATCGCAAAGCCCTTGGGTTCTGCAAAGACTACAAGCATTTTCCTGAAGTCATCAAATGGTACCTGCCCTCACTTGATCAAGAAAAATATAGAACTTTCTTAATCAACTGATATGCCTATCAGGTAATTGCCACCGGCTTGGTATTGACAATCAATCAAATGATAAGCAAACATGATGTTGTTCTAAAGTTTGTTGAATTTTACAGTAAATTTTAATGTTTGTTGTGATGACGATATATGTGAAATATTGGTATTTCTTGTTACATGGTTGCACAACTTGCACAAGAAATTCTAAGGATTTGGATGAATCAATTGAATCTAATATATCAGAAAATGGTTACTTCTTGTGATAAACAATATACTCGAAATACAATACACTATTATGTAAATTGTTGGGCCCGTGCAAGCTAGTATAATAATATGAGCAAAAACTGCATAAATACAACCTTAGTGCCTCCTTGAGCAACTTTCACTTTCGAAAAATGTCCAATCAAAATTGTGGGACCATTATATTCTAACAAAATGGATCAAAAATATTTGGTATTGTAATGTACTAATATATTATAATCCTTTGCATGTAGAGATAAAAAAAAAATTGTTGATACCCATAGCAAGGAGGAGCTTGAAATACTGGCACAAATCAAAACTTAAATAAATAAAATATGGGTATTAAAGCAGGATGCCCATAACAAGATACTACAGAAATCCCTGTAGAAATGGGATTGGAAAAGATCTAGGGTTGAGCATTGGACCGGGAGCAATAGTGGGAATACCTAAAGGTTGATTTTGTTGCTTATGCCAATAAGTATTCTCCAAGAATGTGGCGCTATTGGGGGGTTGGAAGTTTGTCCAGACAACTCTAATGAACTCTCTTCCTGGTGCTATTCCTAGTGAGGGCTATCTAGGGATGACGATCACATCGTCTCCTAGTCTTGATGTTTTACTTAAGACAGGTGATTTTAGGTGTTCTGTTTGAGGCAGTTGGTTTTTAAACCTGGAATCAGTTAAAGTTGTCTGTTCTAGTTCACTGATTTTGATTTCTTACGTTTCAACTAAAAAACATCTACTAAGATATTTTGTAGACTGGTTAACAAAGAAATGTAGTAGTATACATATTAATATTTAATTCGTATACTTAAGTCTAAATGATTTAGGGTTGACTTATGGCATTTTATATATAGAGATATTAATGTGTTTCTATGTGAGCATTACAAAAGCAGAAGAATATTAAATAATGTTTAAAAGAAAGTAATATAATTAAGTTGTAGAATCGTTAGCAAAGCAAGCAGCACGTTCAAGTCCTTAACATATTGTTTACCCGTAAAACGATACAGTTGAATTTATACGTGGTTTCTAGACAAGTGAACTAATTTGATCCTGAAATAATACAGTAATTGAAGAAATGTACAATACTTAACCTTAAAATATAGATGAAATAGCAGAGATGACAGTTCGGGAACAAGGTTTCCGGGCACAGCAATGATGAGATCAAAAAGCAAGAAAGTAAGATTGGAAGCTCTATATAGAATGTAGTGTAAGTTTAGCCAGAAAATTCGTGTCTTTTACAATGATAACAGGGCTCACTATTTAAAGTTGTGTCTAGGGAAGGAGGTCCTAGGATCGTGCCATCCTTTAATGTCAATTATAAGGGTCATCGATGAAGATGTAACAGTGAACATAAATGCCAAATTCTTTGTAATGGGTCGTCGTTCTTAATGCTGCAGAATATTCCTTATTAAATACTACAGGGCGCAGAGCATTTAATATACTTTTATGAACATTATCCCTTCCGGTGACAAGCGGAATGGCTGCTTTCGGTCTTCGATCATTCCTATCTTGAGTTCCACGTGTCTTTCCTTTAGATGACCATGTGTCATATCATATTTCACCCTATACAGATAGTCCTCCTGCTTTCCGGTGACATAACTTTGTGTTACCGTAGAAATACCCTTTTGGCGGAAATTACTATAACTCCCTCAGAAGGCTTCTAACGGTTGATTACACTCACTTCTCTCTGCATTTAATGCCCCGAACACGCGTCATCCCTTGATTCAGCATAGATTTTGCCAATTATTGAGGTAATCATAGCCATGAATTTAGCCACCAAAATTTTACTTGTACGCATCATTCTTTTCCTTTGCACTTCATAATTTCTCGAGCTTCTGATTTGCATCTTTGTTCTCCATCCTTTCTCTAATTCTCTTCAAAAAAAAATATTTTCCTTCTTCTTATTCAATGGCTTCTTCCTCCAAGCGTGCCGGTTCTTCAAAGAACAAGAACAAAGCCGAGGACTCTGCTCCTCCAACGGTGGGTTTCATCATCCCTAGAAGTCTTATTACCACAAAAGAATTTGAAGAGAAATTCCTTACTACTAATTCTCGTACAAGGGTTGTTACCAGGTATCCTTTTTCTCTATGTCCTTCGAGCATTCCTGCTGGGAAGGAAGACTGTCACTGCCATGACTTAGAAATTATCGCTCCCGATATGATGGAGCAAATCACCCTTCCCAAGGAGGGTTTTACATATGTTTACATGTATCCCTTTACTTTGGGTGCGTTTTGTTTGAGGGGGGAGCTTGATTCCGTGATTGCGGAGTTTTGCCTCTACTACCAAGTATGTTTGGCACAAGTAAGTCCTTCTGTGTGGAGGAAAGTTGCTCGCCTTCAGCGTTTGTGCCAGAAAACTAGAGAGGACTAACTTTAGCTCATATGATGAATCTCTATTCTCCCAAAATCTTCCGTAGGGGAATGAAAAACCTCTACAAGCATG
>MCJB01003504.1:2092-20432 GCA_002018475.1 Nicotiana obtusifolia | reverse complement strand
CCCAAGGTGACACACTAGGGCGAATGAACCCTTTATCTAGGAGCTCTTGAAGTTGCTCCTTTAATTCCTTCAACTCCGCTGGTGCCATACGATACGGTGGAATAGAGATGGGCTGAGTGCCCGGCACCAGGTCAATACCGAAGTCAATATCCCTGTCTGGCGGCATGCCCGGTAAGTCAGTAGGAAATACATTAGGAAATTCCCGAACAACTGGAACAGAATCGATGCTTGGAGTCTCAGCTCCAACATCCCTCACAAATGCTAGGTATGCAAGGCAACCCTTCCCAACCATTTGTTGGGCTTTCAAATATGATATCACCCTGCCGGGAATATAATCAGTCACGCCACGCCACTCGATCCGCGGCACACCCGGCATAGCCAAAGTAACTGTCTTAGCATGACAGTCTAAGATAGCACGACATGGAGATAACCAATCCATGCCCAAAATAACATCGAAATCCACCATGCTCAATAGCAATAAGTCAACCCGGGTCTCCAGACCCCCAATGGTTACCACACACGACCGATACACACGGTCCACAACAACAGTGTCACCCACCGGGGTAGACGCATGGACAGGTAGAGCAAGAAGCTCACGGGGCGTACCCAAATAATGTGCAAAATACAAGGACACATAAGAATAAGTGGAACCGGGATCAAACAATACAGAGGCATCTCTGTGGCAGACTGAAATAATACCTGTAATAACGGCATCAGATGCACTGGCATCTGTCCTGCCTGGAATAGCATAGAATCGAGCCTGGCCTCCGCCTGCTCGACCTCCCCCTCTAGGGCGACCTCTAACTGCCTGACCACCACCCCTAGCTGGCTGGGCTGGTGACAAAGTAACTGGAGCAGAAGTCGAGGGTTGTCCCCTCTGTTGGAAAGATCCAGCTCCACGATGAGGACAAAATTTCCGTATGTGGCCCATCTCGCCACAATCATAACAGCTTACTGGTACCCTAGCATATGCACTCTGTCTAGGCGGACCCTGGGCTGACGGAGAATGTACTGGCAAGGCGCTAAGTGTAGACTGGCCCTGCCGCAACCCATGATACCCACGACCTGCAGAGGTCCCATTACATCCTGGGCTTATTGACTGAGCAGGCCTGAACGAACGACCCTTACCTTGCTGAAACTGGCCTCTCGAAGGAGCACCACTGTAATTACCCGATCCTCGAGGCCTCTTAACCTCTCTTTCCTCTCGCTCCTGACGGCGAACCGTCTCAATTTCGCGAGCTATGTCCACCACTTCCTCGAAAGTAGCACTCAATACTCTCTCCCTGGTCATAAGTACACGGAGAGGGTAGTTAAGGCCATCCACAAACCTCCTGATCCTTTCACGATCAGTCGGAACCATCCAGGTAGCATGTCGAGCCAACTCAGAAAATCTTGACTCGTACTGTGACACAGTAGTATCCCCCTGTGTCAGCCATTCAAACTGTCTCCGCAGCTCCTCTCTGCGGGACTGTGGCACATACCTCTCCAAGAAAAGAGTGGAGAATTGTTGCCACGTAAGAGGCGCTGCATCACCCGGCCTACGCCTCTCATAAGCCTCCCACCAATTAAAGGCGGCACCCGTAAACTGAAATGTGGTGAATACCACACCACTAGATTCAAGAATGCCAGCTGTCCGAAACATTCGCTGACATTTGTCAGGAAATCCTTGGGCATCCTCGCCCTCAGCACCACTGAAAGATGGAGGCTGGAGTCTACCAAACCTCTCAAGACGACGTTGCTCATAGTCGGGCATAACTGGTACTATGTATTCCCGAGCTGGTGCAACTGGCTGGGCTGGAGGTGCCTCCGGCCTCTAGAGTCCTTGGACTACCTGCTCAGGTGTACGGGCAACTGGAGTCTGGTTGCCTCCCCCGTCCCGAGAAGTAGCTGCAGCTGTAGTGGCTGAAACCGCCTGGGCTAGGCCAGTGCACACGTTCAGAATCTGAGCCAAGGTCTCCTGAAGACCTGGAGTAGTTGTAGGCACAGCTGGTGCTTGGTCTGGAGCTGCTGGAGTCTGCTCTTGGGTTGGGGCAGCTGGTGGATCAATAGGTGCTGCCCTCGTTACTCCACCTCTACCACGACCACGCCCGCGTCTACGGCCTATAATGGCCTCAGTGAGTGGTACTGGTGGTCGTCTCACTCGTCCAGTAGTTCGTGGTCTCACCATCTGTGAGAGGACAGAATAATAGTAGTTTTAGTACTTAGAACAACAATTCGTACGATAAGAATTTCAAGAATATGGAATTTTCCTAAAAAGGTTCTGCAGCCTCTCGAAGATAAGTACAGACGTCTCCGTACCGATCCGCAAGACTCTACTAAACCCGCTCATGACTCGTGAGACCCATGTAACCTAGGCTTTGATACCAACTCTGTCACGACCCAAAATCCCAACCCGGTCGTGATGGCGCCTCTCGTGGGGACAAGGCAAGCCAAACCAATCTAATTCTGTTCAACAGTTAAATTACACAGTTTTAAACAAGATTAGATTAAGAACAAAGTCAGTCGGAATATATATAAGTAGTACCATCCCGACTACAGCCCTCAGATCGGGGTGTCACTAAGTCATGAGCCACTAGAGAAGGCCTAATGACAATATAACTATTACAATATCTTAAGTACAATTGTTTGAGGAAGTTAAAGTCAACAAAAGGAAAGAGTTACGGGGCTGCGGACGCATGCAGCTACCTCGTAATCTCCGAAGCTCCGGTCCAGCAGTAGTAATAAGTACCTCTGAGCGGGACCGCTAACGCCTGAATCTGCACACAAGGTGCAGGGAGTAAAGTGAGTACTTCCAACTCAGTGAGTAATAAAAGTAAATAAGAACTGAAGATAAGAAACACCCAAATCATTAAACAATCCACATAAATTACTGAAGTAAGCAGAACAATCACAAAACCAATAATGCAATGCAATGCAATGCAATGCTATGCCATGCAATGCAAGTCATGACTATCGTGGCGGACGTGCCACCCGTTCCCCTGGGTACCCGCGCTCGGTGGGTGGTTCCGGCGCAATATATATCGTGACGGCGTGTCACCCGATCCATGCAATCTATACCTCGTGGCGGCGTGCCACCCGATCCATGCAATCTATACCTCGTGACGGCGTGCCACCCGATCCATGCAATCTATACCTCGTGGCGGTGTGCCACCCGATCCATGCATGTCATATGCCTCGTGGCGGCGTGCCACCCGATCCTTTAAAATCATTTGAAAACAGCATATGTGTTTCAAAACCAAATTGATGAATGAATCATGCAACAACAATGGCAATATGCCAAATAACACCCCTGTAGGGTCCTCATAACTGGCGGTATGCCCAACATTATGATACAATATACAACAACAATTACCCTTTGAAGGGCTCACATGACCGGCGCGAAGCCCAAACATGGCAATTAGCCCAATCATAATGATATCATTTTAGTTTCAGTCAAGAATACAGTAGAAATCATCAGTTGGGATGGACCAAGTCCCAATCCCCATACATGAACAAACCCATGCTCATCACCGAGCATGTCCCTCACCTCATTATAGTACTAAGAGGTGCACTCCGGGGTTTCTAACCCTCAGGACATCATTTACAAGTATTACTCACCTCGAATTCGACTAAATCCTTAGCCCGCGACGCTCTTGCCCTTTGTGTTGGCCTCCTCGTGCGTCGAATCTATTAAATTTCACAATCATTATGTCAAATTAAGCTATGGGGTCAACACCCAAGCAAAATAATCGGAATTACTATGAAATTCCCATTTCAGCAAAACTCGGGCCCCGGGCCCACTTCTCGAAATTCAGAAATTATTACTAAAACATGTTCCTTATCTCTTTACGAGTTTACCCATATAAGATTTGTCGGATTCCGACTTCGAATCAACCTCAATCCCCAATTTCATATTTTTAGCAATTGAGAAGAACCCTAGATTCTTCTTTCACAACTCATGGATTCATGAGGGGATTGAGCATAGAAATCATTATCTAAGAGGGATTTAGGTCATGAAATACTTACCCGTTGTTTTCCATGAAGTTCCCTCTCTATTTGTTCCAACTTCACTTCAGTCCTCTTCTTAAAAGCCCACAATTAACTTCTAAGGTGTTGCAACCCTTTCCTTTGCAAGATTATTCACGAAAATCTACTTGCGTGAGAGTTTTAGGGTTGATTTCTAGTGATTCCTTGCTTTTGTAATTGTTTTCTTTCGTGGGTATGTGTTTTGTATCTCAGTAGTGCCAAAAATGAACCCTAGGTCCTATTTATAGAGTGTTAAAATCGGGAAAAATCACTGAAGCTGGGCCATTTCGCGACCCCTAAGTGCAAATTCGCGGTTCGCATAACCCAATCGCGAACCGCTTTTCCATCGCGAAATGGGCAACCAAATTGTCCAGGTATTCTGCCTCACTTCGCGACGCCCAGGTGAGTTTTTGCAGTTCGCTTTTCAATTTCGCGAATCGCGAACTCACCGCGAAATCAGTCCAATGTTTCTGCCCGTGTTCGCGACCTCTCATGTCAATTTCGCGATGCGCATTTCGAGTTCGCGAACCGCGAACTCGTCACGAAACGACCCCCCACCTTTCTGCTCTACTTCACGATGGCCTTTGCCATTTTCACGATTAGCCTTTCCAATTCGCGAACCGCGAATTGTCCGCGAACCTTGCCTGATTTCTGATTTCCATCTGGTTTTACAAAATTAAGCCTAACTTTTCCATACGGAGTCCGATTTAAACGATTCTTTTTGCTATGGCTCCGTAATTTCGATACGGAGCTAATGCCTCAATCAAAATTGAGTTTGGAGCTCGTTTACTAATTTTAATATCAATTACACCAGAAATTGTGAAGTCAACGCTTCATTAAACGATGTATTTAGTCCCGTCGACTATTCAAAATTCATCCGAGACCCCCGGGACTTTATATGAACATGCACACATGTTCTACAATCTCATTTACACTTGTTCCAATCATCGGAACACCAAATTACACATCAATTTATTAGGTTTGCATTAGATTCAAACCTACGGACTCCAAGGACCCTTAAATCGATCCTTTGATCCGAACCTAACTAAACCATGTCCAAATGGTTTGAAATTTTGCACGCAAGTCTTAAATTGCATAACGAAGCTACAGCAACTTTCGGAATTTCATTTCTACTTCCGGATCAAAATTTCACCTGTCGACCAGAATTTCGAGCTTCACCGATTATACTTCGAGTGCCACTCCCTCATTTTTGATTTCATTTAGTATAATTAATGAAATAAATCAGGGCGTAAAATGGATTATTACAGAATCATACCAAAGGAAGAAGTTCTTGAGGGATTCTAGAAATTACTATTGGGAAGAACCATTCTTATTCCGTGTGTGCGCGGACAACATCATTCGCAGGTGTGTTCCAGAGGAAGAGATGACACCAATCTTGAAAGCATGTCATGATTCGCCTGTTGGGGGTCATCATGGGGGCAACAGAATAGCAGCGAAGGTTTTAGAATGTGGATACTACTGGCCCACCATCTACCAAGATGCAAATCAGTTGGTAAAGTCTTGCGACCAATGCCAACGCCAAGGCCCGATTTCGAAAAAACACGAAATGCCTACGAAATTTGTTATGGAGATTGAGTTGTTCGATGTCTGGGGTATTGACTTCATGGGCCCTTTCATAAGCTCATGTGGGATGAAATACATCCTAGTGGCTACAGATTATGTGTCAAAGTGGGTGGAAGCCACTGCCTTGCCAAATAATGAATCTCGGAGCGTAACCTCGTTCCTCAAGAAGAACATTTTCACCAGGTTTGGCACTCCAAGAGCCATAATCAGTGACGGTGGATCACATTTCTGTAACAGAGTGTTCAAAGGTCTCCTCGACAAATATGGAGTGAAGCATAAGGTTGCCACACCTTATCATCCACAATCGAGTGGCCAAGTTGAAATATCCAATAGGGAGATCAAAAGCATCCTGTCCAAGACTGTAAATGCAAATAGTCTTTGGGAAGGCATGCCATTTACCGGTGGAACTCGAACATAAGGCTATGTGGGCCTTGAAGAGATTAAACATGGATTGGGCGGAGGCTGGAGCTTTAAGGCTGGCACAGTTGAATGAAATGGAGGAATTCCAATTTCATGCATACGAGAGTGCAGCTGTTTATAAAGAACGCATGAAGTTTGTCCATGATACGAAGATCTTGAAAAGAGAGTTTAAAGCAGGGGACATGGTGTTGTTGTTCAATTCACTACTCAAATTATTCCCAGGGAAGCTAAAATCCAGATGGTCAGGATCGTTCAAAGTTGTCGATGTCTCTCCATTTGGAGCTGTTGAATTAGCCACGGAGGATGGATTACGAACTTTCAAGGTAATAGGCATAGAATCAAGCATTACTTGGGTGTAGATGGAGAAAAACAAGTGATAGAGCATCTGGCTCTAAATGACGGTCACGCTCTAACAGCAGAATGATGGCGGAAGCACCCCAGCATCGTCGTGCCGCGACGTTAAATCCAGCGCTTCATGGGAGGCAACCCATGTGTGGTATCATGTATTTCTTTGTGTTTGTGTGTTTTATTTGTAAGTGTTTAAAGTTAAAAATTTCATCTTGTACCTAGGGATATTTAAAGGATTGGAAAATGCAGGAATGTGATAACATGAGTTATGAACTTACGAAGAGGACTGGACACAGTAAGGAAACAGCAGTATAGGATTTCTCGACAAGATTCGCGCTCGCATTCCCTATATGCGAATCGCATCTGTGTCGCACACGGAGGCAGAGAGTTAAGTTCGTGCACCTGTGGAAAACGCGACAGGTAGAAGAATTTTGCGATTCGCATGTGCATTCCGTGAATCGCGTTTTCATCTCGAACAGGGACAGAAAGTTGAGTAAGATTTCATGTGAGATTCGCGACTGGGCGACGGATTTCGCGAGTCGTATTTGCGTTTCGCGAATCGCACTTGCATCGCGAACAGGGGCAGAATGTTTACCAAGTTTTCATGTTGTATTCACGACAGTACATGGGATTCCGCGATTCGCACATGGTTTCGCGAATCGCTTATTCGTCGCGAACAGGGGTAAAAACTTTCACCCCAAAACATGAGGCAAAAAGTGACGTATTCCCTAATGTGCGACTCGCATCCTTGATTCGCGACTCACTAACCTGTCGCACAATCCTCAGGTACGTATTTAAATCACTTCCTCCTTCAGTCTTTCCATCCATCTATATAAACCAAAAGCATAAAAAAATTAATTTCATAACAACATAAATCAACAAAGCAAAAGAAAAACACTCAGAGCAGCAATAAAAGAGCTATCGACGAGCTTCATTCGGCAAGTTTCAGTGCGATTTATCAAGCTTTAAAAAGGGATTCACAGTTGTTCAAGCACAAATCCCTTCTTCATACGGTATGCTCAACCTCTATCTTGTGTAAAATTTTGAATTTTCGAGGAAGATGGTTTCTTCTGGGATGAACCCCTAATTTCTAGGGTTCGGAATTTTTTGGGGGTTTAGCATATTTCCGATTTTTGATGGGTTGTGACCCACTAAAACTACCATGAGGATCGTTTCTGCAACACAACCCAAACCCATATATGTTTGAGGTAAACACCATGCACGACGACATCGCTTGACTGCTTAATCGCGGAGAGTGATGCTTCACAGTTTATGTAATCACATGTTGTTTCAATGATTAATAAGTTGCTCTATTGTGTATGATTGTTTATGCTTTGTTTCTTTTCACTTTCATCAATGTCACTTACATCTATCCTTTCTCCAGATATGGCACCCCAAAAGCACAGTTCAAGGAGAATTCGCTCAAAAAGACCACGAGTGGAAACACCTGAGCATAGCCCTTCCCAGTCTGATAGGGAGGAACAGAGATAGGAAATTGATTTTGAAGCAGAAGCAAGGCGAAAACATGGTGAAGATATTCAACTACGATTTGGGGTTGAGGGCTCCAGATCAGTGTATAGGGAGGGTCTCACAAAAAGGAGGATTCTGGCTGAAAAGCGACTGAGTATAAATGGGCTACAAGAACAATACCCTCATATTCTCGCAAACATTCAAGCGAGAAAATGGGAGTATTTTACTAAAGCCCCGATAGAGTATAATGAGTCTATTGTCAGGGAGTTCTATGCATCCTATGGGGCTTCACGAACACCATACCACAGGCGAAGCCGGATATTCACTGGTATCGTTCATGTTCGCGGAAAGGCAGTGTTTTGTGACAGTGAGCATATCAACGATCTTTTCTTCCCCGAATGGGAAACCGGAACTGCTGAGTACGATGCAAAGTTCTCGAACAGAGAAAGAGAATGGGGGTGGATAGCATCCATGATTGCCAAGGGAATTTCCACCTGGATAAACCCTGGGCATCGAGTTCAGAAGGAAGACCTCACAAGGAAGGCCAAATATTGGCTTAGTTTCATCGCCTCACACTTAATACCATCCCGACATGAAACAGAGATAACCATTGAGACGGCTCTTCTCATCGCTTGCATCATGTCCAGTATTAAGATTGACGTGGGGAACTTCATCTAGCAGGAACTTGGCATCCGGGCAACACAGCAGGCCACACACTGCCTTTCCCAAGTTTGATCACCTCACTCTGTCAAGAGGTGAATGTTCCTGTTCTCCCACACCATGACAAACTAGTAAAAACAACGAGGGATATTGATATCACTCGTATCAGTGATACTGGTGTTCCACCAGTGATTTCTGTAGAGGATTTAGACTCCCAAGACCCTTCGTCACCTCCACAACCAGCTACCTCTTCTGCTGCTGCACCCTCTCCCACAATGGGTCCAGCAGGTCCGGCTGATCACCCTTCCTCCTCAACACCAGTAATTACAAGAGTTGGTCTCATGGCACACAACACCAAATCCAAAGTAGACCAACTCTTGAAATCTCTGCCGCACCTCATTAAACAAGCCTTGACTCCCCTTCAACAACAACAAATATCATTCGAAGACAGATTGAACAAGCTGGAGTCCAGGTTTGATAAGATAAAAAGAGGTGAGATAAGGTGTTTACCGCAGCTGCGGGAGGATGTAACATCAATGAAGAATAAACTCAAGAAAATGCAGAATGTAGAGTTCGATTTTACCGGAAGACAATGAGCAAGCTGCTACTTTTGCTGCACAGGGCCTGGGCTTAGATTTCACCACATTGATGACCGACACTGCACCTCCATTGACAAAATTATCAAAGCAGAAAGGGGTCGCAGTGGAGGATCATAGCTCAGGGTCTGATGAGGAGGTAAGGGACAAAATGCTAGATGACCTCTCAGCAGAGGAGGAGGAGCAAGCGCAAGTTGATCGCGCCATTCAGCACTCATTAGTGGATACAGCTTCTCGTGCAAAACCATCACCATTCAGGCCTTCAGGAGGCGAAGCTAGCAGCTCCACAGCACCACTTCATGCTCCTTCCCAGATCCCAGAACATCCTGCAGCATCAAAGGAACCATAGTCTTCTCCAGTGCTTCGCGCAATCGCGCTTCCAGGGAGCCCCTTTGTACTAATTTTTTCTTTTATGCTTCGGGGACGACGCATCTGTTTAAGTTGGGGGTGGGTGCATTATAATTATATTCATCTTGTGTCTGTATAAATTAGTGGATATATGTCACGACCCAAAATCCCAACCCGGCCGTGATGGCGCCTCTCATAAAGTCATGAGCCACTAATGAAATCCTGATAATAATATAACTATTACAATATCTTTGGCACAATTGTTTGAAGAAAGTGGAAACAACAAAATAAAAGAGATACGGGCTGCGAACGCCAACAGCTACCTCGTAATCTCTGAATCACCACCCTGACAATAGTAGTCAGTACCTCGGGGCGGAACCGATAACGCCTGAATCTGCACACATGGTGCAGGGAGTAATGTGAGTACTTCCAACTCAGTGAGTAATAAATATAAATAATGACTGAAAGTAAGAAACACATAAATCAATAAGCAATCCATGATGGAACAGTAAAAACAAGTAACATTTTAAATAGATAACGTGAAGTAAATGGAACAACACCAACACAACCAAAGATGCAATGCGATGCAATGCAATGCAAGTCATGACTATCGTGGCGGACGTGCCACCCGTTCCCTGGGTACCCGGCGCTTACTGTGGGGGGTTCAGTAGAGCAATATATATCGTGACGGCGTGTCACTCGATCCATGCATGTCATAGCTCGTGGCGGCGTGCCACCCGATCCATTTAAATCATTTGAAAATATCATTTAAGTTTCAAAACTGAGTTTATGAAATGAATCAATGCAGCAACAATACCCCTGAAGGGTTCACACAACTGGCGAGATGCCAAATAACACCCCTGAAGGGTCCACATAACCGGCGAGATGCCAAATAATATCCCTGAAGGGTTCACATAACCGGCGAGATGCCAAAGATGATGAAATAAACAATGACAAATACCCTTGAAGGGTTCACGTAACTGGCACGAAGCCCAAATATGGCTAGAAGCCCAAATCATTATATTATCAAATCAGTTTCAATCAGATAGGTAGTAAAAAATCATCAATCGGGACGGACCAAGTCACAATTCCCAGTAGTAAACGACCCCACGCTCATCATTGAGCGTGTGCCTTACTTCAATATAGCACTACGATGTGCAATCTGGGGTTTCAAACCCTCATAGCATCATTTACAATCATTACTCACCTCAAACCGGCTAAATCCTTAGCCCACGACGCCTTTGCCCTTCAAATTGGCCTCCACGCGCGTCGAATCTACCCAAAATCGTAATGAATACGTCACAATTAATTCGATTAAGTCAATACAATTTATAGGAATAAATTCCATATGAAAATACTAATTTTTCCAATTAAAATCCGAAATTTGCACTTAAATTTGCCTGTGGGGCCCACATCTCGGAATCGTACAAAAGTTACAAAATCTGAATACCCATTCCGATACGAGTCCAACCATACCAAATTTAGCAAATTTCGATAACAAATCGACCTCCAAATCTTAAATCTAAACTTAAGGATTTTCATAATTTTTTCAACTTAAATCACCAATTAAATACTAAAAATAGCAATAGATTTGGGTAATTTGACCAAAATTGAGTTAAGAACACTTACCCCGATATTTTCTTGAAAATATCCCGAAAATCGCCTCAAAAATCGCTTCAATCCGAGCTCCATAGCTCCAAATATATTAAAATGGCCGAAACTCCCATTTTAAGAATCTGTCCAAGCAAAAAGTCGAAATTGACCTCAGCACCAGCTGAAACGGAAATAAGCATAACTTTCTTATACGATGTCCGAATGATGAATCGTTTATCATTCTGGAATCTAGATTCAAAGAGATACAACTTTAATGCTTTGAGAATTTCCAAATTCCTTATAGATTATGAGATACAAGCTTCCAAAGTTGGTCCTGTGCAGCAGAAATTTCTGCCATGCACACTGCCTGGAAAACAACAGCAGTACCAGCCAACTTTAATCTATTGTAAATTTCTGTATATATGTCCAATTGATGAATTATTTATTATTATGGAAACTAGATTCAAAGATCTACAACTTTCATGTTTTTCGAATTTCCAAATTCCTTATAGATTGTGAGATATAGGCTCCCAAATTCAGCTCCGTGCAGCAGAATTTCTGCAATGTACCTGCAGTAAACAAATGGATAGAAATGGTCCGAAACTACTCCGAAACGCACCCGAGTCGTCCGGAACCCCGTCCGGATATACCAACAAGTCCTAAAACATATTAAGGACTTAGTCGTGGCCTTAAATCACATCCAAAAATGCTAAAAACATGAATCATACCCCAATTCAACTTAACAATTCCAACTTCTACATTCGATGCTGAAACATATCAAATCGAGTCCGATTGACCTCAAATTTTGCACACAAGTCATAAATGACATAACAGACCTATGAGGATTTTCAGAACTGGATTCCGACCCCTATATCAAAAAGTCAACTCCTCGGTCAAACTTTCCAAAAATCTTCTATTTCCAACATTCGCCAAAATGCGTTGAATTGTTCTACGGACTTCAAATTTCAAATCCGGACATACGCCTAGTCCAAAATCACCATACGAAGCTATAGAAACTCTCAGAATTCCATTCCGACCTTCGGATCAAAATCTCGTCCAACAACCGGAAATTACCAAAATACTACTCCACCAATTCAAACTTAATTCTACACCGGACCTCCAAAACTAATTCCGGTCACACTCCTAAGTCATAAATCACCTCCCGAAGCTAACCGAACAATCGAAACTCACATCCGAATCCTCTAACCCATAAGTCAATTTCTGATTGACTTTTCCAACTTAAACCTTCTAAAAGAGACTAAGTGTTTCATTTCTTACCAAATCCACTTCGAACTCAAACTATTCAACTCGATCACATGAAACACGGATAACGAAGCATAATGAGGTGGAAATAGGGGAAATAGAGCGGTAACTCGTGATACGACTGGCCGGGTCGTCACAATATATGAGTATGTTTGATATGTTTGATGGCATCTGACAGCCTTACATGATATAATACTGTGCAAAGATGTATGTATGTATATATGTTGTTATACTTAAATAGTTAGACTTTAACTTGTTTGTATGTATATATGCTGTTATACTTAAATAGTTAGAAATAAATTGTTTTCCCTTGTTTTTTTCTTTTGTCGGGGTTTTTTTTCAAGGGTGTAATAGTAGAACCAGGCTGTTAAATATAAAGTACATTGACCAAGAGGGTATTTAGACTTTCTAACAAGTATGAAACCATAAGTGAAGAATAGAACCCAAGAACCAAGTCAATCTAGTGAAGCTGAGGCTCGCTTAGTAACTCTAAGGCTATTTAGAATTGTGATTGTAAACACAAGGAAAGCCCCGATTCGCTACGTGCGCACTCCAAGTTGTGAACTATATTAGCCAACAGTGATGTGCCGGTGTGCGTGAGCATTGTGTTATAATTCTTGTGTTCATTGCTGCTATCTAGAACTTGCCCGGTTGGTTTTTCATTGACTATAATACGTATGCTAAGTTAAGGAAGTGATCCTAGGCTTTCTTTGAGTAGTGATAAAATGTTTTAACCTCTCTTTTTCAGCCAACCTGTGCATTATAATTATCACTAGTATCCCATTTTGAGCTTTATAGCCTTTTTGTTGGCCTCCGCATTATAGCCTGAATCCATTCATTATAATGACTCCTTTTCAACCCATTCCTCCTTGAGCATTGAGAGTGTTGATAAAAGATCAAGTTGGGGTTGGGATAACAAGAACGAAAATGGGTAAAATCATGAGACTCCATACCTCAAAAGCTCTTGTAAATCTAGGAAGCTTCGAAGTTTTTGAATAATTAGATACCACGAATGTGACATCAAAAGAAAGAAAAAAATAGTCAATGTAAGTGGTATACAGAAGCTTGGGAATGAAATAAAAGGGGTATGTGAGTAGGTTTAATGTGAAAGTGTAAACCCAATGAAGGCAAAGGAGCAAAAAGTTTGGAAAGAAAAAGAGAGTAAGGAGTGCTCAAGGAGGAAGTAGCCCACTATTGTCTAAATTCATATCCTACCCTTCCTTAAACCAACATTACAAGCCTATGAAGTCCTTGTGTGATCTTTAACTAAAGAATTCTTATGAATAGGTGATAAATTAAAATAAGGGCAAGCCTATAGCATAGCAGGTGATGATACTTGAATTTCTATTCGGAGAGAGAGTGGTTTTAGTTCTTTTGTCCCTTGATTTACTCTATGACAAATGTTGTGCGAATGGGATTTTCTTTCTGGTGAGGGCACATACACTGTTAGGTTGATAGCTAGTCGAGCTTGGAGTAAAAGCAGAAATGAATTCAGCTATAAGTAGCATTTAGTTACTTTGTTGAGGCTTAAAAGTTCACTGATTGATTGGTTGTTCTTTGAAGCATTTTTATGATTCAAAGAGGGTGCAATAAAAGATGGTTATACTTGTGGTGTTAGCAACAAATACTGTCCTTGGTCAATGTTATGTTATATTTGATAGGTAGAGCATTTGTTAAGTTAGAAGTTGTGTTAATTGCTTGAGGACAAGCAAGAGCTTAAGTTGGGGGTGTTGATGTGCCGGGTAATTTCGGCACATTTCGATATTACTTGCTTATCCTTTAACTTGTTTTAATAGCGAAATCTGCTAATTCTTATGTGGTTTTAGTACATTTTCAGTATACTGATGTGAGGTACCAAAAGGTCGGAAAAGAGTTCAAGAAATCAATTAATTCAAGAAAGAAGTAAAAGAGGGTCGCACATGCTCATCTGCGAATCGCATATCAGAAAGCAAATCACAGAATCAGCTTTTAGATCGCGGATGAGGACAGAAACATGAGCCAAGTCAAGTGTTGAAAAAGCGACGAAAAAGCGATTCAAGAAACAATTATGCGAATCGCGGAATAGATGGTCAGGTCGCGAACATAGACAGAAACTTCTGGAACAATCCGCGACGTGTTCGCAAATCGCATACCTATCCGCGACAGGAATGCAATTCGCACTTTACCCTCGACATCAGTGAATTCTGGACCCACCTCGACTTTTGGACCTCTATAAATAGATTTATTAGGGTTCTATGTCAGAGTCAGACCTTTGGGAGCCGCTACTTTTGCCAGAACAAGAGATACTAAGTGTGGAGCTTGAATATTTTGTATATTTTTGAAACTTTGAAGGTTAAAACATTTCTATCTTTGTAAGTTTTATTATCCTCTATGACTTCTATTACTCTTTTAATTTCAGTATTTAGTATGAGCAGCTAGTTTTTCATACTGAGGTTGTGAACCCTTAATGGGTATTATGTTAATGGATGTTTGATGTCGTTATAAATCTAATGGTTGGGTGATATTTATTTACTTCTTGATATTCAAGTATTGTTATTGGTTGCAAACAGTAACAAACGCCATTTCATTCTTACTTTGCTTGGGAAAGTGGGTGAGAATTTGGTAGAAGTAAATGACAAAGACTCAAGGCTCTAAACCTTGTTTAATGAAATAGCTTAGGAATAAGTTTGTTTCATTTGGCAGAAATTACTGGTTTTAATCTGAAACTCTCTTATATTTGGAAAAATCATAAAGAGAATAATACTACCTAACTATTGGGAAATATTGGGCAGTAAATTTAGATGTTACTGCATGTCACGAGATCTTACCATTAGAGATATATATCATCAACATCATTATCATAACAATCCATTAAAGGGAACACAACCTTGGTTTCTTTAATTACCTTATTTATTATCAGAAAATTACTATTGCCCGTTGATACAACTCAAACCTGTTTCTTTTCTCAATTACGATCACTTTATAGAATTAAGACTAACGTAAAATATCATACTAATTAAGTGAGCTTTCACACCTATTCCCTGTGGGATTCGACTCCAACCTTGTTGGGTCATTATATTTGACACCGACCGCTTACACTACTTATTAAGGTGTAATTTGAGCGTATCAAACATAATTCTCGATGACTTAACACGATATTGGCTCTAATATTAATCTTAGAATCAAAATTTTAAAGATGAACACCGTCATTTTTTACTCAAGATTTATCGTGTCAAATCATCAAGTAAATAAAACTGAATGTGGAAGCGTACCTAAATCCATTAGAGACAATGAAATTCTTTGTCTTGCAAGTTATTGGTCTTCTAAATCAAGACATAAGTGGCTCACTCCAATAATGGGATATCTATACATAAGACCCCCTACTTTAGGAGGTATCTTATAGTCACACTTAACTTTAAACCTTAGCAGATCACTTTTAATTTGGATCAATTTTTTAATAACAGCAACCGACCTACAATTATTTTTAATACAAATATAGTGCATGTCCATAAATTCTTACAGTGGACCCAAAGAAAGTTCTTTTCTCTTTAAAACAACATAGTACAATATTCTGTAATTCCTTCAGTAATAGAAGGACCTTTAATTTGCATGCACAAAAGGTTGTTCACTTCTAGTACTTTGATTGGTATCAAGACACAGAAGAATAAGAGCTTAAAGAGAATAATAATGTATAGCTTTGGAATCTGTGTTACAATATGATAAATGTATAGCTTTGATAGGTGCCGAGATTTCTGCCATAATATCTGACTGGTCACGAATATTCCGGTCTTCTGTTATGCTAATAATGTTTCTTCGAACTCGTTCGGGGCTGGGATCGATTTCGGGATCACGACCTTGATACTCTCGAAGGCAAATGCTCCAACCCCAGGTTTTAGCCCGGTGGGACTTGGAGTCGATCTTCAGTCCTTTATTGCCATATTCCGAACTTGACTTACCATGTCGTAGGTGAACTCGATTTCGACCATATACATTATATTAATCTAAAATACTGGATACTTTTAATTTTCTTGAAATTTAAGTTAAGAAATTTCAACTTATATTTTAAAAATTACTATTTTATTTACATACTACTTTGTTATTTTGACATGTGAGAAAAGTTGTCATTCATCGTACTTTTATGTGCAGTTCCTAAATATTTAGGTATGATTATAAATTAGTTGAGAATTTTTATCGAAGGCAGCCCGATTTAGTTTGTCCGAAGATGGATTCCTGTTCAATTACTCCTACTTGAAATATTTGCCAATTTAATTCGAAAATTGAAATTTATAATTGCATAAATATAACTGGGAAATTGAGTTTTACCTCTCGTTTTCCAAGATCAAGTCTAGTCTACTATATCAAATATTGACTAAGTCTTTGGTCAAGACTCAAGATTCACTTTATTTATGGAGCCAACGGACGAAAATTCCAAGAAAATGTAATGCAATATCTATCTATAAAAACAAAAGGTTGCATTTCTTTTCTTTTGGCGTATGCTCATGGCCAAAGGTAGAAGCTAATTCACACATGAGTTTGGTCACGTCTAATAGTTTTTATTTCAAATAATATGATTTTGATAATAAATTCATTAAAAATATACACATAAAATTTAGAATTCAATTATTAACCCTTAAAATTATTATTTTAAAATTTAAAACTCATAAAGTTGAGACACGCATAGTGCGTGGGCCGTTGAAGGCGATTAGACAATTGAAATATAAGATTGCTCAAATGATTTAGACATAAGATCGCGATAAACAAAAGAGTACATTCATGTATATAGAGGCGTACGTACACTTATATATAATTACACTGATAAATGGACCTTGGGTCTAACTCAACCCCAAAAGTTAGCTTATGAGATGAGGATTGCTCAAGATCATATAAGGAGATCAAAGACTTCAAATACCACCGATGTGGGACAACTTAACATACACGATAAAAAGAAAAATCTATTTTCAAATAAAATGGTACATTTGGTTTATGCGACTCTTATTATTGCAAGGGGAAAAAATGAAAGCGACAAATGTCATTTTCATCTTTGCGCTTGGGGCAATGATGCAGCTAGTGAGGTTCTAAAAACATGTCATTTTCCACTACTAAAAATCAGTGTTTTAGCGACCAAAAATTGGCGATCAAAGTTGGTCTGTCACCAAAAGCGACCAACATTGGTCGCCAAAGTAGAGAAAAAAATTAAAAAAAAAACTTAAATCAAATAGCGACCAACTTCGGTCGCAAAATGGTCTCCATATTCGTCAACTTTTTGACCGGACTGGTCAGACCAAGTTGGTCAAAGAAAATTCAGAATTAGCGACCAACTTTGGTCGCCCAGCTGGACCCACGTTTAAAATTAGCGACCAAAGTTGGTCGTCAATTGAAGGGGAATTTATGGGGAAATAAGCGACCAAAGTTGGTCTCTTTTGTTAAATATTAAATAAATCAGATTTTAAAATTGGTGACCAAAGTTGGTCGCTTATTGAAGGAAAATTGTAAAGACTCACTTTATTTTTCCGAGCTATTTCATTATTTATATTGTGTGAAATTAAGTCGAGTTAAATGTACTCGAAGTAATTGAAAGGATACGAGACAAATGGTCTCATTTAAGGAAAATCTAAGTCGTAAAGTCAACCTTGGAATTGACTTTTGAGTTAGAAGGCTCGGATTTGAAATCCGACGACTCGACTAGCTTCGAGATAGAATATATGACTTAGACGAGTGACCGGAATAAATTTAATAGACCTCGAACAGCGTGAGAATTGAATCGAGGAAGTTTGGAATACCGGTTGATAGGTCGAATTTTGATCCGGAAGTCGGAATGAAATTCCAAAAGTTGTTGTAGGTTCCTTATGTGATTTTGGACTTGCGTGCAAATTTTCAGACCATTCGGACATCGTTTGGTCGGGTTCGGATCGAAGGATCGAATTGAGGATCCTTGAAGTTCATAGGATTGCTTTCGATGCAAATCTAATAAATCGATGTTCATCTTAGTGTTCCAAAGATTGGAACAAGTTTGAATGAGGTTATAGAACATGTGTGCATGTTCGGATAAAGTCCTGGGGGTCTCGGGTGAATTT
>MCJB01003503.1:127778-197649 GCA_002018475.1 Nicotiana obtusifolia | reverse complement strand
AGAGGTAATTATTTTACAAAAGGGAAAGGTTTGTAGTGAGGTGGCCAAAGAAAAGGTTAAAGGCTCGAATAGGGCACTAGTGATATTATTTATGCAATGGTAGGCTTGAAAGGCTAAAGAGGTTTCACAAATAAAATAAAGAATGCCTAAGATTATCTCTCCAACTAAGTGTAATAATTATAAGCGTCGAAAAACCAACCGGGCAAGTTCTAGATGGCAGAAGCAAACACAATAATTATCTCCACAAAGAACTCACACACATGGCACACAAACTGTTTGGTTCACATAGTTTAAAGCCCTGGAGTCAACATTTGGCAACTTAAAGCTTTCATCATATGTACATACATAACTCTAGGTAGATATAGAGTCACAGAGCGAGCCTCAAGTTCACACAGTTGATCTTTTGAAAGGGTATGAGCTATGTACAGACACACATGCTTGAGACTAGACAATTACACCATCCCGGTCAACATGTTTCATTTTACTGTCCTGGCTCTACTATTACACCATTGAAAAATAACCCGGCAAAGAAAAAACAAGGGGAATTTATTTCTAATTACTAAAGATGGAAAAAAATTATATACAGAATTCACAAATATATACTACAGTTGCTAATTTCGGAAAAATAAAATAATACAGGCAAGGCTACCACCCCCAACCAAAAGCATGCATTGTCCCCGATGCATATGAATATAAAGTAGAGTTAAAGGGGCTCCTTGGGGCGCACTAAGCGCTATAGGAGTCGGTAGCCGGCTGACCCTCTGCTGCTGAAGGAGGGATTTCTGGCTGGTTGGGAACTAGAGTTGGGGCCTTTGAGCTGCTAGCCTCGCCCGCTGATGGTTGAGTGGCCGATGGGTCTGCAGGGGCGGCCAAATCTTCTAGCAAATGTTGTATGGACCTCTGAATGTTTGCTTCCTCCTCATCCTCTACAGTAGGAGCAGCAATCTGCTTGCCCTTCTCTTGAGGGCCATCATCCTCCAAGGACCATGACTCCTCCTCATCTGCCTCTTCGCCTTTTAACTCTGAAGTCTCCTCGTCATGAATATCAAGAGGTACAGGAGGAGCTGGAGGTTGGGACATCCTGGCAATCTGAGGTGCAATGTTTGGTATCAAAGTTGTGAAATCCAGGCCCAAGTCTGGTGCGACGCAACCTCCTCCCGTAGCTGAGGCAAACCCCTGACCTCACCACGCTCTATCTTTTCAACCCTTAACTCAAGCTTGTGCAAGCGATCCCCAAACAGTGTTTGTTGTTGTTGGACAATTGTCACGGAAGTTTGTATAGGAGTCAGGGCTTGTTTGATGAGGTAGGGAAAGGTCTTCAATAGCTGCTCTACTTTGGTATTGGCATGCTGGGCAATGAGACCAAGCCTCGAGAGGGTTGGCAGTGCAGACGAAGGCTGACTAGTGGTGGACTGAGAGGCAGGCTCTGAAGCAGACGTGGATGCCTCTGGAACCTGAGGAGGCACAGGAGTCTAGGAGTCGGGGTCCAGAATTGGAGTCTCTAGTGGGGCAGCAGCATCACTAATACCTGTGATGTCTATGTCCCTCGTTTCCTTCCCGTCTTGTCAGATTGTTGCATGAGAGGAACGTTCACAGCTTTACAGAGGGTTGTGATCAAGCACAAAAATGGAAGCGAGGTAGCACGCTGCGTTGCCCGGATACCGATCTCTTGGAAGATCAGAGTCCCCACATCAATCTTGATACCGGCCATGATACATGCAATCAGGAGAGCTTTCTCAATGCTTATATTAGTTTCGTTCCGGGACGGTATCAAATGGGAGGTGACAAAGCTAAGCCAGAATCGACCCTCCCTTGTGAGATCCTACTTATATATCTTATTTCCAGGATTAATTCAAGCAGGGATACCCTTTGCAATCACCGACGCAATCCACCCACGCTCATTTTCCTTGTTTGCAGACTTGGCATCGTACTCAGCTGTGCCTGTTTGCCAGTCGGGGAAATATACTTCATTAATCTCCTCACTGTTGCAAAACACATTCTTTCCCCGAACAAGTACGGTGCCAGTAAAAACTCTATTGCGTTTGTGGTGTGCCGTCCTAGAGGCTCCATAAGACGCATAGAATTCCCGGACCAGTGACTCATTATACTCCTTAGGGGCCTCAGTAAAGCACTCCCATTTTCTTTCTTTTATATTGTCGAGGATGTGGGGGTACTGTTCTTGGAGCCCATTCAAGCTCAACTGCTTCTCACCCAGGATTTTTCTTTTGGTGAGTCTTTCTCTATATAGTTCCCTGGAGCCTTCAACCCCAAATTGGAGATGAAAGTCATCTCCGTGTTTCCTTCTAACCTCAGCCTCTAGATTGACTGAGGGCAAGAGTTCCTCCTCACCAGACTGGGAGGTGCTTGGCACATTGGGTTCCGTTCGTACACGTTTTGCCAATGATGTGTGACGACCGGAAGGTGCCCTTTTCTTAGCTGCATGCTTTTGAGGAGCCATATCTGTATAAGGGTGAAATGTGAGCGACATTGTAACACAGTGAAAATAAAACAGAAGAAATCAACGAAAAAGCAAACAAATGCGACATGGTTTGCGGTCGCATAACCACTATGCGAACCGCAAACTTGTCGCAATCTTGACTGTGTAGTATTGGACCTCAGTCTTTGATGGATTATGCGATCGCATAACCATTATGCGAATCGCATAACCATGGTAGAATTTACTTGCACATACACAAAACAAAAGAACAAAATGCGATCGCAAAGTCCACCGCAAAGTGGGAAATGCGATTGCAAAACAAACGCAGATAGCAAGGTTTTAACTAGGTGTTCTGTTTCAGTTTGCGGTGCCTTTGTGGTTCGAAAATTAATTATGCGATCGCAAATGGCACAACATTTTTTCATCTTCTTCAGGAGACTAGGGTTTAAGGATGCGGCCAAAATGCGAACCACATTCTGATTTTGCGGGCCGCAAATGCCTTCGTTCTTACGATTCAGTTCATCCCCCCAATAATGGTAGTCCTAGATCTCTCTACCCAGCACCCCAAAAACAACCATGATATACACAAGCAACTACGGCAAGTAACAAAATCAAAAATGCAAAACGAAAATAAAGAAGACCACAACAAAGATAGAAGTGAACTTGAGGAGATCGGGACACATACCAATGAATAAGAGTAGAAGAAGTATAGAGATTTTGAACGGGTCTTCCTCGTTGGTACAATTCGATCTCTCTTTGCCTGTAGTCTTTCCTTTTTCTCTGTTCGTTTTTCGTTTTTTTTATGTTGTTTTGGGTTGTTTTGAAGGAGTAAAGTATGAAAGAATGCTGTGACGTACCTGGAACTTTTGCGATGGGAAAGTCACAGCATAACACACTATGTGACTACATACATGTTACGCGATGGGTTCTGCTAAAGGGGTAACAATGCGAAGCACAATGCGATCGCATAATGTAAATGTGGTCCGCAAAGTGAATTACCTTGTCGCATTTTGGTCAAAAATTTTAGCCAAACTTACTGCCTCTGTTTGCGATTGAAATGCGGTCCGCATAGTGAAAATGCGACCGCATCTGTGCAGCAAACTTCACGCAGTGGTTTCTCTTCCCTTTTTAGGCATTCCTTCCTAGTATTGTGGTCTTTTGAATCCCCTGCACTCTAACACACTCTTCAAATTGCTTAAGTAAATCTATCTATGAAAAGAAAAATTAAAAATGTAAAGAACAAAAACAAAAATAAATGTTACCACACATGGGTTGCCTCCCATGAAGCGCTTGAGTTAACGTCGCGGCACGACGAAGTTGGGACTCCTTTGAAGTTACTCATTGGTCGGGCACGGACCATCTTTGAGAGCCAGCTGCTCCACCAAATGCTTTTCACCATCTGTGCCCAAGTAATGTTTAACTCTTTGGCCATTTACTTTGAAAGTTCGGAGCCCATTTTTCGAAGCTAGTTCCACAACTCGAAAGGGAGAGACATCGACTACTTTGAATGGACCAGACCATTTCGATTTGAGCTTGCCCGGAAATAACTTGAGTCTGGAGTTAAAAAGCAATACCAAGTCACCCGACTTGAACTCTCTTTTCAAAATCTTCTTATCATGGACGAACTTCATCCTCTCTTTGTACACAGCTGCACTTTCATAAGCATGGAAACAAAATTCCTCCATTTCATTAAGTTTTGTTAACCTCAAAGTTGCAGCTTCTGCCCAGTCCAAGTTCAACCTTTTTAATGCCCACATAGCCTTGTGCTCCAATTCCATGGGCAGATGGCAAGCTTTTCCAAAAACTAACCGATAAGGAGAAGCACCAATTGGTGTCTTGTACACAGTGCGGTACGCTCACAATGCGTCATCTAGCTTCCTTGACCAGTCGGTACTATTTGCATTAACAGTTTTTGCTAGAATGTTCTTTATCTCCCGGTTGGAAACCTCCACTTGACCGCTTGATTGCGGATGATAAGGTGTGGATACCTTGTGCTTGACGTCATATTTTTCAAGGAGAACTTTGAAGGCCTTGTTGCAAAAATTAGACCCCCCATCACTAAGAATGGCTCTAGGAGTGCCAAACCGAGTGAAGATGTTCTTCTTCATGAATGTGGTCATACTCCTCATGCCTCATTGTTTGGTAGGGCGATTGCTTCAACCATTTGGACACATAGTCCATAGCCACCAAAATGTACTTCATCCCGCATGAGCTTACAAAGGGACCCATGAAATCAATTCCCCAAATGTCGAAGATTTCTATCTCCATCACCGAATGCATTGGCATTTCATGCCTCTTGGAGATTGGACCTTGTCTTTGACATTGGTCACAAGCCTTGACCATTTGATTGGCATCATGGTAGATCGAAGGCCAATAGTAACCACATTCAAGAACCTTCGCCGCTGTTCGATTGCCTCCATGGTGACCCCCAACCGGCGAGTCATGGCATGCCTTTAGAATTGGCATAATCTCTTCTTCCGTAACGCACCTTCTGATAATATTATCCGCACAAACACGGAACAGGAAAGGCTCCTCCCAATAGTAGTGCCGGCAATCCCTCAAAAACTTCTTCTTTTGATATGACTCCAATCCGTCCGGAATAAGGTCACTAACTAAATAGTTGGCAATATCGGTATACCAAGGAGCAAAAGTGTTAGATAGTGCCAATTTGTGTTCATCCGGGAATGCATCGTTGATTTCAAGATCTCCCTTTGGTCTTCCTACTTCTTCAACCCTTGACAAATGATCCGCCACTAGATTTTGAGTTCCCTTGCGATCCTTGACTTCAAAGTCGAACTCTTGCAGCAACAAGACCCATCGAATCAACTGAGGCTTTGCATCCTTATTTTCCATGAGATAGCGAAGAGCTGCATGATTTGTGTACACTATCACCTTGGATCCCAACAAATAAGCCCGGAATTTCTCAAATGCATAGACAATGGCCAGAAGTTCTTGCTCAGTCACTGTGTAATTCATTTGTGCCCCATTGAGTGTTTTACTGGCATAGTAGATCGGGCGAAGAACCTTGTTGTGACGTTGGCCAAGCATTGCCCCAATGGCTACACCACTGGCGTCACACATGAGCTCGAAAGGAAGGGACCAATCGGGTGTGACAATAATAGGTGCCGTGGTGAGCCTTTGCTTCAACTCCTCAAAGGCTTTGAGGCATTTCTCATCAAACACAAATTTGGCATCCTTCTCAAGGAGTTTGCACATAGGATTTGCAATCTTGGAGAAATCCTTGATGAAGCGCCTATAGAAACCGGCATGCCCTAAGAAACTTCGAACACCCTTAACGGAAGTAGGTGGAGGAAGCTTAGAAATAATCTCTATCTTTGCCCGGTAAACCTCTATGCCATGCTTTGAAATTTTATGCCCCAAAACAGTGCCTTCATCTACCATGAAGTGACATTTCTCCCAATTGAGCACAAGGTTGGTTTCTTCACATCTCTTGAGCACTTGTCTAAGATTGTGAAGACAATGTTCAAAAGACTCACCTACCACCGATAAATCGTCCATGAAGACTTCTAGAAAATCCTCTACCATGTCAGGAGAAGATGGACATCATGCATCTTTGAAAAGTAGCCGGAGCGTTGCATAAACCGAATGGCATCCGGCTAAAAGCAAACGTTCCATAGGGGCATGTGAATGTCGTCTTCTCTTGATCCTCTAATGCTATGTTGATTTGATTGTAGTCCGGAATATCCATCAAGGAAACAATAGAATGACCTTCCCGCTAGCCGATCAAGCATTTGATCAATAAAAGGCATAGGGAAATGGTCCTTGCATGTGGCACTGTTGAGTTTCCGATAATCCATACACACCCTCCAGCCGGTCACCATTCTTGTTAGGATAAGCTCGTTTTTCTCATTTTCAATTACGGTCATGCCTCCCTTTTTCGGCACACATTGCACCGGTCTCACCCAAGAACTATCGGCAATGGGGTAGACTACCCCGGCATCCAACCATTTGATGATTTCTTTCTTTACCACCTCTTGCATTGACGGGTTCAACCGTCGTTGATGTTCCACACTCGGTTTGGTCCCTCTTTTCAATTGGATTTTATGCTCGCAAATTCCAGTGGGGATCCCACGAATGTCCGCAATTGTCCATCCAATGGCTTGCCTATGCTCCTTCAAGACTTCCAACAATTGTTCCACCTGCACATCATTCAACAAAGAAGAAACGATTACCGGTAAAGTATCATTTGAGCCAAGAAATTTATACCTCAAGTGCGGAGGAAGTGGTTTGAGCTCTAGTTGTGGTGGCTCAATAATAGATGCCTTTGTGGGAGGTGTTGATCTATTCTCCAAGTCGAGAGAGAGCTTTGCCAGAGCATAAGAGTAAGAACCACGCCCCTCCAATGCATTTACCGACTCCATAAAACCCTCCATATCCTCACCGTCAAAGTTTACCAAAATAGCCGCCAATGCTTCATCAAGGCATTGTTCTTCCATTTGCATTTCAACCGCATCTTCCACCTCTTCAACAATATTAATCACCAAAATGCTTTCATACTCATGCGGTGGCTTCATACCTTGCTTGCTTGGAATGCGACCTCTTCATCATTCACACGGAATTTGATTTCATTCCATTCCGAATCCATGAGTGCTCTTCCCGTGGCTAGGAATGGTCTCCCCAAGATAATAGGGATTTCTTTGTCAATCGCACAATCAAGAATTACAAAATCTGCGGGTAAATAAAACTCTCCCATTTTCACAATCACATCATCAACAATTCCTACCGGTCTCTTGATGGAACGATCGGCCATTTGCAATTTCATACTTGTTGGCCTTGGCATTCCTAATCCCACTTGTTTGTAAATGGCAAGCGGCATTAAGTTAATGCTAGCCCCATTATCACAAAGGGCCCTTGCAAAATCACGCGCCCCGATAGTGCATGGAATAGTAAAGGCTCCCGGGTTTTCTTTCTTCTAAACGGAGGTTGTGGCAATAATGGAACTGACCCGGTGAGTCATGTTCACCACCTCATTCTTGGTGGTCCTCTTCTTGGTGATCAAATTTCAAATATTTGGCAAAACCTGGCATCTCTTGAAAAGCTTCCAAGAACGGGATATTTAACCGATAATTTCTTTAGAATGTCATAAAACTTCTCAAGCTTGCTATCATCAACCCTTCTTACAAGTCTTTGAGAAAAAGGAGGAGGAGGTCTAGGAATAGGCGGAAGAATGTTTGGTGTCTCTTTTGCCTTTTCCTTTACCTCTTCTTGGTTCGCTTCTTGCACTTGCACATCTTTCAGAATTTTCTCAATTTCGACAACACTTGGCTCTTCAACCTCAACCCCTTTTTCGAATTTTTCTACCTCAACCACTTGTTCACCCTTTTCTTGTAGTACCTTCCCACTTCTAGTAGTAATTGCCATGACATGAGAAGTTGGGTCACTCCCACTACCCTTTGGGTTTGCAATTGTGTCACTAGGGAGTATTGCCTTTTGCTTTGGATTTTGCTCCCTAGAGAGATCTCTCATTTGCATCTCCAATTTTTGAATGGCTGCAGTAGAGAGCCAACAAGCTCAGTCATATTCCTCATGGAATTGTCAGATTTTTCTTGATTTTGCAGTATCCTTTCAAGCATATTTTCCAACTTAGACTCACTTGAGGAACCTTGACTTGAGTATTGACCCTTTGGGAGAGCATAGGGATTTGAACTCCGATTTGAGAAGTTGTTGTTGTTGTTCAAATTTCCTTGCTTTGAGCCACCTTGGTCGTTTCGCCATTGTTGGTGGCCTTGCCCTTGCGGGTTTGGCCTCCATTGATTTTGTAATCCTTGACCTTGGTAATGTTTCCTTTGATACCCTCCTTGAGAGTTGACATAATTTGCTTCCTCAAAATCTTCATTTGGTACGGGCTGCACATTCTCAACCACATTTACCTTCTTCTTTTGGCTTTCGGTGAACATCTTTGTCAACACATTAACATTTGTAGCAAGCCCTGTAATCACTTGATCTCTCTCTTGATTTTCCTTGATCACGTTGCTCAAGGAAGGAGAGCCATATGTAATTCCACCTGTGAAGTCCTCAGAATGCCATTCTTGATTATGCTTTGCCATTTTTTCAAGTATTTGTGTTACCCTTGCGAATGATTTGTCCATGAAAGATTCGGCAGCTGCATTCTTGGCTATAGATTGGTTCATGGGATCCAAGCCCATGTAGAATTTCTCCAACAAAATAGAATCCGGGAAACCATGGTTGGGAGACCTTACCAAATATAATTTGAAACGATCCCATGCCTCATGTAGTTGTTCTCCCGGAAATTGCTTGAAGAAGAAAATTTTATCCCGTAGCTCAGACTTCTTACTTTGTGGGAACCATTTAGACAAGAAAGCTCGGACAAGTTCGGGCCAGGAATGAATGGAGTTTGGAGGAAGATTATGGAGCCATTTCCTTGCGTCCCCAGCTAGAGAGTACTTGAAGCATCTCAACCTTAGGGCATCATCAGAGACATTGTTCTGCTTATGCATTGCACACACACCCAAGAAGTTTCTAAGATGTTGTGTTGGATCATCATCAGTGGAATTTTTGAAAAATCCCTCCGCTTTGAGCATAAGGATTAAATCGTGTTCCACCTTGAAAGTTGCAGCGCCAATAGCAGGAGGTACAGTAGCATTTGTATCCTCAATGTACTCCTCGGATTTCCTTCCATTTCCGCCTCTACGTCTTCACCATATTCCGACATGTTTTCCTATCAAAACCAAGCAAAACAAGAAAAGTGTGATAGAATAGAATCAAACATACAGTAAAGCACATACTAATTAGTACTTTCAAAACCGTATTCCCCGGCAACGACGCCAAAATTTGATACGCTCAAATTACACTTTAATAAATAGTGTAAACGGTCGATGTCAAATATAATAACCCAACAAGGTTGGGGTCGAATCCCACAGGGAATAGGTGTGAAGAGTTTACTTGATTAGTGTGTTACTCAACTAAAGTCGTAATTCTATCTAGTTAACCGGAACAAGAATATGAATTGAGTTTGGTTTTAAATAAAGTCTAATTTCAATGTTGAGAATGTAAACAATTTGATTAAAGAAACTAAGGTTGTGTTCCCATTAATGAAATGTAATGCTATGGATATCAATATGATATATTTCTAACGGATGATTCTTTTTGTTGTGCAAATGATGTCTAAGTGACTACCCAATATTTTTCAATAGTTAGGTAGTATTTCCTCTTTATGATTTTTCCAAATATAAAAGAGTTGTGATTAAGAACAATCAATTTATGCCAAATAAAACCCACTTATTCCTAAGCGATTTTATTAAACAAGGTTTAAAGCTTTGAGTCTTTGATATTTACTTCTACCAAATTCTACCCCGCTTTCCCAAGAAAAGATAGAATTTAATGGCGCTTGTTAATGTTTGCAACCACCAACAATAATTGAAGAATGAGAAGTAAATAAATATCAACCAACCGTTAAATATATATTCAATGTTAAACACCCAATAACATCACACCCATTTAGGGTCCACAACCTTAGTGTTTAAAATTAGCTACTCATACTAAAATCTGAAAACAAGAGAATATTAATTGTCATAAAGCTTACAAAGTGAAATATTCTTGACCCAAAAGTTTCCAAAAGAAAGGAATATTCAAGCCTTGTACTTTAGCTTCAAAGTCTGACAAGATAGCCCCCACAAAACCCTAATAGACCTATTTATAGAGGCTCAAAAATCGAGACAAAATTCGGACCAATCTGCCTTGAAGTTGAATATGCGACCTCATTTCTGTCGCATAACAGAAATGTGGTCCGCATTTTTGACATGTCTATCGTAGATTGTAACCCTAGTTTCGCCTTTACCGCATTCATGGTTTGCGGTCTGCATTGTAGATATGCGACGGCATCTTGCATTGCATTTTCTTCCTCCAGTAGACTTCATGCTTGGTTTGCGGTTGCTTCTGCGGTTCGCAAACACATTATGCGATAGCAGAAATGACCGCATTTTTGACATTGAACTTCGCCCAGGATTCTTGTTTGATCTGCGATCTCTGTGTGCAATCTGCGGCTCGCAGACAAGTTATGCTATCGCAGATGAGGCCGCATTCTTGACGTTGAACTTTGCCTAGAAGTCTGTCTTGATCTGCGATCTTGGTGTGAAGTATGCGGCTCCCATGTGATATTTGCGATAGCATATCCACCTCTGCGATGCTTTTCTGCTCTTTTCTTGTCTTTTTGTGGCTTTTTGAACTCTTCTCCATGCTCTTTGGTCCTTACACCTCGTACACTATAAAAAATACTAAAATTACATAAGTACCTAGGGAAATTGCATTTAAAACAAGTTAAAATCTAAGTAATTAGTATCAGAATGTGCCGAAATTCTCTGGCACATCACCTGGATGAAATAAGACTGATGCATCTCTATGACAAACCTGAACAATACATGTGATAAAAAGAGATAACTGCATCTGATACAACTGCCTCTGACCTACCCGAAAAAGCATAACATCTAGCATGGCCTCCCCCCTACGCGCGACCCTTACTCGCCTGACCTACACCATTGGCTAGTTCTGCAGGTGGAGCAGTAACTGGAGCAGTAACCACGACCTGAGAAGTCTGGGGACCTTGTGAGATATGCGGAGCCTGAGTAGTCTATGGAGGTGCACCTCTCTTGAGTCTGGGGTAGTCCCTCACCTATGATGAGTATCACCACATTGAAAGCAAGCTCTCGGAGGAGGTAGTTGCTTAAACTGATTAGGGCCTGGTTGGTTGGGCTGACTACTAAAAGCACCCTATGCAGGAGGTGCACTAGACAATGGCAATTGATAATAGGCAACCTGAGACGTGGATGTAGCCAGAGTACCACTAGAGGCTAGAAGTGCTGAATAAACTGGACAGCTCATATAGCCTCTACCATGATGGGCTGCAACTGGGCAGGGCACCACTATATCCGCTAGAATCACGAGGCCTCTCGGCCTCCCTGTCCTCCCTCTTCCGACCGCTCACACCCTCCAATCTCCGCGCGATCTCTACCACCTGCTGATATGGAGTATCTGTCTCCAACTTTCGTGCCATGCTGAATCTAATACCATAGTTGAGCGCCTCGAAAAATCGACGGATATGCTCGCTTACTGTGGAAACCAAGGCAGGGACATGTCTTGACAACTTACTGAACCTGACAACATACTCTGAAACGGAGATAGCACCCTGGCGCAATTGCTCAAACTCCATGCGCCATGCATCCCGAAGGCTTTGGGGAAGAAACTCTCTCATGAACATCTCTAAAAATTGAGCTCATGAGAGTGAAGTTGCCTCGGCCGGGCTACCCTCCTCATAAGCCCGCCACAACTAGTATGCTGGTCTCGACAACTAGAAAGCAGTAAAAGCAACCGCCCTCGTCTCCACTATCCCCATGGTACGGAGTATACGGTGGAAATTCTCCAGAAAACCCTGTGCGTCCTCTGTTGATAGGCTGCTGAAAGTAGGAGGATGGTACTTCTTGTACCTCTCGAGTCGGAACTGCTCCTCCTCAGATGTTGCAGCCCTAACCTCGTTCTAAACTGGGACAACCGGGTGCACTGGTATAACCTCTAGGACCTGGTCAACACGGACCCGCTGCTTTGGGGTACGGGCTGCGGGAGTCTGAGCTCCTCCCCCAGCCTGAGATGTGGCTGGTGCAAGTGGGATCAACCCCGCTTGAGCTAGAGTATCAAACATGCTCAAGAACTGTGCAAAGGTCTCTTGAAGTACAAGGTTAGCAACATGCGCCTCAGGTGCCTGCCCCCAACTGGAGCTATTGGTGGCTCCTCCGTCATAGCTCGGGCTGGTGCTCTGGCTGCACCAAGTGCCCCTTCTCGACCCCTGCCCCAGCCTCGGCCACTCCCAGCTCTATCAGGGAGCGTGGGTGTCTAATCATCGGATCTAGTGGTGCGTGTCCTCACCATCTGTGAGAGAATAAAAAGACAGTTTCAGAATTTTGAAGTCAAAAAATTTGCACAATAAGGAATCAAAGAAGTGAAGTTTCCTAACAGTTCCATAGCCTTTCGAAGAAAAGTACAGACTTCTCTGTACCGATCTGCGAGACTCTACTAAACCTACTTATGACTCGTAACATCTATGAACCTAGAGCTCAGATACCAACTTATAACGATCCTAATTTCCCTCCGTAGGATATCACGATGGCACCTAGTCTCTAAGACTAGGTAAGTCTAGCATACATGTCAAATTTAACTAAAATAGTAATAAAACTTTCAACTTAACCAATATGCATTATAAAAGGACTCTGCAACACAACTGAGCATAACTCCCAAAATCTGGCGATACCGAGTCACAAGTTCTACATGAATATACCAAACATCCCTATACAATAGAATCTAATAAAAGGAGAATGAAATAGAATTAGATAGAGGGTGGCTCTAAGGCCTGCGGACGCTGGCAGGTATACCTTGAAATCTCCAAATCCAAGCTCGACTCACTGGTGCCTAGGCTGGTATGAACTACCTGGATCTGCACAAAAAGATGTGCAGAAGTGTAGTATGAGTACATCATAGAGGTACCCAGTAAGTATCAAGCCTAATCTCGGTAGAGTAGTGACGAGATCAGGTCAAGACACCTACTGAAATAAATGAAGAAACTAAATAGGTATAGCATAGTATGACAATGAAAACAATGGAAATGATACGAGGAAGAGATATAACAAGAATAGCTACACCGAGACTAAGGAAATTAAGACATAACGTAAGAAACATATAATAAGAATGCCAAGGAAAGGATACAAACAAAATACAAGTGATGTAAATGAAAGGTATCAATAGGGATCACTACCGAGGTACCGCCTCGTAGTCTCATTTTGTTACACCCCATATTTTCGCATGTGAGAGTACATTGTAAGTCAATTGATGTAAGCTCAGAAATGAGGTCATCTTTGAAAGTACATAAAGTAAGTTAATCATATTACCTCGGAGGTTAGAAATATTGAAGAGCATGAAAAACAAGTACAAAGAGGGTTGGAAGGTTCAGAAGCTAAAGTACTTGAAGAAAATAATATTTCATCGAAAGTCGACAAGCTGGGAATGTTATAACTCGTACCTTTGGGGTGAGACTAGGGTTCTTAACATGATAAGAGGATTATTTTATGAGTTACTTTAGTGGTATGATAGTCATCTGTTATGTTTTAAATTCAAGCGAGTTGTGGAGCAAAAGTCGATGAAAGTCATCACAAGTTACGTTCATAAGTTTTACTTAAATTTGGGTCAAATATCACTGCGATTTTCTCCAAATACACATAGAGTTATGGGGTAATCCACGCATCAAATTGAAGCCAGTTAGAAGATTACCATCCTTATAACAAGTTAGTATAAAGCTCCCACCAGATTGTGTATGCACTAGAGGTGCAAGCATTATAGTAGAGCTTCAAGTTGTGGACGTGAATCCTACCTATGTGGAAGGGATGTTATGAAAGAGATAGAGATATGATGCGAGATTTAATGGTCAGTAAGCTAAAGGTGAAGCCGGTATGAGATACTCAAGTGCAGAAGGTTGTGAATAGTACATACTTCAGGTAGAAGGCTAGAAGCGTTGTCATTAATATCCAGAAATGATAGTGGTATCGTCAGTAGAAAATCATCCACCCTATGGTTTCCAGGTACCGAGATGTCTAGTTAAGAGAGTAAAGAAGAGTTAGAGACGGCGTGATGTCTCGCTTGAGGTTCCTGAATAACATAAGGAAATCTATGGTGCTAGAAAGTTAATGGAAGGTTACGAGTAGTATAAATATCTGTGTGTAGGTCGCAAGCTAAACTATGGTAGAGCTACAAGGGTTTAGGTAGACATGAATAAGGATAAAAAAAGTGAGTGGGAAGGTGATGATAATAGGTAAGGAATCAAGAATAAGTCCATCAAAACAAAAGAGCTGATGGTTTCCGTAAGATATGGAAAGCTCGATAAAGCCTAAAGGAGCTCAGAGGAGTCTAAGACTAGGATCAATTAGAAGATATGAAATGTTTCCCCCGTAGTAGAATAAGGTTGTAATTGTGATAGATAAGAGGATGACATCTAGGCCTATAATTGAGGAATAATTTAAAGAAACGGGATTTCATGAATTGCACGGGATTGGAATACCCCCATAAGATGAATCACGTTGAGATGCTATGAAATACGGTTATTGAAGTATAATATCGTCCTTAGGTTGATCAAGCAAATAACTTCAGATGTTCCCCCATGAGATGTGAGCCCTAGTGACAAGGTATTTTGTAAGAGGTTTCAAGTTATCAGTGGTAGATTATAGATCAACATTAAGGTGAATACATAATAGATGGATAAAAGTTACAAAGTATTAGGCTGTCACTTTTATGACGAACAATAATAAGGAAGCACTATAGGACTTAGATTTATACATATAGGATAAGTAGTGAGAGAGTAACCTGGAGTTGGGTAGCAGACCTCGGTAATATTAAAACAAAGTAAGAGTTATACTATAGTATAACATACTTAGATGTAGTAAAGTCATATGCATAGATAACTGAGGATGTGAAAAAAAAATATAGCAATAGTCATGAGTTCGACAAAGTACCAAGTGAAGAAATTTCAGTACACCTATAGATGCCTAGAGGGACAACTTGTCATAGTTCTGTATATGTTCACAAAGTGAGGCCTAGAGATTGGATAATAGTTGGAGGAAAAAGGAGAGAAGAGTTGCATAGGCGCACATAAAGGAATAGAGTCGTACAGGCTACACGATAGAAGGTAGCAACAGTAATGAGATTGGAAGTTTCGACCATAGGTCATAGTGTGAGAAAGAGGCCTAAATAGGGGAATGCCCTGGGATTTGGATTTATTCACAAAATAGTTGCCTAGATGTCAAGGATAGTACTAAAGTATTCGTAGTAGCTATAGGTTATGAGACTGATAAGCACATCAGTCGACATTCGAGGACGAATGTTCCAAAGGGGGTAATGATGTTACACCCCATATTTTCGTATGTGAGAATACGTCGTAAGTCAATTGATATAAGCTTAGAAATGAAGTCATCTTGAAAGTACACTCATATTACCTCGGAGGTTACAAATATTGAAAATCATGAACAACAAGTACAAACAGGGTTGGAAGGTTCAGAAGCTAAATCAGTTGAAGAAAATAATATTTTATCGAAAGTCGACAAGTTGGGAATGTTATAACCCATACATTTGGGGTGAGACTAGGGTTCTTAACATGATAAGAGGATTATTTTATGAGTTATTTTAGTCGTATGATAGTCATGTGTTATGTTTTAAATTCAAGCGAGTTGTGGAGCAAAAGTCGATGAAAGTCATCACAAGTTATGTTGAGAAGCTTTACTGAAATTTGTGTCACATGTCACTGCGATTTTCTTCCCATATACTTAAATTTATAGGGTGATCCACCCATCAAATTGAATATCTATGAGTCTATTTTCTAATGCATTAAAACGTTATCAATACGACATCGGAGAAGAGAGATATATGTATTTTTTCAAGACTGTGCAAACTGCTAGGTGACAAGTTGGTGTGTCACCTACTTGCTTAAATGAGAGGACTACATATGTCCAAAAGGGGCCAGTTCCGGTCAGCAAAAGACACCTTTTAAGGTCCTATTTCCTTTATATATCACAATGATAATAGGCCATAAAAACTAGACATAAGCCCCTGCAAAATCCTCCCAAAAATGGAACACAAACCCTAAGTGATTTTCTCTTCTTTTCAAGTTCTAGTTAGAGGAAAACCTAGGGTATGAAGAACCAATATAGGATCTGAGATATTCAACAAATAAGGTAAGTATACTGCTCTATTTCATCCATTTTTTCTGCTGGAAATCTATGGAAAAGGGTTGTATAGTGGTAGAAATCGAGCAAGCAAACATGGAAATAATTAATCAAACGCAAATAAGGAAAGAAAATCACATGCAATCGATAATAGAACTAGTAAAGGAACAAATTGAAATTTCAAAACCTAGTTCGACATAAATCAAAGATTGGCTGAGGATCTTGGTAAATTGGACCCATAAAATTTGGTAGTGAGTGTATATAGACGAAATAACGTTTAAGTCTCGAAGATTGAGGATGAGCACAACTCAGGGCCTGGTACTTGCCAAGAATAGGCGAGTAATAGGTGATGCCAAAATCGTGTAACAAGATGATAGAAGGTATAAGGTAAGGGAATCACGGATTGATTCCATTTTGGGGCTAGATTCGGAGAGGATTTGAGGGTGTGACGGCTAGGGTTTCTTAGAGACGAGTAGAATGAAGAGGTTTTAGAGGTGACTATTTAGGGGTGAACTTCCCTAGGGTTTAGGTTAAAGGGAAATAAGGAAAGATAGGGAATTATTATGAGTCGTGATCATTTGGGATCAACGGCCAGGATCGAAAGGGAATAAGGCGGGTTGTTTAAACGGTTTGTCGGGCTATTTAAAAGAGGGTAATTTGGTTTGGGTTGGGGCGTTATTGGGCTAAGGGGTGTCTAGGCTGCCAATTAATCCGAAAAAATTGCCTGGTTTGGGCCAGCTTTAAAAAATAAAGGAATTAAGAAAAACAAAAATAATAAAAATATCTAAATAAGTGTAAAAACATTTTTAAGAAAATAAGCATTTTAAAATTATAGCTGAAGGTTTTAAAATTATAAAAAGTTATTTTGACTTTGAATAAAATAATAAAATATAATTAATTGCAAAATATAGGCTACTACCGCAAAAATTTGTAAATAACACAAAAAATGCAAATGAAATTATATAAAATAAAATATAATATTTTAAAGCATATATGTGGTTTAAAATAATAAATTTGGGTGATTAAATCATCACATAATAATTTAAAGTGATAATTAATACATATTCAATTAATTTAAATGCAAAAAAATCAATTTTAAAGCTTTAAAAATTACGGAAGATTATAGAAAATACTATTATGACTCTTGTCAATTTAGTAATGATACAAAAAATAATGCATTGAGTTATAAATATTATTTGAAAATATGAGGGCAAAATTGGGTATCAACAGCGGCCCCTCTTTACCCGGGAATGATGATAGAGTTGTCGGGTAAAGAAAATACTGACCAATTTTGTCATAAGTGAGTGAGGAATGATGTGTTTCGAAAAAAGTGGGGCCGAACCCTGGTTTTTGAGTTGCCTACATATCCCTGGTGTTACGGGAATCAGGCCGTGTAGCTCTGGATCCAACGACAAACGAAACCGATGAAATTGTTGTAAGATTGATCTGTGTTTCGTAAAAAGATCTTTTGAGTGGGATAGTGTTGTGAGTAGTGACTAACAAATAATTTCAGGTTTGAACTTACAGATGTTCAAGGCACATATTTGAACGGTTATAGAACAAAAGGTAATCAATTACTGATCATCGGATACGTTTGAGGTGATCGAAAGATGTGAACATTGTGAACGGAAATCGGAGCAAGAATTTCTCTTGTTTGTAGAACGGTTACCTCCCTAGTTACCTACAAAACTTAGAACACGATGCATGCGAATATATATGGGTTATTGCGAAAATTTAAACATGATGCAAATTCCCTTCGGACCATGTGAGTTGTCTCTGGACGATGAGGATAATGTCCTTAGACTATGACATCCTACGCCATGAATCGTTTGATAAGGGATTTGCATGCCATGAAATGATGTCCTCGGGCCATGAGGATGGTGCCTTTGGACTATGACACCTTTGAATAATGATGTGCAATTTCGAGAGATCCTCAGGCCATGTCATGGTGTCATCAGGCTATGAGGATGGTGCCTTTGGACTATGACGCCTTCGGACAATGTGGCGATGTTTCAGCCCATGAAATGCAAGTATGTGGTAATATCAGTCACTTGATGAAGGAAACAGATGACTTAGTCATTCGCTAAAATGTGACAAGACAAGGCTTAGTCTTATATGAGATGAGGGCAACACTTAGCCCGTTGCAAAGAAAGGATATAATGCTTAATCTTATGCAGTGTAGCGAAGATAGAGTTCGTCTCATGCAAAGGAAGGTGATGCCTAGCCTTATGTAATAATGGAGGCAGTGCTTAGCCTCGTGAGAGAAAGAGAGACGGTGCTTAGTCTCATGCGCGGAAAGGCAATGCTTAGCCTTATGCAATAAATGAAGGTAGTGTTTAGCCTTATGCAGTAATGGAGAGAGTGCTTAGTCTCATGCAAGGAAAGGCAATGATTAGCCTTATGCAATAATGGAGGCAGTGCTTAGCCTTATGCAAGGAATGGAGACAGTGTTTAGTCTCATGCAAAGAAAGGAGACAACGTTTAGTCTCATGCAAGGAAAGGCAATGCTTAGCCTTATGCAATAATGGAGGCGGTGCTTAGTCTGATGCAAAGAAAGGCAGTGCTTAGCCTTATGCAATAATTGAGACAGTGTTTAGTCTCATGCAAAGAAAGGAGACAGTGTTTAGTCTCATGCAAGGAAAGGTAATGCTTAGCCTTATGCAATAATGGAGACAATGCCTAGTCTCATGCAAAGAATGGAGACAGTGTTTATTCTCATGCAAGGAAAGGCAATGCTTAGCCTTATGCAATAATGGAAACAGTACTTAGTCTCATGCAAAGAATGGAGACTATGTTTAGTCTTATGCAAGAAAGGCAGTGTTTAGCGTTATGCGGTGATGAGTGCAGTGCTTAGCCCTAGGCAAGAAGAGCAATCATTGAATGTGAGAGGGAAAAGTATTTCTTAGCTTGATGCGTTTGCATTTGGCGACTTTTGTCGGTGTGAAGATAGTGATCTTGTTGTGTGTATATATTTGTGGATGTTTTTTTTACGTCCCTTGTTCCTACATCCAAAGAAAAATCGTGAGTTTGGAGGGGGGAGGGTTGATTCGTGCTCTTGAGTCCTTGCTTTGCCTTTGCTCTTGTCTTGAGGTCCTGTTTGAGTCACCCCAGGTAGCCTCTGGTTATTGTAGAAAAATAAAAATTTTGAAAAACATGTATTTGGGATAAATCGTTTGTAGTTGTTTGAAATATGTGATAATGCCTGAGTGTAAACAATTTTGACGAATTGGCAACTGTGACACGCTTTTGAGACATTGCAACCTCCTTAACTCAAAATTTTGAGGATCCTTCTCAAAATTTCTGCCCCAGTGTAAATGCATACTTCTGGCAATACATTCCTTGGCGATTCTAAATATGATGATATCGGGCGAGCTTGAGATCTTGCCCCACTTTCTGACCATAGAGGGGGATGAAGATTTTATTATGATGTGACCGAACCCACAGGGCTGCCTATGTATCCCCTCTTAAATGGGAATCAGGTCAAGCATAGTTCAGGTTACATCAAATAGAAATTGTGAACATAATCTTAAACATAATATCTCTTGCTTGCGTCTGAATTAATAGGTTTTGTCCATATCTCTCCATCTATATCTGCAAATATAAGTGCTCCTCCTATCAGTACTCGGTGAACCATGTAAGGGTCTTGCCAGTTGGGTGAGAATTTCCCCTTTGCTTCATCCTGATGTGGGAAGATCCGTTTCAGTACTAGTTGCTCCGGTGTGAATTGCCGTGACCTAACCTTTTTGTTGAAAGCTCTTGCCATTCTGTTCTGGTAGAGTTGACCGTGACACCCTGCGTTCATTCTTTTACCATCAAGGAGAGCTAGTTGTTCATACCGATTCCGTACCCATTCTACGCCGCTGAGCTTGGCTTCTTGTATGATTCTTAAAGAAGGGATCTCCACTTTGGCAGGAATAAGGCTTCAGTACCGTAAACCAGTAGATAGGGATTTGCCCCATTTGATGTACGAAGTGTGGTTCTATACCCGAGTAAAGAAAATAGTAGCTTTTCGTGCCATTGTTTGTAGTTGTCCACCATTTTCCTCAATATCTTCTTGATGTTCTTCTTGGCGGCTTCTACCGCTCCATTCATTTGCGACCTGTATGCTGTGGAATTCCGATGCCTGATCTTGAATGTTTCACACATGGGTTTCATCAGATCACTGTTAAGATTGGCGGCATTGTCAGTGATGATTGACTCAGGTTCTCCAAATCGATAAACAATGCGATCCCCAACAAAATCTGCTACGACCTTCTTAGTCACAACCTTATAGGACGCAGCTCCAACCTATTGTGTGAAGTAGTCTATAACCACCAAAATGAACCTATGTTTGTTTGAAGCAGTTGGTTCGATTGGTACGATGACATCCATGCCCCAAGCAGAGAAAGGCCAGGGCGAACTCGTTGCATTGAGTTCGTTGAGCGGCACTCGTATCATATCACCATGTATCTGGCATTGGTGACATTTTTGAACATATTTTATGCAGTCTGTTTCCATAGTCATCCAGAAATACCCTGCTCTTAATATCTTCTTGGCCAAAACAAAACCGTTCATGTGAAATCTGCAAGTTCTGACATGTATTTCTTCAAGCAATCTAGATGCCTCCTTGGCATCGACAAGTCGCAGTAATCCCAAATCAAGAGTCCTTCTATACAGAATTCCTCCGCTTTGAAAGAAATGATTGGCCAATCTTTGGAGCGTGCGCTTCTGAGTGTGAGTAGCATTCTCTGGATATTCTCCCTTTTACAAGTACTCCTTGATATCGTGGAACCACGAATTTCTGTCAAACTCTTCTTCAACATGAGCATAATAAGCTGGCTGCTTATGAATTACTATTGGGATAGGATCGATGAAATTCTTATCTGGATGTTGTATCATGGAAGACAAGGTGGCTAATGCATCTACAAATTCATTTTGAATCCTTGGAACATGCTTAAATTCTATTTTTGTGAACCTCTTTGATCAGCTCTTGTACACAATGCAGGTATGGCAATATTTTGGTATTCTTAGTAGCCCATTCTCCTAGAATCTGGTGCACCAAAAGATCTAAATCTCCGATTATCAGCAACTCCTAAATGTTCATGTTGACGGCTAACCTGAGTCCCAAGATTCAGGCTTCGTATTCTGCCATATTGTTGGAGCACGGGAACCTGAGTTTTGCGAATACCGGATAATATTAACTGATTTCTGATACTACGACAGCTCACATGCCCACTCCCTTGAAGTTTGCTGCTCCATTGAAGAACATCCTCCAACCGTCGTATGCTTCGGTAATATCTTCTCCTACAAATGATACATCTTTGTCGGGAAAATACGTCTTCAGTGGTTTGTATTCTCCGTCTATGGGATTTTCTGCCAAATGATCAGTCAATGCTTGCCCTTGACTGCTTTCTGCGTTACATAGATGATGTCGAACTCACTCAGCAATATCTGCCACTTTTCTAACTTACCCGTAGGCATGGGCTTCTAAAAGATGCATCTTAGCAGATCCATCCTTAATATGAGAGTTGTAGTGTACGCACAGAAATAATGTCTCAACTTCTGGGCTATCCATGTCAAAGCACAGTAGGTGCATTCCAACAAAGAGTACTGGCTTCGTAAGGCGTGAAATTCTTGCTCAGATAATATATCGCCTGCTCCTACCTCCCAGTTTCATCATGTTGTCCTCGAACGCAACCAAAGGCCCCATCCAACATAGATAGATAAAGCAGTAGAGGTCTTCCTAGTTCTGGTGGGACCAACACGGGTGGTTTTGATAAATACTCCTTGATTTTGTCGAAGGCTTTCTAGCATTCTTCAGTCCAGCTTATTATAGCATCATTCCTCAGCATTTTAAAGATTGGCTCACATTCACTGCTGATTGTGCTATAAAACGGCTGATATAATTAAGGCGCCCTAGAAAAGCCATCACATCTTTGATTTTTGACAGGTCTAGCTCAATGCCTCGGCGGCTGACGATGAAGCCTAACAATTTTCCAGCAAGGATTCCAAAGGCACATTTTGCAGGGTTCTACTTCAAGTTGTATTTTCGAAGCCGATCAAAAAATTTCATTACGTCTGCTATTTGATCCGAACTCCTTTTAGATTTGATGATAACATCATCCACGTACACCTCTATTTCCTTATATCTCATGTCATGGACGATAGTCGGCATGGCCCTCATATTGGTGGCCCCAGCATTCTTCAGACCAAACGGCATCCTTTTGTAACAATATATTCCCCATGGCGTGATAAAGGTGGTCTTTTCGGCATCCTCTTCATCCATCCAAATCTGATGGTATCCTACGAAGCAATTTACAAAGGATTGGATTCATGCTTGGCACAGTTGTTAATCAGTATGTATATGTTAGGCAGCGGGAAATCGTCCTTAGGACTTGCTCTGTTCATATCTCGGCAATCGACACATACTCTAACTTTCTCATCTTTCTTTGGAACCGGCACAACGTTAGCTAACCAGGTTGGGTATTCGACCACTCGGAGAACCTTGGCTTTAATTTGTTTGGTGACCTCCTCTTTTATCTTCAAACTCATATCCGGCTTGAACTTTTTGAGCTTCTATATTAACGGTGGACACATGGGATAGGTAGGTAGCTTGTGAGCTACCATGGATGTGCTCAACCCAGTCATATTGTCATGAGACCATGCGAAAATATCCTCATATTCTTTTAGAAACCTGATATACTCTTCCTTTTCTGTCGGTGATAGATGGATGCTTATGCGAGTTTCCTTAACTGTTTCAGAATCCCCTAAGTTAACGGCCTCAGTTTCCTCCAAATTAGACTTCGATTTATTTTCAAAATTCTCTACTTCTTTGGCAGTTTCCTCAGGTATTACATCATCCTCTAGATCTTCCGAATCATTGTCCTTATGTTGCGTTGTCTCATTACATGTCACAGTCGTAGGTTTATCAGTATATGTAATAATTATGCTGAAAAGAATGTAGAAAGATAATAATAAATTTGAAAAGCAATAATGCATTAATAAATCTTTTAAAATGTCAACACGTACGAATCGATGGCTCGAGTAATTATTTCAAAATAGAATATTGAAAAGTATCTTAAATGCTCAAAACAATTTGAAAATAAGTCATGCTAATTTGCCAGGCTACCCAAGAACTCGGCGAGCCCGGGATGGTGCAGCGGTCCAATTCTTGAGAACAACTCCCTCTTCCATTGTCTGAATGGTAAGGTCTTCCTCCTCCTCCTCCTCAACAGTTGCACTGCAGTCCATGTCTTCTTTGTCCAGAAACAGCTTTCTCATACCGACCAAGATCTCATCTTCCTCGGATCCCCACATCATGTCAGCCTGATGGAATGTCTGGTGCAAAGGTGGTATGGGTTGCTCCAGCGGATAATAATCAGCGCGCCAAGGCGGTGTCAGATTCTAATATTATTGCACAATATATTCATATATGAGTCCAAAGGTCATGTCATGATACTGTGGTTGTATGAGTTTAGTGATCCGCTGAAGCTTTTTGCCGAGACCCTTCCCTGGTTCATATCCCGTCCACAGCAATATGCTTTCTATCTTGTTGCTCCATCATTAATCCTTTTCAATTGTGTTAACCCGTTCAATGCGATGATATGTTTCTCCACCCAACTTCCTCCTATTTTCAATGACTAGAACGGTCTTATTGGTGTAAATGGGGTTGCTTTCATCTCTATGAATGATCACCTCCTGGTGATTCCACTCAAACTTCACGGCCTGGTTCAGAGTAAAAGCCATTGCCCCAGCTGCATATATCCATGGCCATCCCAACAATAGGTTGTAAGTAGCCGATATATATAGCACTTGGAACTCAACATCAAACCTCTATCTGTTAGGACCCTGGCAATGAACTTGTCCTCGAATTGCACTGTGATCTGCAACGCCATGTTGTGACTCAGTCCTTCTGGTGGTAACTCATCTTCATGGAAAGTGTGTTTTGTGGCTCTCTAATATCTGTCCGACCATGTTAGCCATCTCGCCGCTAGTGATGCCAGCAGGTACATAAGCTTCGCTTAACACCTTCATCAAAGCATTCTTGTGCACGTCTGAGTTTTGCAACAATGATAAAATGGATATCTGAGTAGTAGTCTTGTTCAAGTGGTCAATAACAGAATATTCCCTTGTTTGTATCTTCCTCCAAAGATCGTCAGTGCCAGTCTCAACGACAGGCGGCTTAGGTGCAGCTTCCTTGCTTGTTCCCCCCAGATTCTCAAGTACCTTGCGCGGCACCTGTTTCTTCCATTTTAGCTTTTCCCTTTCTTCTTGCTTCCGCAACATAGTCCCACGGGATGACATCAAGCTTGTAATATGGTGTGGAAGCTACCATTACAGTGAAGGGTGTAGCTACTTCAACTTCAAATGGCACCTAGGCTTGTACCACAACTGGCGTGAGGGTGACTATAGATGTTTTAGGAGCGTCTCCCTCTCAAATGAGTCCAATGGACCCTTCCTGATCCCATTCTTCATCAGTTTCTATCATGTTCACTCCCTCACCTCTGTGATCGGGGAGAGGGTTATTGCGGACGTTCGGTATATCTTCCTTTACTTGTATAACCTTAGTGTCTATCAACGTCTGAAAAATTGTATTTCAACGTGCGAAATTCCTCAATGGTATGACCCTTCATGCTTGAATGATAAGCACATGTTTTGTTAGGGTTGATCTATTGGGAAGGATTTTCCACAACAAAAGAGGGATAGGGGTGACGTAACCAGCATCCTTCAGTCTTTCATACAGTTGGGCTATGGGTTCAGCAATTGGGGTGTATTTTCTAGGAGGTCTGCGGTTGAAATTTAGACGTGGCTTTGGGTAGCTTTGTCGGGCAGGTGGAGGTGAATGGTAATATGCAGGTTGAGTGTTGTAGGTATGGTAGCTAGTGGCAGGGCATTGGTATTTTGGGAATGAGGGTTGATATGTGGATGGAGGTGTTTGGTATGTGAGGGGAGACTTAGGGCCCTAGGCTACCATCATGGAACCCACTTATTTCTTCTTTGAAATACCTCCTGATTGTAAAGATTTATTCGTGGCCTGCAACGCTCGAAATTAGTTACCATCCCACTCTTGATCCCTTCTTCTATTCTTTCCCCTAACTTGATGATGTTTGAAAACTTGTGATTTTTGATGACCATCAACCATTCATAATATTGTGAATCTTGTGATCTAACAAAGAATTTGTTTATTTATTCTTCTTCGAGTGCTGGCCTTACCTTTGCAGCATCTGATCTCCAACGAGTAGCATACTCGGGGAAGGTTTCTGTCGGCTTCTTCTTGAGGTTTTGAATGTAGAAACGTCTAGCACGTTTTCTGTGTTGAACCTGAATTTGTCCGTGAAATTTGATGCCATACTTACCCAATTAGCCCACTTCTTTGGGTTTTGACTGATATACCAAGACAAACCATCTTTTCTAAGCTTCGCATAAATAGTTTCATGCAGATTTGTTCATTCTTACCCACTCCTACAAGCTTGTCACAGTATGTTCTTAGATGCACCTTCGGATCACCAGTGCCATCAAACATTTCGAACTTTGGAGGTTTGTAACCCTCTGGTAGTTCCATATATGGCTGAATACACAGATATTCGTAATTCAGACCTTCAACGCCTTTCCCACCTTCAACACTCTGGGCACTCCTTGTGAATTTCTTGAGTTCCTCTGCCTTGTTTCTAATGAGATGGTCCTTTTCAGTCAGTTCGAGTATGTATAGGGTCTTTTGTGGGGTATGGGGTAAGGTTTCTACATATATCGGTTTTCTTTGATGAGTCCCTGGAACTTGGGTATATGGGTGATTGTTGGTCGAGATTTGGTGATCGCGAGTAGGTTGTGGTGCATTTTGGGGAATGTGATATGTAGTGGTTTATGGGTATCGAGTTGGATGCTGGTGATGTTGTTGAGGGGTTTGCACTGGTGGTAGGTTAAGGTTCTGGGAAGGTGCGGGATTATGATACTGGTGTGGTGCAGGAGGATTTAGAGCCATGGGTGGTGGGTTCTGGTTTTGTGTGTTTTGTGGTGGTGTTAGGTTTTGGGTAGTCGGGTTTTGCAGTTCTAGGATTTTCTGCTCCAAACGTAAGACCAACTAGTTCTGCCCCCGAGTACTTGTACCATCTGAAGTTTTAACATTTTCCGCCACAACAGCATTGTCTTTCCGAATACCACTTAAAGCATCAATTTTCCCTTTTCCCTTGCTTTTGCTTTTCAGGTCGCTAGGTGGAAGAGGAGGTGGAGGACCTCTGGATCTAGTGGTATGCTGATGATGCCATTATTCCCGAACCAACCTTTGGGAATGGGAATAATCGGAAAGAAAGAAAAAGCAAAAGGTAACCCAGTCAGTAAGGTGAAATAAAAGAGTGTTCGCAATATTTAAACATGTTTCACAAAGTCATGCCATAATTCAAGTCCTAATTTGGGGACCTCATTGTGCCTGAGGTAGGCCTAAGCGGCACATAGTCTTGGAGAAAATTGGTGCTTTGCTTCATTTCATTAATGCGAGAATGAGCCAACACAATCTTTTACTAAAATGAGAATAATATAATAAAGCTACTAATGGCATTTAGCCTTATTACATCGAAATCTAATCTAAGCTAGAAAGCAGTAAAGAACATCATCTCCTAATCTACTTGGTCCCTGAAGGACCTTCTCCATGCTTGGCTCTTTTGACCCCATCAATCATGTTTCCTAGATCGTGCATATCTAGCAATAAATAAGCTTTTGCTAGCTTTCCTCCTTCATCGTCGTCCATGCCTTGACAATCCGAAAGTCTCTTTCTCATCTTCCTTTCTAGCTCCATCAGTCCTTGTTCTAGATATTCCAATCTTTCCGTTGACTTAGTGCCAATCTCCTTCCATTCCCTTATCGTTCCACGTTCACTTTGTGATGCTCCAGATGTTTAGCTTCAGACTCGAACACCCTTTTGCGTAGCCTCTTGTACTTCACCTGTGCCTCGGCCACTTCATCTATGATCCTATCCTTCAGATTGACTCCTAGTTTGACGTCCCCAGCTACGCCGTCTTCCAGCCATGATAGATAGTAGCACATATGACCGGCGTGATACCTGTCGATCAATAGTTTCTCCTTCCACGATGATATTTTGGTTCCACATATGTTGCGCTTTGAACTTGAACGGGATGACATCTCCCTTGAAATATGCCTTGTATTGGACCATGTTGGAAACTCGAGGTATGACTTGTTTTCTTCCAGCTTGTCTCATTACCCCTATAGGAGCGTAAGGGTAGATGCCTCGTAGCCTGATCAGTACCAAGTGAGTAGTTCCTTTTAATCTGATGATGAACTCACTACTAGGAAACCATTCAAACATCCAATGCGTTTGCTCGTCTGTCAGATTGCTGAAGAAAGGCACCCAACTTATAGCATTTCCAGGCTTTGCAAACCTGTCTGGAATAAACTTCATTTTCTTTGGGTGATGGTTGGCTATGTAGTCATTTAGTGGCCTTCGTAGAAGCTGTTGACGATACTCACCCCTCTGAAAGTGTTCGAGCAACCAGACTTGTAGCAATAGATTGCAATCCTCAAAGTGTCCAAACCCATGCTTGTACCGATCTAGAGCACAATACATCTCAGCTAAGATCATGATAGTATAAGTTTGTCCGTTGATACCATCCATTAAGGTCCTGGCTACTATGGCTAAGCGAGTTTGAATTCTTCCTCCTTTCATTGGAAAGATCAACAACCCCAGGAAGCAGACAATGAAAACATAAACCCGGCGATGCACCCATCCTAAAGAAGTAAGGGCTAGCTCATCATGATGAAGACGATATGACTTGCTATGCCCATAACGCTCGTAAAGAAACTCAAAAGGGATGTATGATTTCTTTAGACAGAGCAGTCCATCATTCTTCTAAAACCCAACATTTTTAGAAAACCGTGGGCAGTGCGATTCTCTGGTACTAGTAGTCCCGGACTATCCCATGGTAACTTAGTGAAACCCCATATTTCTTCTAGGAGAGGAGTCAATTCAATATGGCCAAATCAAAAAATAGCTCGTTTCACATCCAGAATATGGTAGCGGCCTCGATCAATTCCCTATTTGGTTGAATGTTCAGCAAAGATGGCAGGTCACTAAGTACTCTCCTCACATGAATTTTATCACAAGGTGCAAGGTCTTTCCACCAGTCAAGCAACAAAGGCGGGATATTCTGGACCATATCGAACCTGGGGATTCGTGCTTCATTTTTTGCAAACAAATAAGAGTTAGCCCCTTCCCCCTTCAAATTCGACTACTTACGCAATAATGATCAACATGTTGGCACATTTTTTCCAAGTAATGCACATAATATTCTAGTGTCCATTGGATTGTGGAAATCTCGTCAGACTTTGGACAAGGTTTTATCTAAGTGGGTTGTTACGTCAGTGACGTCTCAATCCGTACTAGGTTTAGCATGATGTATGTACATTTCAAATTAGAGTGGGATTTCTAGAAGGGTCTAGACTAATACTCCTAAGTGGACAACTTGAGAGGGAAAGGCACGGGACCGTCAACTGCACCGCTGATCGAGTAGTCTGCCGTAAATAAGCCTTTCCGATTTAAAAATGGTGGTTTCAGGAAAGCACGAACACTCATCAAGCGCCGCTATGTTGATAATTGGCACGAGTGGAGTGTAATGCGGAGCATCCTTTGTGTAGAAAATAATAACACATTGTCAAGTATTTGCATAATAAAAGTACGTAAAAGCAGTAAATTACATAGTAAAGGCGAACATGAAAAGAAGAAAAAAGAAAAGAAAGACAAAAGAAAGAAGTCAGTCTAGCTCATAAAAATGTGCGAGAACATAATGAAGCAGATAGGGAAATAAGGATGGGAGAGTCATAGCAGTCTTAGACAAGATGAAAGAGATGGAGAGAGGTCATACATGTCATAGCAAATAAAGGAGATAAGGGAAGGGATGTGTATGACATAGCAGTTTAAAACAAATAAAGGTGAATAAGGAAAGGGATGTGCATGAGCAGTTTAAAACAAATGAAGAAAAAGAAGGAAAGTAATCCACATAAGTCAAGATCGTCATGGTAAGAGCCTAAGTATATCCCCAGCAGAGTCGCCATGCTGTCGCGCCTCATTTTCTCGCGAAAGTCGGTTTCAACGTGTGACAACTCTTTTAAATGAAGGTATTAAAGGAGTAGAGTCGCTACCTAACAATTTTTAAGGTGCATTAGGGCACCTATTTGGAAAAAACTCTGTTTGACTAGTCTGTGTCACCAATGATCAGGTAAGGGCTTAAATTACCTCAAAGAGAAGGTGTAAGGCACTCTTCGAGGTCCACAACTGTGGGTCCCGGCCGAATTTTAAACTATGTGGATTATGTGATTAAGCCGGGTGATCAAATAAACAAAGGGAAATTTAGAAGTCGAAGAGTCTTACTATAACACATGAGAATTGGTACAAATCTTAATGATCACAAGGATGCAACTACATTGGTCTATGTTAAATGACTAAGTGTAAATAACAAGTATATAAAGGGGGGGGGGGGGTTCCTATGTTTTTTAGCCTAAAAGATCACTCCGTGCAACATCAATAATACTTCGCAACTCCCTTAAGGTAGGGGCTGCTCATATTATTCAGCGGGCACAAACTATCACCTCCTGCTACCCAATTACTATGGTGAAGTTGTTACCTAAAGGCGCTCTAATTCAATTCTAAATCGTACGATATGCGTGCACTACCCCTCCCGTACCTGCGGTCCTGGAGGCGTTGGACCTATTATTTGGATGGCTCTAGACTTCATCTAGGCTGCTCAAAATGATAAAACTAAGAAACATTCAAAACAGATAGAACTCTACATAAAGACAATTAAAGGCCCAAGTTAGCCTCCGCAACAAATGCACGCCGGCAGTTTAGGCAGTTTATAGTTCCAAAATCGAGACTTAGAGTCTTATAAGCATGGTGCCTAGGTGATTCTGAATTCCAGTATGCATCGTTTTTTTTCTAAGTGGCTTAGGCGAGGAGGCAGCAAACTATTTGCAGACTCAGGATTATTAGCACTAATTTTAAAGATAGGCGTCTCGGGCGAGTGACACTATCCTACAGGCATGATTTCTAAGTTGTTTGCACAATGAGCAATGAAAGCAATTAAAACTGGGAATTTCCAGCGTTTGATTCTATAGACATGCTTTCTAGGAGAATAACAGTATTCTATAGGCAAGATTTCTAAAAGTTCGTATTTGAACTTGCTGTTAACATACTTGTTCCTATAGACATGCTATCTAAGTGGAAGTGTAATAAAACAGAAGGAACAATTGATTAAGAGATTAGTTTCCTATGGTCATGATACCTAGAGGGACAGTGCACCAAAAGTAATAGAAGCAATTTGATCAATTAATTATTTGAAGTCCTATATGCATGTTGTCTAAACACACAACAATCACAAGTATGGCGATTAATAATAGCATGTTTGAGATAGTTTACGAGTATTAGACGAATTAGGCGAGGTGTGTGCAATTCCTAGATACATGATATCTACTAGCCTGTAGAAGTAGATCAAATTAAACAAGATAGCAAATAAAGCACGTAGACCTTATAGGCATGTTCTTTACCCTTTATGCAAGAACAAGGCACACCCATTCCCCAATTTCACTAACACCCCAATTATTCATTATTACAGGTTACAGGACCAAAATGGAATAATACAAACTCGAAGATGAAGAAAATACAGACTGAATCAAGTACAAGCCCACTATAATATAAACTAGTCAATTTCTGGGCCTTCAGTAGCCTCACCAACCAACAAACCCAAATCTCAGACTCATAAGGACAGTAGAATCTTCCTGTATACAATGCGCAGGTCCAACAACACATATGGCCCAACACCACGCCCGATGAATAACTTACTTAGCCAAATAGAAGCCAAATTAAGCATACAGGTGACAGACCAATCGTGGAATTAATTAAACAACTTTTCACACTTAACTTGTAAAGCTATAATTAATCAACAGTTCTAACCAAGCACATAAACAAGATCACATGAAATACTGACAAGTTTATAAAGCATGTTCATATTTTTATAAACAAAGCTAAAGTGACAGGATTGACCATCATAGGATAGTGAACTATTCCAAAAGAGTTTCAAGAGTAAGTTGATTCAGAATTAGCCTAAAAGCTTTAGACACAAGATTTAAACATGGAAATCTAATTGAGTCATAGACAAGAACAAGTAGAGCATAGCCTTCATATGAATGTTTTAACATGAAGGCCTAGTGAAAACAACATAGCAGAACAGGTTCATGATCGAGCAACCACTTAGTAGAAGATAAGAAAACTTAAACATGTTGAATATCAGTTACAATACTAGCAGAACTTATAGTAAACAGAAGACATGTGAATTTTCAAATCAATAGGACAGACAAGCATCAAACCTTGTACTAGTTGGCCACATATTGGCAAAAATGTTGATTATGAGATTTATTCTAGAAGTCTTAACTAATACTGAAAAACACACAATAGAGTTACGAATAGTATGGGAACGGGTCATAGCTAATAGTAGAACTCCAGAAAGATAAAAGTTGGGCATGAATATTTTAATAGGAATTAGAACACATTCTAGTTATGAGTTGGCTATCATAATAGAACAGAACAAGGCAAGGAACCAAACTCAGAATAAGCAACAGTATATGTAACCAAATATTCATAAGCCTAATGATTAGAAATTATTCAGGTTGGACACACCTAATGAGCATTCATTAAAGCTAGCATATTAGGCTAAGTATTTAAATAGAATTGCAGAGATATAGCAAATTATGCATAAAGGATTCAACATGAACAAAGCAATTTGAGCAAGAACATGGTTTCATAAGGGTTTTGGTACAAGAAATCAAACAAGGTTCAACAACCATCAATCAGGTTTCAATTACGAATCAGGCAGGCATCATGAATCAACTTAGCTATCCAAATGTGAGTTAAATCAGAACTCGCATAGAATTGAAACCAGGGGATCTACATAGTAGTACTAAAATAGGCAGAATTGTATACAAAGGGGCATAATATTGAAATTAACTAAGGGGAATCCAAATAGCACTAATGCACATAACACAAACATGAATGTAAAGAAGTAGAAGTGCGAGAGTATAGAGCACTAACCAGTTGTAGACAAACTAAACAAAGGATGAAGAACTCGAAAACCTCAGGAATAGCTGTGATTATTGAAGTCTAGTAAAACCTCAACTCCCTAGTGCTTCAGAGTTCACAAGAGCCTCGAAATGGACTCCGAGCAGTGCTTGCACTGAAGGAATGTGAACAAAATCCGGTGGCCTTGACTTTTAGCCGGCCGAGAGCTCAATTTCAGAATAGTACAGAATAAATTAGAGTGAGAGAATAGTTCTTAAGGTCATTAAAGTCTTTGCAAAAGGGAAATTGGGGAGGGGTTGTATAATGGTAGAAATCGAACAAGCAAACATGGAAAACAATTAATCAAACACATATAAGGAAAGAAAATCACATCCAATCGATAATAGAGCCAGCAAAGGAACAAGTTAAAATTTCAAACCCTAGTTCGATGGAAATCAAAGATTGGCTGAGGATCTTGGTAAATCGGACCCATATAATCTGATAGTGAGTGTATATAGACAAAATATCGTCTAAGTCTCGAAGATTGAGGACGATTGTTCATAACTCAAGGCCTGATACTTGCCAAGAATAAGCGATTAGGTCATGCCAACATCGTGTAGGTAATAAGATGACAGAAAGTATAAGGTAAGGGAATCATGGATTGGTTCCATTTTAGGGCCGGATTCGGAGAGGATTTGAGGGTATGACGGCTAGGGTTTCTCAGAGACGAGTGGAATGGAGAGGTTTTAGAGGCGGCTGTTTAGGGGACAACGTCCCTAGGGTTTAGGTAAAGGGGATATAAGGAAAGGTACGAAATTATTATGGGCCGTTGATCATTTGAGATTAACGGCCAGGATCAAAAAGGGATGGGGCGGGTTGTTTAAATGGGTTGCGATCGGGTTATTTAAAAGAGGGTCGTTTGGTTTGGGTTGGGGCGTTATTGGGCTAAGGTGGGGTGTCTGGGCTGCCAATTAATCCGAGAAAATGGCCTGGTTTGGGCCAGCTTTAAAAAATAAAGGAATTAAGAAAAATAAAATTAATAAAAATATCTAAATAAGTGTAAAAAATATTATTTAAGAAAATAAGCATTTTAAAATAATAGCCAAAGGTATTAAACATATAAAAAATTATTTTGACTTTGAATAAAATAATAAAATACAATTAATTACAAAATATAGGCTACTACCGCAAAAATTATTAAATAGCACAAAAAATGTAAATGAAATTATTATATAAAATAAAATAAAATATTTTAAAGCATATATGTGGTTGTAAATAATAAATTTGGGTGATTAAATCATCACAAAATAATTTAAAGGGTTAACTAATACATATTCAAGTAATTTAAATAGAAACCAAAAAATTAATTTTAAAGCTTTAAAAATTATGGAAGATTATATAAAATACTTGTATGACTCTTATAAATTGAGTAATGATTCAAAACTGATGTTTCGAAAGTATATATATTATTTGAAAATATGAGGGCAAAATTGGGTATCAACATTCTCTTAAGTATTATCTTCTTCCAAACAAGAGAGCAAGGGTGTGTGTGTGTGTGTGTGTGTGTGTGTGTCTATATATATATATATATAGATATATATATATATACATATATATATATATGTGTGTGTGTGTGTGTGTGTCTATATATATTGATATATATAGATATATATATATATACATATATATATATATGTGTGTGTGTGTGTGTGTCTATATATATTGATATATTTTTTATACGATCTCCTAAACTGTTTTTGTTTATCAATCTTCTTTTATGAAAAACTTGAGATGATTTAACTCGATAAAATTAAATTGAATAACATATTAGTGGTATTTCATACATCGTGTTTAAAACTAAACCATTAAAAGACAACGTGAGAAAATGTTTTCGGAATTTATTTCTATATTAGAAAAAATTAATTTATTTGAAGAGATAATTAATAAAAAAATTATTTCTCTCAATACAATAATACGAAGGTATCCAAATGTATTTAAAAGGTGTTAAACTACTGTTATTATTCACTAATAAATGCTCAACAATAATTGTAGGACTTTGCATTACTTTACTAAAGTTTATTATATTGATCAGAGTGTAAATGGGATCCAATTGGCAAACTAAGTAACTAAAACATAGAGCAATTTTCAAACTATAAAAATTAAATTATACACAATAGCATAAACAAATTGAGCAAATAAAAACATATTCATTATATCGAGGGACCAAGAATTATAGAAACAATAACTGAAAGAATGAACGAACCTTAAATGAGCAATAATTTCATGTAAAGGATCTTTTCGACGGAAATGATAACGACATACATACTGCAAAACTTAATGGCAATCTTTCCACGTTAATAGAGACATGAACAGAGAAAATCAAGCATGCACCGTATGAAAAATAGGTTACGCTTAGACTGTTTGCAAACATTATCAACTTCATTCTAAAAAGGTGTATGAAATATTTTTTTTTTTTATGCATTAGATTTTTTATATATTATTATATATGAAAGTTAGATTTTTAAGAAGACAAATTGCTAGATCAAAGAGAAATGAAAATTTCAAAATTTGATGAAGTTTGGACTCTGTAGAAGGATGCCAAAATAGTGTTTAATTAACATAAAATTAATGAACAAATGAAAAAGACAAAACAAAGAAGGAGAGTGTAGCATTTGGTGAAAGTTGGCGATGGGACTCGTCACAATGTTTGGTGACTGTTGGCTAAGGATTCGTTGTGGCTTTTAGTTTTTATTTTTTTTAAATTATAGAAACATAAGAAGGGCATAAAAGTAATTTAACTTTTTATGTTAGAATTTCATACTTTTAATATAATATAAATTAGATTAATTCCCTCCTACCTAATTCCTATTTGGAGAAATATGCAATGGGCAATTTTTTATTAAGAGAGTTTAGCATGATAAAAGTCATTTTCATGAAATACATTTTTTTGAAAAATGTTTTTCAGTGTTTAGTTAGTGACTGAAACATATTTTTAGAAGAAAATATATTATAAAATAATAATAGTAACTATAAATCAGATAATTTTTTCTTAGTAGAAATAAGTGATATGAAATTAAAAGTTAATATAGTTATATGAAAAACGCCTTCCATCCATGAACGAGGGAAGTCAGTTTTCCCATTTTGGTAAACAAACACTAAAATGGCTATCTCATAAAATAAATTTTGTTGAAAAATGACTTTTATCGTACTAAATATACCCTTAATGACTTATATCATACTTAAAGATTGTGTCATCCAAATAAATTCGTGCCAGGTGCCACCGAAGTATACAAAAAGGACATATCTGGAAAAAGCTGAACATAAATGAAACAAAGGTTATTTTCGTCATCGTAATTAATCAATCGTTACGCAAGGAAATGCCTAAATATGGAAAGTTGAAAGTTGTAACCTAAAATCAGGCAGGAAGCATCGTATCATCTTTGACTTTTGATTTAATTAAGAAGGAAAAATATATAGTTTACGCATCGATTTCGCAACGGAATTTCTATTACACATCTCTCGTTTACGAAAATTTTTTTACACATTTAAATTTTCAAAACTATATCTAATACACATTATTTTTGTGTTTGACTAATTTTTTAGCTAACGTGAAAGTCACGCCCTAATAGGGCCGTGACACGTGTCATTGACTTTAAAAAAGAAAAAACTATATGTATTAGAAATTACAATTAAACCCCATCTTCTCATTTTCTATCTTAAGCACCATTGTTGCCGCCACATTTTTTTAATCTTAAGCACCATTATTGTCATGGTTGTCTATGAGTAAGTTTCCAACAATACAAAAATACAACCACAATATTTAAACAACTAGCCGAAAAAATCGAGCAACAAATTAAGTTCAACAACCCAAAAATCAACAAAACGCAATTGAATTTTCAAGCTTTTTCAATACCCCAACAATGGTGGATTTTAGATTTTTTTACCAAACCTTCAATACTACTTTTAAAGCTTTTAAATGTATAACAAATAAATAATTTTTATAATATTTGGATAAGAAACCAACAAAAAATGCTCAATTTTTAGATCTAAAATTTTATGTTCTTTCAAAAGTTTTATATGGGGAAGAAGATGAGGGGGAGGGTGGTCTGAGGAAGAAGACCAAGGGGAGGGGAGACAAAATATGAAATTTTTTATGGACTTCATCCGTATTTTTTGTGTGTAAATACATATGAGTGCTACCTGGTCAAAGTAGTGTGTTTTAACCACACTTTAAAAAAGTTAAATGTGTAAAAAGTTTTTTATGAACGAAAAGTGTGTAACAGAGATTTCGCTGCAAGGTTAATGGGTAAACTATGGATTTTGCGAATTAAGAATTTAAGATGCTTGTGATAAATACTGCCATTCAGACATTTGGTGAACTAATACATGCATTTGACCTGTCGAATGTTTCATTTTCTTAAGTTTTCATTTGTCAGCATCACATGGTCCATAGAGAAGGTCTAACTTAGAAAATTATTGCATTAACAAAAAAAAGGCATACCTAATACTTAAAATAAAATAAACAGTGTATTAGGTCATATCCAGCGTGCTAGGCTAAGATATGACTGCAATCTAACTTATTAATTTATTAGTATCTACAACTATAATCTCTTTATGAATTTATTAATGTCTACAATTGCAGTATACAGGTCATTTTCTTTATTATAATTGCAACAACTTACATATGATTACATGTGATTATTACGCCTTTCTTGACCCATACATTGCATAATTTAATATGTATGACGAAAAAATACATACTCAAATCCGGTATTTATGTTAAATAATATTATTTATCATAATTAAGTGATAAGTAATAAATAGAAGTGAATACATATTAATTTAACCACACAAAAGTAACATCTTTTAAGGAGATCTCTTCACCAATTGACAAACAAAAAGCTCAGAAATGGGAATTGAATAATAGTTCACTGACCATAACACTTACATAATAATTGTGTGTTCAATTTCCTTTACCCCTTTCCCCTCCGCTTTCCGATCCCCAGATGTAATGGAATTTTTTTTTATAAAAAAATTAATAGTTCATTGATTAGAATTGTAATCTTGTATCATATAAATGCAAGTTTTGATTCTCATATATTCTTTCGTTCTCTGTTTCCTTCTCATATCCCAGCGAGAAATTTTCCAAAGGTGAAGATCGGCAAATGAAATACTAGTTAACTATGACTACACCTGCTCATTTTCCTTTTCCAAATCTCAACTCAATTAATTATCGCAAAGTCAATATGTAAGTTTAAAAAATTGCATGCAAATTGATAATTATTAACTCTATAATGTCAAATAGTGCTGAAAACATGGCATGTTTCTTTTTTGGTGTGGTCAATTAATGAAACTAAATTTTGGAAAAGAAATGGTAAAAAGAGAAGAACATACCTTGCAGCAATCCTTTAGCAGCAGAGAAATTAATAGTGAGAGGGTCTTCAAGATCAACTCCACATTTAACTTTCTCAGGCAATCTTTGAATGAAATCACCCCTCATATCACTCACTGCTTTCACATTATTCATCAAATACTTGCCAAACCATCCACTTTTGTTCTCTTTTTTCATTATAAATGGCACTTTCACATCATCCTCATGCCTCTCCATTTGACCTCCAAATACAGAGAAAGGAAATGAAAACTATCTCTGGTTGGTTTTATGACTAAGTATATTTTTATTATATATATGAAAGGAAGAATAGATATTTATCGTTTTTTCCATTTGTTTTTTCTTTTCCCAAGTGGGGTTGTCTGTAGTTGCATTTATAGTTACTAAATGCTTTCTGATCTATTTGGGCAACGGGCACAGTTTTTTATTATGTACAACTAGATTCTGAACTATGTATATGTGCTCTGTAGAAGGTGGAAGTGGCACCCACGGGCGAATCTACTAAGGAGGGGTGGTACGCCACTCGCACGCCCCGGTCCAACTCTCGTGTATATGTGTATATAATGAAAATAGTATAAATAGTTAAGTGGCACCCTGGTGAAAGACCGTATGTTCTTCTTCTTTTTTTTCTTTTTTTTTTGTTTCTTCTTTTCTTTCTTTTTCTTTAATTGGTGCGGACTCTTTCTTTCTTATGGGTGCTCAAATTACCTAAAAAAAAAGGTGTTAGGCACTTTTCGAAATCCACAACTGCGGGTCTCGGCCAGAGTCTATGCTATGTGGGATTATCGGATTATAATTTTTCTATGTGATCATATAAGTGAGGGAAGACAAGAAATTTAAAGGTTCTAACAAGTGTAAAGAAATTCGTACAAGAATTAAACTATAGATAATCAGTACAAGTCTTTAGAAGTTACGGGTACAACTTAATTATTCTAAATTCAAGAGACGAAGTACGAACAATAAACATATAAAAGAGGGGAGTCCTAAGTTTTTTAGCCTAAAGGATCACCCCGTGCAACATAAATAATACTTCGCAACTCTCATAGGGTAGGGGTTGCTCATATTATTCAGCGGGCACAAACTATTATCTTCTGCTACCAACTACTATGTTAAAGTTGTTTACTTAAAGAGTTCTAATTCAATTCTAGATCATGTCCTATGAGTGCGCTACCCGTCCCGTGCCTATGGTCCAGTAGGCTTTGGATCTACTATTTGGGTGGTTCTAGACTTCACTTAGGATGCTCAAAATGATAAAAATTAGGTGCACATTCAAAACATATAGGACTACACATAAAGACAATAAATGGCTCATGTTAACCTCCACACATAAACAACAAATTGCACGCAGGCAAATTCATACATTAGACGGCAGACAGTTTCCGAATTAAGACGTCTTAAAGTCATTAAATCATATAGAAATGGCCTCTACCTGATTCTGATTTCTAGTATCATACATGCAGTACTGCAGTTTTAGACTAACAGATTTGCAGATTAAAGGTATAGGTATGATATCTAAATTGTTCGCGCAATGAGGCAGTAAAACTGTTTGAAAGCTCAGAGTTAACGACATTTGATTTATAGACATGCTTCTTAGACGAGTAACAGTATCTTACAGGAAGGATTTCTAATAGTTGGCATTCGAACTCTAATTTTATCATACTTTATTCCTATAGACATTGTCATCTAGGTGGGCCAGTATATGAAAGCAATAAAAGTAGTTGATTAATTAGTTAAAACCCTATTGTCGTGGTATCTAGATGAGCATTAGCAAAGGCATGTATTATTACATCCTATAGGCATGCTGTCTAATGATTAAATAAGTAATTATGGGCATTTGATTCCTATAGACATGCTGTTTAATAGCGCACGGTAGTAGACATGGAAACAAGTACAACAATTACTTAAACTAACATGCTTTGTATAGTGTACAAGTATTAGACAAGTTAAGGTGTGCGATTCCTATAAGCATGATTTCTATCAATGTACAGAAATAAAGCACGTTAAACAAAATGGCAAATAAAGCACGTAGACCCAATAGGGCATGTTTTCTACCCTTTTTTATGCAAAAATAGAGTATACCCTTTTCCCCAATTTCACTAACTCTCCAATTGTTTGTTTGCAAGTCATTACAGGCCCAGTATGAAATAATGCATACTTAAAGATGATAAAATATAGACTGAAACAGGTACAGGCCCCGCTAAGGAAATTAGAGACCTAATACAAAGTAACCCAGGGATATCCCCAGGTTTTCAATAGCCTTACTCCCCGGACAAAACAGCAGGCCCAAACCACAGGCTCACAAAAAAAACTAGAGTGCCCCTGAATCCAATGCCCAAGTCTAACAACACATATGACCTCCTTCTAGGCCCAACAACTAATTTACATACCCAAACGGATGCGGAATTTAACCACACAGGTAACAAGCGACTCATAGAATTAATTAACATCTTAAACACTTGGTTCTTAAAACTGTAACTAGCAGTAGTTCTAATCAAGGTATATACGCAAGATCATGCTAAATTGGGAGACATATAAGACACATATGAGGAAAATTTATGCTTATCATTCCAGAAACAAAGTTTAAGAGCATTAGAGTTATTTCAAATAAAGTTTCAAAACAAAGCATGGTCCAGAACTATCCTAAAGAGCTTTAGGCAAGGAGTTTGAACATGAAAATCTAGTAGTGTTATAGACAAGAACAAGTGGATACAGTCTTAACATGGAGGCTTTAACATGAGAGCTTAATGAGAATGTGACAGTATAACAACATGCTAGTGGACATAGTTTGATAGACGTATCACTTAGTTAAACATGAGGCCTAGCATGGTGAGCATTGATCATAGCACAAAGACCCTAAAAAAGCTCGTGGTAGGTAAAAGCATATATCAACTCTAGGCTAACAGGGCAAGCAAACATCTGATTTCATGTTAGTTGACTATATATAAGAGAAAAAGCTAAACATTGAAATCTACCCTAGAAGTCTTAGGCAATGCTAAAGAGTACATGAGGAGTACAACCATTAGAATTACAAATAGCAGAAAAACATGTTTTCCTGGACATTAAGACAGTATTGTAACATGGGATTCACATGGTCATGGTCAGTTTGTAAAGAAACAGTAGATTACACATTAAAGATTCAGCATGAAGAAGTTCATTCAAGCAAGTTCTAGGCATGATATGATCATCTAAGAGTTTCAGTATAAGAACCCAAGGCAAGGCATGAGAGGGGTCTCATAACAAACAATAGGTGATCAAAATAGTCAAAAACGTTAAAATTGCACACATATAATGGGCGTGCATTGAAGCTTAGAGTTCAAACAGGTTTAGATGCTAGAAAAACATAGAGGCACATAATAATTCCAAAGAAAACAAGAATACCAATAGAGGAAACCAATAGCATATCGATTCACAAAGGCCTAAATGATATGAGCGTACAAAGCATGAACACAAGCAAGCAAAAATGAAATTGTGAGTCTCAGTACTTACTAGTTTGTAGAACTAAAGAACAAATAAGGTAGAAAACGAAATGCCAGTAATAGCTTACTTATCAGTAGCAAAGAGAGAACGGCAGAAACCCCAAAATTCTCAGTGTGTCAGAGTTTCCAAGGGTCTCAGATAAACCCCGGGCAGTGCTCACACTGAGAGAGGTTAAACAATCAAGTTCCGGTAGCCTTGACTTTCAATCGGCCAAGAGCCCCAAGTTTCAGAATAGTGTAGAATGAGTGAGAATAATAGTAGTTTCAGTGATAGTCGTTAAGCTTTGAAGGGGAACGGGGAAGGGGGATTTACATAGTAGTAGAAATTGAACGAAACAAACATGGAAAACAATCGATCAAGCACAAATAAGGAAACGAAATATCACATGCAAATCAGAAGTAGAGGAGATGAAGAATCTCAAACTCTAATTGGGTTTAATCGTCTAAAAATTGAACCAAAGGTGCAAATCACTCCTTGTTGAGCGTATATAGGCGGAATACTACCCAAAATCCAAAGATTCGAGCCATTCTAGTCCGATATTGGAAGTAGTACTTGCCAAAGTTAGGCAAGTACCTAAGTAATACCATAAACGGACGACTAATTATGGGAGAAGGCTAATAAGGTATGTAGATCATAGATGGATTTCATTTCTAGGTCAAAATTGGGGAGAAATCAAGTAGCGACTGTTAGGGTTTGCAGAGGAGAGGAGAAGGTTTGAGAGAGTACAGAGGCCGTTGGTTGAGAAAAATGGTCTCTAGGGTTAAGGTAAGTGGTTATAAGGAGAATGTGCTGGTTTATTATGGGGCCATTGATCATTTAAGATCAACGACCAAGATCGAATAGGAAATGAGGCGGGTTAAATATAACGGGTTGCGATCAGATTTAAAAGGGGTTATTTGGTTGGGTTGTTGAGGGGTTAAATGGAATGGGCCAGGTGCCTTGGGACTGTTTTGGTCCGAAAGTTATCCCTATATTGGGCTATAAATTAAATATACGAAATTTGTTAAAAAATAATTTATAAAAAGTAATTAATAAATAATAAAAATATTACTTATGAAGTAAAATATTTTAAAATAATATATTAACATTATAAAATATAAAAATACTATTTTAGCATAAACAATGTAAATAATGTGATTATGTAGAGAATATAGGTTATTATCGTAAAATTACATAAATAGCTCAAAAAATACAAATGTAATTATATAAAATGAATTAAAACGTTATAAAACATACATGTGGGTGTAAATAATAAATTATGATAATTAATTCATTACAAAATAATTTGAAAGGGTAATTAATAGATATTTGAACAATTTAAATGCAAGAAAATCAATTTTAAAGCTTTAAAAATTATGAAAAATTATAAAAAATACTTATATGACTTGTAAATTGGGTAATGATGAAAAATGATATTTTGAAATTATATATAATATTTTATAAAATATGAGGGCAAAACTGGGTATCAACAACTACCCCTCTTTACCCAGGAATGATGAAAGAGTTGTCGGGTAAAGAAAAATGATGACCAATTTTTGTTTGAATGAGCGAGGATGAGGTGTTATTTGAAAAATGAGGGCGGAACCCTAGTTCCTGAGTTGCCTACATATCCCTGGTGTTATCGGAATCAGACCGCGTGTAGTTCTAGTTCAATCGACGAACGAAACCGATGGAGTTGTTATAAGAGAGGTCTTGTGTTTTGAAAAAGGATCTCTTAGACAGGATACTATCATGAGTAACAGGTGATTTCGATTGAAGTCATGAATACGAATTTGAATGTTACAGATATTCGAGATAAATGTTTGGGTGGTTACGGAACAAAAAGTAATCAATTGTCGGTCATTGGTTATGTTTGAGATAATCAACAAATGTGAACATTGTGAATGGAAATCGGAGCAGGAATTGCTCCCCTTTGTAGAACGGTTACCTCCAACCTGCAAAACTTAAAATACGATGCACGCAAATATATGTAGGGTTATTGCGAATTAAACATGATGCAAATTCCCTTCGGACCATGAGAGTTGTCTTTGGACAATGAGGCTGATGTCCTTAGATCATGACGTCCTGGGCCATGAAGCGTATGATAAGGGATGCGTAGGCCATGAAATGGTGTCCTCGGGCGATGAGGATGGTGCCTCTAGACTATGACGCCTTTGAATAATGATATGTAGTTTTGAGAGATCCTCAGGCCATGGCATGATGTCTTCGGGCTATGAGGATGATGCCTTCAGACCATGACGCCTTCGGACAAGTGGCGATGTTCATCCCATGAATTGCAAAGATGCGGCGATATTGATCATTTGATAGAGGGAACAAGTGATGCTTAATCATAGGAAAGAACAAGACGAGGCAACGCTTAGACTTGTATGTTATAAGGGCAGTGCTTAGCCTAATGTAGAGGAAGGCAGCGTTTAGCCTTATGCGATAATGGAGGCAGTGCTTAGACTCATGTAGATGTAACGGAGATAGTGCTTAGTCTCATGCAAGGAAAGGCAGTGTTTATTCTTATGCAATAATGGAGGCAATGCTTAGCCTCATGAAATGAAATGGAGATAATGCTTAGTCTCATTCAAGGAAAGACAGCGCTTAGCCTTATGCAATAACGAAGGCAATGCTTAGCCTCATGCAATATAATGGAGATAGTGCTTAATCTCATGTAAGGAAAGGCAACATCTAGCCTTATGCAGTAATTGAGGCAATGTTAGCCTCATGCAATGTAATGGAGACAGTGCGTAGTCTGATGCAAGGAAAGGCAGCGTTTAGCCTTATGCAGTAATGGAGGCAATGCTTAGCCTCACGCAATGTGATGGAGACAGTGCTTCCTCATGCAGCGTAATGAGGGCAGTACTTAGCCCGAAGCAAATAATGAGGGAAGTGCTTAGCCTTATGCAAAGAATGAGGGTAATGCTTAGCCCTATGTAATAATGGAGGCAGTGCTTAGCCTCATGTAAAGAATGAGGGCAGTGCTTAGCCCAATGCAGAGAAAGGCAACGATTAAATGTGAGAGGGAAAGTGGTCCTTAACTTGATGTGTTTGTGCTTGGTGACTTCTGTCGGTGTGAAGATAGCATTCTGGTTATATATTCATGGACATGCTTGTTATGTCTGTTATGCTTGCATTCAAAGAAAAATCGTGAGTTTTGGGGGGAAAGGTTGGACTGCTTTTGATTCCTTATTTTGCCTTTGCTCCTTCTCTTGATGCCTTGTTCGAGTCACCTTGGGTAACATCTGCTATTACAGAAATGAAATTTTCGAAAATATGTCTTTGCGATAAATCATTTGTGAGAAATACGGTTGTTCAGAATATGTGATAATTTTCATAAAATAAATAAATTTGTCAAATCCTAGACTGTGAACGCTTTGAGACATTACAACCTTCTCGACTCGGAATTTTGAGGACCCTCCTAAAAATTCTGCCCCAATTTAAATGCATACTCCCGCCAATACACTTCTTGGTGATCCTTGACATAATGAGATTGAAAAAAATTCGAAATCTTGCCCCGGTTCCTGACTGTAGAGGGGAATGAAAATTTTATTATGACGTGAACGAACCCACAGGGCTTCCTACATATCCCCTCTTAAACGGGAATCAGGTCAAGCATAGTTTAGATTACATCAAAAGAAAGTGCAAATCTCAAACATAATATCTCTTTACTGCGTCCGAATTGATAGGTTTTGGCCATATTTCTCCATCCATCTCTGCAAGTATAAGCCCTCCTCTTGTCAGTACTCGGTGAATCATATAAGGGCCTTGCCGGTTAGGTAGGAATTTCCCTTTTTCTTCGTCCTGATGCGGGATGATTCATTTTAACACCAATTTCCCCAGTGTGTATTTCCTCGATCTAACCTTTTTGTTGAAAGCCCTTTCTATTCTATTCTGGTAGAGTTAACCGTAACATACTACGTTCATCCTCTTACTGTCAATGAGAGCCAGTTTCTCATACCGGCACTTCATCCATTCCACATCGCTGAGTTCCACCTCCTGTATGATTCTTAGGGAAGGAATCTCCACCTCGGCAGGTATATCAGCTTCAGTACCGTAGACCAGTAGATAGGGGGTTGCCCCAGTTGACGACGAACTGTGGTGCGGTACCCGAGCAAAGCAAATGGTAGCTTCTCATGCCATTGCTTGTAGTTTTCCACCATCTTCCTTAATATCTTCTTGATGTTCTTATTGGCGGCTTCCAAGGCTCCATTCATCTGCAGCCTGTTTGCTGTAGAATTTCGGTGCTTGATTGTGAATGTTTCACACATGGCTTCTGTCAGATCACTGTTGAGATTAGTGACATTGTCGGTAATGATTGACTCAAATACTCCAAATCGACAAACAATGAGATCCCGAACAAAGTCTGCTACAACCTTCTTAGTCATAGCTTTATAGGAAGTGGCTTCAACCCATTCTGTGAAATAATCTACAGCTACCAAAATGAACCTGTGTCCATTTGAAGCAGCGGGTTCAATTGATCCGATGACGTCCATGCCCCAAGCAAAGAAAGGCCAGAGTGAACTCGTTGCATGGCGTTCGTTGGGTGGCACCCGTATCATATCAGCATATACCTAACATTGGTGGCACTTTTGAACATATTTGATGCAGTCTATCTCCATAGTCATCTAGAAATACCCTGGCCTTAATATCTTCTTGGCCAGAGCAAACCCATTCATGTGAGGTCCGCAGGTTCCGACATGTATTTCTTCGAGCAATCTAGATGCCTCCTTGGCATCGACACATTGCAGCAATCCCAAGTCAGGAGTCATTCTATACAGAATTCCTCTGCTTTGAAAGAAGTGGTTGGCCAATCTACAAAGTGTGCTCTTCTGAGTGTGTGCAACATTTTTTGGGTATTCTCCTTTCTCCAAATACTCCATGATATCGTGAAACCATGGATTTCCATCAAAATCTTCTTCAACATGAGCACAATAAGCTGGCTTTTTACGAATCTCTATCGGGATAGGATCAATGAAATTCTTGTCTGGATGTTGTATCATGGAAGACAAGGTGGCCAGCGCATCTGCGAACTCGTTTTGAATCCTCGGAACATGTTTGAATTCTATCTTTGTGACCCTTTTGATCAAATCCTTTACACAATGCAAGTAGGTCAATATTTTATTGTTCTTGGTAGCCCATTCTCCGAGTACTTGGTGTACCAACAGATCTGAATCTCTGATTACCAATAACTCCTGAACATTCATGTCGATGGTCCATCAATTCTTCCATATTGTTGGTGCATGGGAACCTGAGCTTTGCAGATACCGGATAATGTTGACCGGTTTCTGATACCAAAATAGCTCTAATACCTACTCCTTTGAGGTTTGCGGCTTCGTTGAAAAACATCATCCAATCGTCATATGTTTCGGAAATATCATCCCTTGCGAATGATACTTCCTCGTCAGGAAAATACGTCTTTAATGGTTCGTATTCTTTGTCTACAGGGTTCTCTGCCAAGTGCTCAATCAATGCTTGCCCCTTGATCACCTTCTGAGTCATATAATTGATGTCGAACTCACTTAGCAATATCTGTCACTTTGTTAACTTACCCGTAGGCATGGGTTTCTGAAAGATGTATTTTAGTGGATCCATTCTTGATATGAGATATGTAGTGTACGCGCAGAAGTAGTGCCTCAATTTCTGGGCTATCCATGTCAAGGCACAACATGTGCACTCCAGCAAAGAGTATCGGGCCTCGTATGGTGTGAAATTCTTACTTAGATAGGATATTGCCTGCTCTTTTCTCCCAGTTTCACCATGTGTCCGCAGGACACAACCAAAGGCTCCATCTAACATAGACAGGTATAGCAGCAAAGGTCTTCCTGGCTCTAGCGGGACCAGCACAGGCAGCTTAGAGAAGTACTCCTTGATTTTGTCGAAAGCCTTTTGGTATTCTCCGGTCCAGCTCATCGCAACATCTTTCCTCAGCATCTTGAAGATCGACTCGCATATCACCGTTAACTGTGCTATAAAACGGTTGATGTAATTAAGGCTTCCCAGAAAACTCATCACACCCTTCTTGTTCTTTAGCGATGGCAAGTCCTGAATAGCTTTGATTTTTTACAGGTCTAGATCAATACCGCGATGACTAACGATGAAGCCTAGCAACTTCCTATCACGGACTTCGAAAGAACATTTTGCACGATTTAGCTTTAGATTGTACTTTCGAAGTCATTCAAAGAACTTCCTCAGGTTTGCTATGTGATCTGAACTTCTCTTAGATTTGATAATAACGTCATCCACGTACACGTTTATTTCCTTGTGTATCATATCATGGAAAAGAGTAGTTATGACCTTCATATAGGTAGCCCGAGCGTTCTTCAAACCAAATAACATCATTTATAACAATATATCCCCCATGGCATGTAAAAAGCTATTTTTTCGGCGTCTTCTTCGTTCATCCAAATCTGGTGATATCCAGCGATGCAATCCACTAAGGATCAGAGTTCATGCTAAGGATCAGAGTTCATGCTTCGCGTAGTTGTTGATCAATATGTGTATGTTGGGCAAAGGGAAATCATCCTTAGGACTTTCTCTGTTTAGATCTTGATAGTCAACGTATACTTTGACTTTCCCATCCTTCTTTAGAACCAATACAATGTTGGCTAGCCAGGTTGGGTACTCGACCACTCGAAGGACCTTGGCTTTGACTTTCTTAGTAACCTTTTCATTTATCTTCAGACTCATATCTGACTTGAATTTCCTAAGCTTCTGCTTTACCAGACGACAAATGGGGTTGGTAGGTAGCTTGTGAGCTATTATGGATGTGCTTAACCCAGTCATGTCGTTGTAGGACCATGCAAAAATATTCTCATATTCCTATAGAAACCTAATATAATGTTCCTTCTCGATGGCGATAGATGAATGCTAATGCGAGTTTCTTTGACTGTTTCAGAATCCCTAAGTTAACTGCCTCAGTTTCTTCCAAATTGGACTTTGGTTTGTTCTCAAAATTCTCTACCTCTTTGACAATTTCCTCAGGTATTATATCATCCTCCAATCTTTAGAATCACTTTTCTTATGTTGCGTTGTCTCATTACATGTCATAGTCGTAGGTTCATCAGGATATGTAATAATTACGCTGAAAAAAAATATAGAAAGATAATAATAAATAAATGAAAGAAATAATACATTAATAAAACTAAAAATTGTCAACAAGTACGACTCTATGTCTTGAGTAATTATTTCAAAACACAATACTAAAAATGTCTTAAATGCCCAAAAATAATTTTAAAAATAAATCATGCTAATTCTGCCAAGGCTACCCAGGTACTTGGCGGGCTGGGGATGGTGCAACAGTCTAGTTCTTGAGAACAGCTCCTACTCCCAGTGTCTGAATGGTAAGGTCTTCCTCCTCTTCCTCCTCATCCTCCTCTAAGATTACACTGCAGTCCATATCTTCCTCGTCTAGAAACAACTTCCTCATACCGGCCAAAACCTTGTCTTCCTTAGATCCCCAAATAACATCAATCTGGCGGAACGTCCGGTGCAGCGGTGGTATGGGTTGTTCTAATGGATAGTAAGCAGCACGACGCGGCGGTGTCCAATTTTGATATTCTTGCACGGTAAGGTTATGCCATGATATTGTGGTCGTATCGGTTTCGTGATCCCTTGAAATTTTCGGCCAAGACCCTTGCCTGGTTCATATCCCAACCACATCAATATGCTCTCTATCTTGTTTCTCCACCATTAACCCTTCTCAATTGTGTTTACTTGCTCAATGCGGTGGTATGTTTCTCCTCCTAATTTCCTCCTCTCGGTAGCTGGCACAATCTGGTTGGTGTAGATAGGGTTACTTCCATCTCCGTGAATGATCACTTCTTGATGATTCCACTCGAACTTCACAGCCTAGGGCAGAGTAGAAGCAACTGCCTCAGTTGCGTATATCCATGGTCGTCCCAATAACAAGTTGTAGGTGGCGGATATGTCTAGTCTAGGAATTCGACATCGAACTAGGTCGGGCCCATCTACAGATCAAGGTTGATTTCTCCGATAGTGGCTCTCTAAGATCCATCCAACGCCTTTACATTCATGTTTCCCATCCCTATCTCATGCAGGCCTTTATCCAGTCTTGTCAGCGTAGTCAATGGGCATATATTCAAACTCGAACCCCCATCTATCAAAACCCTGACAATGAACTTGTTTTCATATTTCACGGTGATGTGTAATGCTTTATTGTGACTTAACCCTTCCGGTGGTAGCTCATCTTCGTTAAAAGTAATTTTGTGGCTCTCCAGTACCTATCCTACCATATTGGCCATCTCTCCACTATTGATACCAGTGAGCACATAAGATTCACTTATCACCTTTATCAACGCATTCTTGTGCGCATCTGAATTTTGCAACAACGACAAGATGGATATCTGGGTGGGAGTCTTGTTCAGGTGATCAACAACAGAGTATACCCTCGCCTGTACCTTCTTCCAAAGATCATCAGTGTCTGTCTCCATGACAGGTGGCTTGGATGTTGTCTCTTTACTTGTTCCTCCACGATTCTCAGGTTTATAAAGTCTGCCAGTTTCCATCTTGGATTTTCCTTTTCATATCGCCTCCGCCACATAATCCCATATGACAGCATCAGACTTATAAGACGGTGTTGGAGCTATCATCACAGTGAAGGGCGTAGCTACCTCGACCTCAAACGGTGCCTAGGTTTTCACCACAATCGGTGAGAGGATGAAAGGAGAAGTTTTAGGAGAATCCCCCTCTCGAATAAGTCCGATGGATCCCTCCTGATCCCATTCTTCATCAGTTTCAATGACATTCACTCTTTCACCCCAATAATCAGGAAGAGGGTTATTACAGACATTTGGCATGGCCGGCTTTGCTTATACAACTTTGGTGTCAATCAACGTCTAGATCATGTCTTTCAACATGCGGCTTTCCTCAATGGTATAACCCTTCATGCCTGAATGATAGGCACAAGTTTTGTTGGGGTTAACCCACTGGAAAGGATTCTCAGCAATAGTAGGAATGGGGGTGACGTGACCAATAACCTTTAGTCTCTCATACAATTGGACTATGGGTTCAGCCATTGGGGTGTATTATCTGGGAGCTCTGCGGTCAAAGTTTATTTGTGGCTTTGGGTAGTTTTGGAGGGCGGGAGGAGGTGAATGGTAATATGCATGTTGGGTATTATATGTATGGTAGGTGGTGGCAGGGTATTGGTATTTTGGAGGTGAGGGTTGATATGTGGGTGGAAGTGTTTGGTATTTGAGGGGAGAGTTAGGGCCTTGGGCTACAATCACGCCACCCATTTCTTTCTTCTTCGAGATACCTCCTGATTGCAAGGTTTTGTTGGTGGCTTGCAGTGCCTCAAAACTTGATTCCTTTTCCTATCTTTTCCCCTAACTTGATGATGTCAGAGAACTTGTGATTCTAATCATCAATCTTTCCTAATACTGTAGATCCTAAGCTCTGACAAAGAACTTGTTCATTTGTTCTTCTTCAAGTGGTTGCCTCACCTTGGCAGCCTTTGATCTCCAATGAGTAGCATACTCGCAGAAGGTTTCTGTCGGCTTCTTCTTGAGGTTCTAGATATAGAAAACATCTGGCGCGTTCTCTGTGTTGAACCTGAACCTATCCATGAAATCAAATGTCATGCTCACCCAATTTGCCCACTTCTTAGTATTTTGGCTGATATACCAAGATAATGCATCTCCTGTAAGACTTTGAATAAATAGTTTCATGAGGATTTGTTCATTCTTGCCTAGTCCCACAAGTTTGTCACAGTAATTTCTCAGATGCACCTTAGGATCACCGATGCCATCAAATATTTCAGACTTAGGAGGTTTATAACCCTCCGACAGTTCTACATCTAGCTGGATACACAAGTCTTCGTAGTTCAAACCTTCAACACCCTTCCCGCCTTCAACACTTTGGATTCTCCATGTCAGTTTATTGAGTTCCTTCGCCATGTTTTGAATGAGCAAGTCCTTCTCGGTTGGATCAGGTATGTATAGGGTTTGTTGTGGGGTATGGGGTAAGGTTTCCACGTATGTCGGGTTGCCTTGGTGAGTTCCTGGAACTTGGTTATATGGGTGATCATTGATCAAAGTTTGAGAGGGATCGGGGTAAGTTGTGGTGCGTTCTGAGGGGTGTGATAAGTGGTGGTTTGCGGATACTGTGTTGGGTGATGGTGGTGTTGTTGAGGGGTTTGCAGTGGTGGCGGATTAAGATTTTGAGGAGGTGCGGGATTGGGATACTGGTGCGTTCGGGAAGATTTTGTGGCGCCATCGGTGGTGGATTTTAGGTCTGGGTGTTTTGCGGTGGTGTTTGGTTTTGAGTGGTTGTGTTTTACTGGTTGATGTCAGGAACATTTAGAGTAAGGGAGAGGTTTACGAGATTTCAGACCTGCTCAAGCTCACCCTGCAGCTCCAAGATCTTTGTTCCAAACGTAGGGCCAATTCATTCTGTCCTGGCATACTTCTTCCGTCCATGGTTTCAACATTCTCTGCCATGGTAGCATTGTCTTTTTGGTTACCACTTAGATCATCCATCTTCCGTTTGTCTTTGCCTTTACTTTTTGGGTCTCTAGGTGGAGAAGTAGGTGGAGGACCTCTGAATCTAGTGTGGTAGGATGATGATGCCAGAATGCAAGAACCAACCTTTGGGAATGGGCGTAATCAAAAGAAAGAAAAATAAAAGGTAACCAAGTCAGTGAGACAAAGTAAAAGAGTGTTTGAAATATTTAAGCAGGTATCACGTATGGTCATGCAATAATTAGCGTCCTAATTTGGGGACCTCATTGTGCCTGAGGTAGGCCTAAGCGACACATAGACTTGGAGAAAATTCATGCCAATATTGCCTCATTCCATTAATGCAAAAATAAGCCAAATCAATCTTTCACTAAATCGAAATAATAATTGTAAAGTCATTGATGGCATTAAGCCTTACTATATAGAAATCTAATGAAATCTAATCTAGAAAATAGTAAAGAACATCATCTCCTAGTTTAAGTCCCCGAAGGACCTTCTCCATGTTTCGCTTTCTTGGCTCCATCAATCACATTTTCCCAGATCGCGCATGTCGAGTAGCAAGTAAGCCATTTCAAGCTTGCCTCCTTCATCAGGATCCATGCCTTGACTATCCCAAAGCCTCTTTCGCATCTTTCCCTCTAGCTCCATCTGTCCTTGCTCTAGATGCTCGAACCTCTCTGTCAACTTATTTTGTAATCTTCTTCCATTCTCTGATCACCTCCATATCCACCTTATGATGTTCTAGATGCTTAGCTTCAGATTCGAACACTCTTTTGCGTAGCCTTTTATACTTCACATGTGCCTCAGCTACCTCATCTATGATCCTATCTTTCATATTGACCCCAAGTTTGACGTCCCCAGCTATGTCGTCTTCCAACCATGAGAGATAGTAGTACATATGACATGCGTGATACCTTTCTGTCTCAATATTCTCTCCCTACATGATGATCTTTAGGTTCCACATGTGTTGGGCTTCAAACTTGAATAGGATGACATCTCTTTTGAAATCTGTTTTATACTGAATCATGTTGGAAACCCGAGGTATGACTTGTTTCCTCCCAGCTTGCCTCACTACCCCTATAGGAGCGTAATTGTAGATGCATCGTAGTTTGATCTGTACTAAGTGAGTGGTTCCTTTGGACCTGATGATGAACTCGCTACTAGGAAACTACTCAAACATCCAATGTACTTGCTCGTCTGTCAGATGCTGAAGACACGCACCCTGCCTACAGCATTTCTAGGCTTTGGATGATGACTGGCTATGTAGTCATTCAGTGGCTTTCGTAGAAGATCCTGGCGAAAATCACCCCTGAAAGTGTTCCAGCAGCCAAACTTGTAGCAAGAAGTTACAACCCTCGAAGTGTCCGAACCCATGCTTGCACCGATCCAGGGCAAGGTACATCTCAGCTAAGATCATCGGGATGATAGTGTATTTCCCTTGGATGCCCTCCATTAAGGTCCTGCCGACCATGGCTAAGCGAGTGTGAATCCTCCCCCTTTGCATTGGAAAGATCAATAAACCCAAGAAGTAGACTATGAAGACATAGACCTCGCGATGTACCCATCCTAAAGAAGTGATGTCCAGCTCCTCATGAGGCAGGCGATATGATTTGCTATGCCCATACTGCTCATAGAGAAATTCAAATGGGATGTATGATTTTTTCAGGCAGACCAGTTTGTCGTTCTTCTTAAAATCACATGGGGTGCAATTTTCTGGCACCAATAGTCCCGGACTATCCCACGATAACATGGCGAAGCCTCCTATTTCTTCTAGAAGAGGAGTCATTTCTATTTTGCCAAATTGAAAAACAACTCTCTTTTCATCCAAGAATGTGGTGGCTTCCTCAATTAGTCCCCTGTTGGGTTGAATATATAGAAAAGATGGCAGGTTACCCGGTACTCTTCTCACATGGTTTCTGTCATAGGGTGCATGGTCGTTCCACCAGTCAATTAGCAGAGGTGGGATATTCTGGACCATAACAAACCTGGGGATTTCGTGCTTCATTTTCTACAAACAAATAAAGGTTAGCCCTTTCCCCCTCCAAATTTGACTATTTATGCAATAATGATCAACATGTTGGCACATTTCTCCAAGTAATGTACATAATATGATGGTTTCCATTGGGATTATGGAAATCCCATTGGACTTTGGACAAGGTTCATCTAAGCGGGTTGATGCGTGAATGACGTCTCAACCCATACTAGGTTTAGCGTGATGCATGTACGTTTCAAATCAGAGTATGGTTTCTAGAAGGGTCTAGACCGGTACTCTCAAGTGGGCAACTTTAGAGGGAAAGGCACGGGACCGTCGACTGCACGCTGATCAACTAGTCTACCGCTAATAAGCCATTTCGGTTTAAAAGGGTATTTTTAGGAAAGCGCGGATACTCATCAAGCGCCGCTATGTTGATAATAGGCACGAGTGGAGTATGATGTTGAAAGCATGCAGTTTGCAAACATAGTAACACGTTGCCAGATATTTGCATGATGAAAGTGCGTAAAAACAGTAAATAATATGAACAAGAGAAAGAAAAGAAAAAGGAAAGACAAAAAAGAGAAGTCAGTTTAATTCATGAAAATATGCGAGAAATAAGTGAAGCAAATAGAGGGATAGAGACGGGAGAGACGTGATATAGCAGTCTTAAACAAGATGAGGAAACAGAGAAGGGATGTACATGTCATAGAAGTTTAAGCAAACAAAGGAAATAGAGAAAAGGATGTGTATATCATAGCAGTTTAAGCAAGTAAAGGAAATAGGGAGGTGATGTACATGTTATAGCAATTTTAAACAAGGGAAATAGGGAAGGGATGTGCAATTCATAGCAACTTAAGTAAATAAAAGGAAATAAAGGAAGGGATATGCATGTTATCAAATAATCTGTTAATCCACATAAGTCAACTTCATTATGGTAAGAGCCGAAGTATATCCCCAGCAGAGTCGCCATGTTGTCGCGCCCTTTTTTCTCTCGAAAGAGGGTTTCGATATGTGGAAACTCTTTTAGTGAGTACGAAAAGAGGAGAGTCGCCACCTAATGATGTTTAAGATGCGTTAGGGTGCCTATTTGCAAATAACTCAGTTAATTAGTCTGTGTCACCACAGATAGGGTAAGGGCACAAATTACCTCAAAGAGAATGTGATAGACACTCCTCGAGGTTCACAATTGTTGGGCCCAGACGAAGTTTACGCTATGTGGGATTATCGGATTATAATTGTCCTATGAGATCATATAAGTGAGGGAAGATAAGGAATTTAAAGATTCTAACAATTGTAAAGAAATTCGTACGAGAATTAAACTATAGATAATCAGTACAAGTCTTTAGAAGTTATGGGCTACAACTTAATTATTTTAAATTCAAGAGACGAAGTACGAACAACAAAAATATAAAGGAGGGGTATCTTAAGTTTCTTAGCCTAAAGGTTCACTCTATGCAACATCAACAATACTTCGCAACTCCCTTAGTGTAGGGGTTGCTCATATTATTCAGCGGGCACAAACCATCATCTCCTGCTAACCAATTAATATGTTAAAGTTGTTTTGCTTAAAGCGTACTAATTCAATTCTAGATCGTGTCCTATGTGTGCGCTACCGTCCCATGCCTACGGTCCAGGAGGCTTTGGACCTACTATTTGCGTGGTTCTAGACTTTACTTAGGATGCTCAAAATGATAAAAACTAGGGGTGCATTCAAAACATATAGGACTACACACAAAGATAATAAATGGATCAAGTTAGCCTCCATACATAAGCAACAAATTGCACGCGGGCAGATTCCTACATTAGGCGGCAGACAGTTTCCGAATTAAAACGTGTTAAAGTCATTAAATCCTATAGACATGGCCTCTATGTGATTCTGATTTCAAGTAATGTACAGGAAGTACTGCTGCTTTAGACTAATGGATTTGCATATTAAAGGTATTACAAACTTATAGGAATGATATCTAAATTGTTCGCGCAATGAGGCAGTAAGACTGTTTGAAATCTCAGAGTTAACGGTGTTTGATTTATAGACATGCTTCTTAGACGAGTAACAGTATCCTACAGGAATGATTTCTAATAGTTAAAACCCTATAGTCATGTTATCTAGATGAGCATTAGCAAAGGCATGTATTATTACATCCTATAGGCATGCTGTCTAATGATTAAACAAGTAATTATGGGCATTTGATTCCTATAGACATGCTGTCTAATAGCGCACAGTAGTAGACATGGAATACAAAAATTACTTAAACTAACATGCTTTGGATAGTGTACAAGTATTAGACAAGTTAAGTGAGATATGTGATTCTTAAAGCATGATTTCTATCAGTGTACAGAAATAAAGCAAGTTAAACAAAATGGCAAATAAAGCACGTAGACCCTTTAGGCATGTTTCTACCCTTTTATGCAAGAATAAGTATACCTTTTCCCCCCAATTATTTGTTTACAAATTATTACAGGCCCAGAATGAAATAATACATACTTAAAGATGACAAAATACAGACCGCAACAGATATAGGCCCCACTAAGGCAATTATAGGCCCAATACAAAGTAACCTAGGGATATCCCCAGGCCTTCAATAACCTTACTCCTCGGACAAACCAGCAGGCCCAAACCACAGGCTCACAAAACAACTAGAGTGCCCCTGAATCCAGTGCCCAAGTCTAACAACACATATGGCCTCCTTACAGGCCCAACAAATAATTTACTTACTCAAATGGATGCCGAATTTAACCACACGGGTAACAAGCGGCTCATAGAATTAATTAACAGCTTAAACACTTGGTCTTAAATTGTACCCTAGTTGCAGCTCTAATCAAGTCATATAAGCAAGATCATGCTAAATTGGGAGACATAAAAGACACATATGGGGCAAGTTTATGCTTATCATTCCAGAAATAGGGTCTAAGAGCAACATGATTATTTCAAACAAAGTTTTAAAACAAAGCATGGTCCAGAACTATCCTAAAGAGCTTTAGGCAGAGGGTTTGAACATGAAAATATAGTAGTGTCATAGAAAAGAACAAGTGAGATACAGTCTTAACATAGAGGCTTTAACATGAGAGCCTAATGAGAATGTGACAGCATAACAACATGCTAGTGGGCATAGTTTAGCAGACATATCACTTCGTTAAACATGAGGCTTAACATGGTGAGAACTGATCATAGCACAAAGACCCTAAAGAGCTCGTGGTAGGTTAAAGCATATATCAACTCTAGGCTAGCAGGGAAGTAGACATCAGGATTCATGCCAGTTGAATATACATTAGAGAAAAGCTAAATATTGAAATCTACCCTTGAAGTCTTAGGCAATGCTAAAGAGTACATGATTAACAAGTCGAGGAGTACAATCATCAGAATTGCAAATAGCAGAAAAATATGTTTGGTTGGACATTAATACAGTATTTTAACATTAGATTCACATGGTGATGGTCAGTTTGTAAAGAAATAGCAGATTACACATAAAAGATTCAGCATGAAGAAGTTCATTCAAGCATGTTCTGGGCAGGAGATGATCCTTTAAGAGTTTCAGTATAAGAAGCCAAGGCAAGGCATGAGAAGGGTCTCATAACAAACAATAGGTGATCAGAATAGTCAGAATCGTTAAAATTGCACACATATAATGGGTGTGCATTGAAGCTTAGAGTTTAAACAGGTTCTGATGCTAGAAAAACATGGAGGCACAGAATAATTTCAAAGAAAACAAGAATACCAACAGAGACAAACAATAGCATATCGAATAGAAAAGGCCTAAATGACATGAGCGTACAAAGCATGAACACAAGCAAGAAAAAATGAAATTGCAAGAGTCTCAGTACTTGCTAGTTTGCAGAACTAAAGAGAAAATAAGGTAAAAAATTAAATGCCAACAGCAGCCTACTTATCAATAGCAAACAGAGAACGGCAGAAACCCCAAAATTCTCAGTGTGTCAGAGTTCCCAAGGGTCTCAGATGAACCCCGGGCAGTGCTCACACTGATAGAGGTTAAAATATCAAATTCCGGTGGCCTTGGCATTCAACCGGCCAAGAGCCCCAAGTTTCAGAATAATGTAGAATGAGTGAGAATAACAGTAGTTTTAGCGATAGTCGTTAAGCCTTGAAGGGGAACGGGGAACGGGGATTTGTATAGTAGTAGAAATTGAACGAACAAACATGAAAAATAATCAATCAAGCACAAATAAGAAAAGAAAATATCACATGCAAATCAGAATCAGTAGAGGAGATGGAGAGTCTCAAACCCTAGTTGGGTTCAATCGCTGAAAATTGAACCAAAGGTGCAAACCGCTCCTTGTTTAGCGTATATAGACGGAATACCACCCAAAATCCAAAGATTCGAGTCATTCCAGTCCGATCTTGGAAGTGGTACTTGCCAAAGTTAGGCAAGTACCTACTTATACCATAAACGGATGACCAATAATGGGAGAAGGCTGATAAGGTAAGTAGATCATAGATGGATTCTATTTCTAAGTAAATCGGAGAGAAATCAAGTAGCGGCTGCTAGGGTTTTGTAGAAGAGGGGAGAGGGTTCGAGAGAGCATAGAGGCTACTGGTTGAGAAAAAATGGTCTCTAGGGTTAGGATGAGGGGTTATAAGGAGAAGGGGATGGTTTATTATGGGCCGTTGATCATTTAAGATCAACGGCCAAGATCAAATTAAAAACGGGAGGGGGGAGGGGGGTAAATGTAATGGGACACGACCGGATTTGAAAAGGGTCATTTGGTTGAGCTGCTGAGGGGTTAAATGGAATGAGCCAGGTTCCTTGGGCCTATTTTAGTTCAAATATTAGCCCTATATTGGGCTATAAATTAAATATACAAAATTTGTTAAAAAATAATTAATAAATAATTAAAATATTACTTATGTAGTAAAATATTTGAAAATAATAGCTTAACATTATAAAATATAAAAATTTTATTTCAGCATAAACAATGTAAATAATGGGATTATGTACAGAATATAGGCTATTATTGCAAAATTGTGTAAATAGCTCAAAAATATAAATGTAATTATATGAAATAAAGTAAAATATTATGAAAAATACAAATGGGTGTAAATAATAAATTTGGATGATTACGTCATCACAAAATAATTTGAAAGTGTAATTAATAAATACTTGAACAATTTAAGCGCAAGAAAATCAATTTTAAAGCTTTAAAAATTATGAAAAATTATAGAACATACTTATATGACTCTTATGAATTGGGTAATGATGCAAAATCATATTTTAAAAGTATATATAATATTTTATAATATATGAGGGCAAATTTGGGTATCTACAATATTCATAATTAAACATGAGATAAATACAATCTCATATTATATCTTGAAATTAGTATTTTTATCTGGTAAAAAAATAACCCCTCACAGGGCGTGTTTAATAATTAACAAGTTTCGGTCACTCATAGCTTTTGGTTTTTTCTTTCTCTTTTCTTTTTGGTTAGATTAGTTGGGTCAACATTTGAAGAATAATGTGGACTAAATAATGGGTCATAAATCAACTCGCCTAACATGACCTACCTTTTGTTATTTTTTTTCGGGGATCAATCGACATTCTCAGTGGACTATCAACCGCTCCAACTAGTTAATTTGATAACACAAAAATTGTGGCATTGCAATCTCTCAAACAATTAATTTAACTCTTTTTTTTTTTTTTTTGTAATTTAAAGTTTCTTTATAATTATAAAAATCACAACTGAATTATATGGTTGGTAATATGATTTTCCAACTGATTGTTAATAGCTTTTCAAGATATTCCCTTTTGAAATGATTGACTAATGTAATCCATTTTGAAATGATTGACTGATGGTCAACTTCTTTGTTATATCCCAATTACTGATGGTAGAAGAGAGGAAATATATATGGGATGACAAGTATTTATTTGTATTCAGTGTTTAAGTTATATCAAACAATTTAATCTTAGTAACTAAATGTTAAAAAAATCAATTTTTAAGAGATAAATTATGTACAAAAGCATTTGTTCAAATTTATTAATTTAATGTGAACACCAATGCTAATAAATTCAACCAATATTATACCAAAAAATTCCCCCAAATGTTGTATTCAACGGCAAATAAATACTTCATGTGATGTAGAGATGCAAAGCCAAGGAGGTTACAAAAGGGTATAGAGTCAAAGAAAAGGTTTGGACTATAAGGAGACTTTCTCTCCCGTAGCTAAATGATCAAAGTTAGGTCATTAATACTCTAGCAGCTGTTAGATATATGTTTTAACGATGGAAAATAACTTCTATTTGCAGAAAAACAATTCCAAAGAAGGAATTCAGAAGAAATGAAGGAGTACCAGTGAAGATCTAGAAACAAAAATTAAGGAATCAATTATGCAAGTCAAGATTCCAGTGAAGATCTAGAAGCAAGAATCAAGGAATCAATTATGCAGTGATTGCAAACTTCATGGTAAACAAACATTTGGATCCAGCTATTTACGGAAGCTCATAAATCAATCTGTATGAAAGATTGACGGAGAATATTCAATCTCATACATAGCAGAGAATATTTCATCACAACGGCTTACGTAGGGAAGAAAATCTCGGAAGCAATGGACAAGTAAAGGAAGTTCTATCTTATTCTTGGAAGAAATCAATTTTGATTGATTCTGAGGACAATTCCCTTGGATTGCCCACCATGCATTCAAATCATATACATACAACGAGAGATGCAACGAATGGATATAGTTTGATCGAACCACTATCAATCTTTTTGTTCTAATCCAAACAAGTATTGTAGCCTATTTTAGATCTACTGTGTAACTAGGGAGAGAAGAAAGAGAGAAAAATAACTAGTGCGCCAATGTATCGGGAAGCAAGAAAAGAACTACTATCATGACGAAGCTGTTGGTGTATAACAACACCAACATACTTGTATCAAGAAATTTCAAATACTTGAAAGAGAACCATTGCAACCCAAGGGAACTGGACGTAGGATTCTCTTTGAATCCAAACCAGTATAAACATCCGATGTCATTTACTTTCTACTATTTACTTTTCTGTATTTTTTGTATATCTCTCACGAAAGAAAATTTGTCAACTACCCTGCAAAAGAAAAGAAAAATTTCAATTCACCCCCCCCCCATCTCTTGCACTTTCAATTGGTATCATAGCAGGTCTCATATATTTGCATAACAGCAAGTGCGAAAAGATAATATCTACTCAAGTTACTGCTGGTACACTCTTTCAAGAAGGGACCTCGCAAGTAAGGCCACCATATTTCAATGAACAACACTTCTCTTATTGGAAGGTGCTCATGAAAATTTATGCAAAGTCCTAGGATGTCAAAGTATGCCGTGTTATCAAAAAGAGAAACTATCCACTTCCAACAGCAGGACAACCACCCGCTGATCCTTAAGATATAGACGACTACTCTAAAGAGCAAATAGTTGTAGTTCAAGTTAACGTTAAGGAACGAAACTTGCTCTATAACGCTATAAGTGGAGAAGAATTTGAGAAAATTTTAAGCTGTGATACCTCCAAAGAAATGTGGGACAAACTGGAAGTCACCTATGAAGGGACTAGCAAAGTGAAAAGAACACAGATAAATTTGTTTGTTCACGAATATGAACTCTTTCAGATGAAAGAAGGTAAATCCATTGAGGGAATATTTGCACGACTCAACAAAATCATTGGCGATCTGAAAGCCTTTGGTAAACCTTACTCAAGTGGTGAACAGATTTGAAAATCCTAAGAAGTTTGCCTACCACATGGGAAACAAAATAGTTGCACTTGAATCTCAAGATTTAGACAAACTATCATATGATGAACTACGAGGAGATCTCATAGCATTTGAGAAAACACATCTCAAGAAAACGCGTCAGGAAGAGAAGAAGAAAACAATTGCCTTCAAAACTACAACTAAAGGACTTGAGAACAATATTGATGACAGCGCAGAAGCTTCGAAAGAAGAAATTGCCATGGTTTCAAGAAATATGAATGGATTGGTGAGAATATAAACATAAAAAAGGAAGGATGTCATCTAGACGAACCAGACAATATAATGAATAAGACAAAAATGATGGAAAATATTTTGAATGTGGAAGGTATGGCCATGTTCAATTTGAATGCCCTAATCATTCGGAAGCTGAAGCGATGAAGATAGCTCAGAACATGAAGAACTAGCAAACCTGTGCTTCATGACTATTTGAAAAATGATATGAATAAAAATATTCTGGTTGCTAGACTGAGGAAGATGTATCGGATAATGACAATAAAGAAGATACTGAAAATTGCTTCATGGCATGAGATGAAACAAGTGAAGTAAGACCCTATAGCAATGATAGATGTAACGAATTGCAGGATATTCTTGATCTTACCGTAAAAGAGTCTCAAAAAATGCTAAATAAATTAAAGAGACTCAACATGCAAAAGAAGGACTGGGAACTCAAACCTGAAGTCTGTGAAATCGAAAGAGACGTTCTTCAGGATGAGGTTCAAGAATTGCAAATGCAACTTAATGGCATACGCAAATCCACCAGTCACAGTTCTGTTAAGTCTAACCAAGCAACTTACAAGTCAACTAGCAAAAGACCTATTAAAACTGAGTCCACAAGTACTAATACCAGTGATAAATCAAAAAATGGATCAAGCTCTGTGTGTCATTACTGTAACAAGGTTGGACATAAATATTCCTTTTGTAGATTTCGTAAATCTAATGTTTCGGGATGGATTTGGAAACCCAAAAATAACCCTGATCCTAGTAGAACTAGCCAACAAGAATATTTCTTTGCAGGAACACCATAGGAAAAATTGAAAAGAAAAATGGTATCTAAGTGCATGTTCTAGTTACATAACGGGCAACAAAAAATCTCTTCAAAGAAGTTACCAAAACCAATGGAGGAAACGTTAAGTTTGGTGATGACTCAAAATGCAAAAATGTCGGTACCGAAACTGTTCCTTTTAACAACAACTGTGATATCACTGAAGTTTATCTTGTAGATGGGCTAAATTACAATCTAGTAAGCATCAATCAACTATGCGATTCTGGATATAAAGTGAAATTTAAGAAAATTGGGTGTACTACTGAAGAAGAATCAAGTAAAATCATCCTTCCAGGAAAGAGGTATGGAAATGTCTGCATTTTAGATTGCATTGATAATCTGGAAAGTCATATCTATCTAGCATCCATCACTGATGATCTTTGGCTTTGGCACAAAAAGATTGGTCATGCCAGCATGCATTTGATTGAAAAACTATCCAAGCATAAATTAGTCATTGGTCTTCCTAAGCTCAACTACTCTAGAAATTATGTATGTGATGCATGTCAGCTTGGTAAGCAAACTAGAAACTCTTTTAAAGCAAGGATATTGTTTCCACAATCAAACCTCTTCACCTATTGCATATGGATTTGTTTGGACCTACTAGAACTGCCAGTATAGGAGAAAAAATATATGCTTTTGTTATTGTTGATGACTACTTATGTTTTACATGGGTAATATTTCTAGCTCACAAAGATGAAGCTCTAAAGAACTTTGAGATCTTCTGCAAAAAGATAGAAAGAGAAAAGGGGTACCTCTTCTCAACTATTCAAAGTGATCATGGAGGAGAATTTGAAAGCAGATCATTTGAGGAATTTTGCAATGACCAAGGATACACTCAAATTTCTCAACACCAAGCTCACCAAAATAGAATGGAGAGATTGAACGTAAAAATAAAACCTCGCAGGATATGGCTAGAACCATGATACTGGAGCACTCCCTACCAAATTACTTCCGGGCAGAAGCAGTCAGCACAGCGTGTCATATTCTTAGCAGGTGCTTAATTCAACCTACTCTGAAGAAGACTCCATATGAACTACGAAAAGGTAAGAAACCTAACATTGGATACTTTCAACCCTTCGGAAGCAAATGTTTTGTCTACAATAATGGTAAGGACAATTGTGGTAAGTTTGATCCAAGAAGTGATGAAGGTATATTTCTCAGTTACTCTAATAAAAGTAGATCTTTAGAATTTATAATAAGCATACTCTATGTGTAGAGGAATCAGTTCATGTTATCTTTGATGATAATAACTCTATCGCCGAGAAAAGAATCCTTGCAGGTGATGAAGAGATCAGTCAAAATCAACCCAAGATTAGTGAACAGATCAACCCAAAAGAATTTGCTGACAGTGGAAATGAAATCCCCCAGTAAACTAATGAAGATATCAGTGAGCATGCTAAATCTCAAACTGAGTCGACTAATCAACATACTGAAGCAGTACCAAAAGAAATGATAGCGAATCTGAATATCCTCAAAAGTTTATCGTAGGAAATCCAACTAATGGAAGAGGAGATCTAAAGAAAAATACTAACATTGCACTCATATATAAAATAGAGCCAAAGAAAGCCGATGAAGCTTTGAAAGACTCAAGTTGATTATAAGCTCTACAAGAAGAACTTGATCAGTTTGATAAAAATCAAGTTTGGACATTGGTACCCAAGCCAACAAATGCAGCAATCATAGGAACCAAACAGGTATTCAGAAACAAGCTGAATGAAGAAGGCAAAGTTGTCTAAAAGAAAGCAAGGCTAGTCGCTCAGGGCTACTGCCAACAGGAAGGAGTCAACTATGACGAAACTTTTGCTTTAGTGGCTCAGTTAGAATCAATTTGTATCTTGCTCGCATACGCTTCCTTTACAGGCTATAAATTATTTCAAATAGATGTTAAAAGTGCGTTTTTAAATGGTTTTATTTATGAGGAGGTCTATGTTAAACAACCTCCTAGATTTGAAAACTCACAATTTCCTTACCATGTGACTAAGTCTCTCTATGAGCTAAAATAAGCACCTCGAGCTTAGTATGAAAAACTAAGCTCATTTTTGGTTAGTCATAGCTTCTCAAGAGGTAAGATTGATACTACCCTCTTTATTAAAAGGTCATCTTCGGGTAATCTCATTATTCATATTTATGTTGATGATATTATATTTGAAAGTGCGAATCCTGTTCTATGCAAAGAATTCTCATATCTCATGCAAAGTGAGTTCGAAATGAGCATAATGGGAGAATTGACTTCCTTTCTTGGACTGCAAATTCATCAATCCGATGAAGGTATCTTTATATGTCAGACAAAGTACACGAAGGAGCTGATACAAAAATTTGGAATGAGCAATGCAAAGGCACTTGGAACTCCCATGAGTCCAGCTACATCTCTTAACAAAGAGGAGGAAGGAAAACCAGTAGATGAATCAAAATATCGTGAAATGATTGGTATCCCTACTTAACTGCAGTCGTCCTGACATAATGTTTTGTGTGTGCAGATGTGCCAGGCTCCAAGCAGCTCCCAACGAGTCTCACTTAACAGCACTGAAACGAATCATTAGATATCTCATTGGGACTACATCACATGGTTTATGGTATCTACGTCTTAATAATTTTAAGCTTGAAGGATTTTCAGATGCAGATCTTGTAAGAGATAAAGATGACAGAAAAAGCATAAGTGGAACGTGACAATTACTTGGAAAATTGGGCATCTCATGGAATAGTAAGAAATAAGGATCAGTTGCATTATCTACAACTGAGGTTGAATATATTGCCATCGGACAATGATGTGCTCAACTACTTTGGATGACTCACCAACTAAGTGACTATGATCTATCCTTTAAGCCTGTTAAAATTTCCTGTGATAATTCTAGTGCTATTTGTCTATCAAAAAATCCAGTGCATCATTCTAGGGCAAAGCATATAGATATCAAGTATCACTTTGTTAGAGACCATGTTCTTAAGGGTAACACTGAATTATCATTTGTTAGTACTGAAAATTAATTAGTTGATATTTTCAATAAGCCCTTTCTAAAGGATAGATTTCAAAACCTTAGGGATTTACTTGGCATTATTCCTTTTCCAAGTTAAGGCTTTGGAATTTCGGTACTTTGAAAAGATTGTGTATCTTAATGATTTTGGTAAAACTCTTTTTGTACCCTGTATCTCATTATTACTGGATGTTGCATTAATTAAGTGCTTGCATTTTTAGCCCTTCTTTCCACTTTTTTGGTAAATCGAGAAGGAAACTAAATCAATCAATCGTGTATGTTCCCTTTCTCTGCACCTATCAGTCGTGTCAATTCAGTCCCACCTTTTCACGCTTCTCTTCATCTCTATAAGTCCTCCCCTTCCTGGAGCCCTCACTCTGTAATCTACTCCTTAAATCCCAATTGGCTAAAGCTTCGAAAAACCCTTCTGCCTCCACTCGCAAAATCACCCGGTTTAAAGGAAAAACCCTTCTCAACCATCAGAACCAGTTATTATTGGCTCTAACCACTCTGAGGGTTTCTCATCTTCTCAAGAAAACCTCTCCGATGATGCTCTAACCAAAAAGGCCCTAGGAAAGCGCTCTATGGAAGAAGGAGTAGAAGCTTACACCCCAAAGAAAGTGAAGATAGACTTGAACAGTGCACTAGAGTCAGAGTTGAACTACTGGGATTCACCCAACATATACAAGTTTGTCAATTTCAAGGGAAAATCAATTGCTCATGGAAGAATCGACAATCAGGAAGAGATAGAAGCCCTTAATTGCAAGGTAAAAGACTTTTTCAGTTTTCAAGGATGGGAATATTTCTTTGTTCTAACCCCTCCAAAAGTCTATAAAGATCTTGTTCATATGTTCTATGCTAATCTTCGTTCCCAAAAATCTGATAAAATTGAATCACTCATGCTGGGTCAGCATATCATCCTAGACAGTTCTACCTTTGATTCTCTATTGAAGTGTAGTTTCGGTTACTCTGCTTTGTTTTAAAATTCCCATCCTGAAGATTTTGAAGTGTTGTTTGAACAAGCAAAACAATGTCTTGCTAATTCCTTGTCTGATCCTTTTCCAAATCAACTAGGACCTAGTGACATCAACTTTGAAACCCGTATTCTTAGCCACATTGTTGCAACTACCATTCTTCTCATAACTGGATCCTATACCACTTTATCTCAAAGAGACACCTTTTTAGCATACTGCCTTCTCACGAAGTACATAGTGAAGTTCTCCACATGGGTAATCAACTTTATGATTGAATATGCTGAAGATCCATCGAGTCTCCCTTATGGAACGATTATCACTCACCTCGAAGCCTTCAGTATCCCTCTCTCAAACAATCCCTATGTGTCTGTCTCCAAGAGTTATAAAGCATTTGTTAGCATGGGTTATGTTGCTGTGGATGGTACTTGGATAAGAAGCAGAAAATTAAAACCAAAGTGATTCCCTACAGCTCCAAGGTAAAGGTTGATACTTCTCCGGGTGCTTTCAAAACTCCAGAATTGCTTGCAAAGGTAACTGCACTTGATGACAAGCTGACTACCATCAAAGATCTGCTCCTGACCACTCAGTCCTCAATTGGCAATATCTATGAAATTTCCAAGGAAACAGGCCAGCATCTATGGATCTGTTTTACCTAGAGTATTGGCATTCAAATCATATATATACAACGAGAGATGCAAAGGATGGATATAGTTTGATCGAACCATTATCAATCTTTTTTTTCTACTCCAAACAACCATTATAGTCTATTCTACATTTACAATGTAACTAGGGAGAGAAGAAAGAGAGAAAAATCACTAGTGAGCCATTTTATCGAGAAGCAAGAAAAGAACTATTATCGTGATAAATTTGTTGGTGTATAACAATACCAACATATCTGTATCAAAAATTTCAAATACGTGAAAGAGAACCCTATTGCAACCCAAGGAGACTGAACGTAGGATTCACTTTGAATCCAAACCAGTATAAACATCTGGTGTCATTTACTTTCTACTATTTACTTTTATGTATTTTTTGTATATCTCTTGCATCAACTATATGGTCGACTAGAAAGAAAATTAGTCAACTACCCTGCAAAAGAAAAGAAAAATTACAATTCAACCCCTCCTCCCCCCCCCCCCCTCTTCTCTTGCACTTTCAATTGGTATCAGAGCAGGTCTCACATACTTTCTTAACAGCAAGTGAAAGAAGATCATATCTAGATGGATCATCAATCTGGAAGAGATGGAAGCCCTTAATTCAAGGTAAAAGATTTTCTCAGTTTTCAAGGATGGGAAAATTTCTTTGTTCTAAACCCTCCAAAAGTCTATAAAGATCTTGTTCGTGTTTTCTCTGCTAATTTGTTCCCAAAAATCTGATAAATTGAATCACTCATGCTGGGTCAGCATATCATCCTAGACTGTTCTACCTTTGATTCTTTGTTCAAGCGTAAAAGTTTCGGTTACTCTGCTTTGTTTTATAATTCCCGGCCTGAAGATTTTGAAGTGTTGTTTAAACAAGCCAAACAATGTCTTGCTGATTCCCTGTTTGATCCTCTGCCAATTCAATTAGGACCTCGTGACATCAACATTGAAACCCGTATTCTTGCCCACATTGTTGCCACCACCATTCTTCTCATAACTGGATCCTACACTACTTTATCTCAAAGAGACACCTTTTTGGTCTAAGGCCTTCTCACGAAGCACATAGTAAAGTTGTCAAGATCCATCGAGTCTCCCTTACGTAATGGCTATCACTCACCTCGAAGCCTTGATATCCTTCTCTTAAAATATCCCTATGTGTTTGTCTCCAAGTGCTATAACAATAGAGCGTTTGTTAGCATGGGTTATGTTGCTGTGGATGGTACTTGGATAAAGAAGCAGAAAATTAAAACCAAAGTGATTCCCTCCAGCTCCAAGGTAAAAGGTTGATACTTCTCAGGGTGTTGTCAAAACTCCAGAATTGCTTGCAAAGGTAACTGCACTTGATGACAAGCTGACTACCATCAAAGATTTGCTCCTGACTACTCAGTCCTCAGTTGGCGATATCTACGAAGTTTCCAAGGAAACAGGCCCTGACGTGTCCAAGCTGAGAATCATGGTTCTGAAAATCGCAGAAAAGGAAATAAAAGCTTTCACGGAGGTTCATGATCGTGTTGATGGGATCTCAGTCACAATGAATGCAAGTTTTGATCGTCTCAAAGAAGCTATATGCAACACCCTTACCTATTTTCTTCATCGCTGATCTGTGCTGGCTGCTTAGACAATTTCTTTTGATGTTCTAGTTATTTTATTCTCCTTGCATGCTTTTAGATACTATCTGGATTACTGTAATTAGACTTACTATCTGCTAATCTTATCTACTAATAGTTAAAATTGCTTAGCTCTCCTTTTGATTAATGCCAAAGGGGGAGAATAGGGTATACCACTAACTTGCAGGAAAATATAGAGTCAATTGCTAAAGGGTCAGTCGACTAAACAAGAGTCAACTAATAGGACACAGAATGAAGGGGAACCGACTAAACAAGAGTCGAGTAATGGGCAACAGAATGAGGGGGAGCCGACTCATAATACCTGACAGCAAGTTCAGGGGTGGGGACTAAAGACATGATAAACAAGGAAGTAAAGTGAATTAAGTTATTTTTTCATCATCAAGAAGAGGGAGATTGTTAGATATATGTTTTTATGATGGAAGATAACTTACTTCTATTTGCAGGAAAATAATTCCAAAAAAGGAAGTCAGAAGAATGAAAGAGTACCAGTGAAGATCTAGAAGCAAGAATTAAGGAATCAATTATGCAAGTCAAGATTCCCGTGAAGATCTTAAAGCAAGAATCAAGGAAGGAATCAAGGAATAGATTATGCAAGTCAAGATTCTAGTGAAGATCTAGAAGCAAGAATCAAGGAATCAATTATACTGCGATTGCGAACTTCATGGAAAACAAACATTTGGATCCAACTATTTACAGAAAGCTCATAAATCAATCTTCTTGGAAGATTTATGGAGAATATTCAATCACATACATCACGGAAAATATTCAATCACAACGTCTTATGGAGGAAAGAAAATCTCAGAAGCAACCGACCAGTAAAGGAAGTTCTATCTTATTCTTGGAAGAAATTAATCTTGATTGATTATGAGGTTCAATTCCCTTGGATTGCCCACCATCTATTGATTTGTCACACCTAGAAGATTGGCGTTACATATATATATAACAAGAGATGAAATGATGGATATACTTTGATCGAACCACTATCAAATTTTTTGTTCTACTCCAAACTAGCATTGTAGTCTATTCTAGATTTGTTGTGTAACTAGGGAGAGAATAAAGAGAGAAAAATCACTGGTGAAGCATTGTATCGAGAAGCAAGGAAAGAAATACTACCGTGACGAATCTGTTGGTGTATAACACCACTAACATGCCCGTATCAAAAAATTTCAAATATTTGAAAGAGAACATCCTTACAACCCAAGGGGACTGGATGTAGGATTTACTTTGAATTCGAATCAGTATAAACATCCGGACTTTCTGCTATTTACTTTTCTGTATTTCGTGTCTATCTCTCGCATCAACAATCTAGTCGAGTAGAAAGAATATTAGTCAACTACCTTGCAAAAGAAAAGAAAAATTACAATTCACCCCCCCCCCCCCCC